>CM053580.1:68507526-68594900 GCA_028627135.1 Pseudochirops cupreus | reverse complement strand
TCTACCTTTATTTTATAAACAAATCAAAATATGCTATAGAGCAATATTTAAAGAAATACAGATATCTAGGAACATTAAATGTTTTCTCTTTTTCACTAGATTTAAATAGTTAACAGCTCCTGTTTAATCTAATTTTGGGTTTAATTCTCACCTCTAAAAGCTCACCCTAATTTTCTTCATAGAGTCAGAAGCTTCATGGACTATATTCACTATAGCAGTGCTTCTTCTGAATTTCAAATACATGTCATGAAAGCTTGATGCTTTGACCTCCCTCCTACCCCCATCTCTCTCCCCTGCCTTAGGTACCAAATCCATCAATTATCTGCTTATTCTAATTGCCCTAGACAGGATTTAATCCCTGCCCAAATTCTGCTAATCCAGTCTCTCAAAGGGGAAATTAAGCTTCCTTCACTCTGTGGTTTGGCTATATCAAATCCCTGTGTCTTGTCTCTGTCAATGGCCAAGCAAATAGAGAAGGCTAAAGGTAACTGAGTTTTTATCATACTTGGGGATGGTCTTCCTCCAATCAGGCTAAGGTTCCCATGACAACCAACTTGTATCTCCCTCACTCATTCCTCTCAACTTCCTCTCTTGCTTAATTAAAGTATAATCTGCATAGAAAGGGAATTTCATTAGTTCTGTAGGCTTCAGCATTTTACAATATGCTCTTTACACAAAAGATTTCTTTTTAAAGGGGGTTCTAAACTCTTGAAATAATCATTTAAAAGTCATATACTAGTTCCCTTACATTGGGGAAAGCGTTTCACTTACAAATTCACTTTCATCTGATTGCACACTTGTTTGGATTGGGGGTGGGGGAAGAGGCATGCATTTTTGTATAATTTAACTGTTAAATATTTGGGAGTAGAATTAGTATTTGATTTAATGCTTATAATGTATCAGGGCTTCAGTGCCTCAGACCTCCACACTCATCCTGAAGTCTTAGAGAACACTTAGAGACTAGTGACAAGGAAAGAGGGGCCACCTCAAGTAGCTGGACCTTTTGCCCTGAGAACTCCTTACTCCATACCAAAGCAGACAACCCACATTGTAAACTGAGCCCCCAGTTTGATCCAGTGCTACTGCTCCCTTCTCAAGCACAGATAATAAAGACTACTAATTGAATAGGGTTATCTTCCTTCAAGGGAGCCCAAGCCACTATAGAAACCCTGGTCTTTTAAGAGAAGTTTTGGTACAAGGGTAGAGTTGTTTATTTAAGTAGCCCTGAACTGAGAAAAGTCCTCATTCTTCAGAGCTTTTTTCAGAGGAACTGCTCTTCCTGGACAACCTCTATGCACTGACCATTTTTGCTAAAGCTTTTCTTCCTGGCTTGTCAAGCTACTCATCTTAAATCCCCAAATAAGCTCTGGTTCTCTCTTTGGGATGTAACCCAGCAAGCCCACATCAAAGTGCTCTGTGCTCTATGAGCAAAGCAGAATTGTAGTATCTCAAAAGAAACATGAGATGCACAAATTTAGAGACATTTCCCTTCCAAACAGTCATAAGGACTATTTGTACCTGACCTGTGGTAGAGCTTTTTGAGCTCATGTTGATCTAATTAGCCACAGTTAGATACACTATACACCTACCCTGACATAATGATGTCATTTTCGTCCTCTTCAATTACAAAGACAGTACCCAGCCTGGTTCTAGTCTTCCCCTTTAAGTTATGACACACCTCTCATGACTATGCCCTGACAGCTACTGTAAACCAAGCAACCTCGTATCACACCTGTAACAGTATCTGTCCTGATCCATGGCAGGACATTGTACAACTGATCTTGTGCCTTGGACAGAAATTTAACTAGGAATTTGTGTGTCCCAAACCAGCTTAAAGCTCTCGCTCTCTCTCTCTCTCTCTCTCTCTCTCTCTCTCACTCATTCTCACTTTCTTTCCCTCTCCTTTCCTCTCCTCTCCCTCTCTCTCTCCCTCTCCTCTCCCTCTCCCTCTCCTCTCCTCTCCTTTCACTCTCCTCTTCTCTCCCTCTTTTCCTCTCCCTCCCTCCCCTTCCTATATGTGTCTGTGACTATACATTATGAGATACTAGGAAATCTTTTCATCACCAAAGTGGAATGTTTTTTAGAGAATGAAGAATATCACTGAATTACATAGCACATTTTGGGTATGTGTGGATATATACATGTAAGTATTTGCTGGAGGCTTTCACATTCATGGCACAGTGACCAGTTCTGTAACCAAAGAACTCCTTTGCTGCCCTGAAGATGATTGAATGTAAGGCTCCCATGGCATGTGAGTGCTTTGGTAGGAAGCACAAAATATTAAACTAATATCGTGATTGTTTTTATTTTCAGTAACACTGAACCCCTCAACATAGCTTGGTTAGATATTCCTTTCATATGGGGTTCTCTTGAAAGCTACTGTATAAAGTTGTTCTTGTTGTTGTTTTAATCTGCAGTAATCCTAAGAAATGAGAACCTTGGTTATAACTCTTCAGAATTTAGAATTTGCAGTCTTGGAGATAAAGTGAAGTTCTCCAGAGGCAGTTGTTATTTGCCCAAAAAAAAGTAAAAAGGAGAAAAAAATATTCAAGTGAATAACACCTCTAAAAAAGGACTTATGAAATCTAATTTACAAGATCAGTGAAAACTAAAAACTGATTTCTTAATTATTCAGTCCTATCTTTGTACTTTGCAAACCAGGAAGAGATGAAAATTTTTACACATTATCAGTCAGTCAATTGCAGTCACACTGGAAGCTAATTGTTGTTTATAACTGAGAAGATGGGACTAACTCGCTTTTTAATCAAATTGACTCATGTATTTAAAAATGGATTCTACAGATTCCAAAATGTTTGAATTTTTATTTTTAAGAAAAACTTTTGTCACAGATTATTGATTTTGGAATCAGCAAGACCTGGGTTTGAATTCTGCCAAAGGTAATTAATATGTGATGTTGGGTGAGCCATTTAACTTCTCTGAGACTGACTTTCCTCATCTATGAAATGGGCATAATAATAGCACCTACCCTACAAGGCTGTTGTGAGGCTCAAATGAGGTCATGCATCTAATGTAGTTTGAAAACCTTGAAGCACCTTATAAATGTAAGCTAGCATTATTCTTATTAATACTAAATATCATAGAGGACTTAATGGTGAATGTGTCTTATAGGGCTTATCAGCTGATAGAATTTATTTCTGTGAACTTATTAAAAATGCACAGTGTTAAAATAACAGTTATAAATGCATCACTTAAAGCATCTTGTAAAACTTGTAGTATTTTGTGAGTCACCTTTCTGTTTCTTTTAGTAGTATAGTCAATGATCGATGTTGTTTCAGAGTAAAATAAATGAAAACAGCAAAGGAATAAGTGATTAAAAACTATATTCAAGAAGAATAGTAGATTCCCAACCAAACTGAATAAGCAGTGATTACCAATAGCTAGTGTTTAATGCAATTAACCCCAGCTCCCCCTAAGCCATTGCTTACTCTGCTCCTAAAAGATATATGACAAATTAACCTCTTGCAGATTTCAGGGACCAGTTTTTGCAGTAACTTTCCTTTTTATCAGATCTGTGTTGTCTTCTTTCAAGGGTGATTTTACATCTCAGGAAGTGTAACAACATCTTTATTTGGAGGTAGACAGATGGGGAAAGGAAGGAGGGATGGCTCTTTAATTAAAGACACAGAGCCAGAGTTTGCTTTTCAGGCTTATTGGACAGTATTAACGACAGGAGGAGCTGAGACTCATCTGATAGATGGAGCCAAATTTGTATCCACAATCAGTTTCTATGGTAACTGTATCTTAGGCCACAGACACAAACAGAACTGGGCAGGAGATGACTGATTTTATTTGCTTTTTTTTAAAGAGCCCAGAAAATAGAAATTTCGGATTATTGAGAGGCTAATGTTCATGGATGTTGATTACATAAGTTTTATGTCAAAAGGACCCAGTAAATACTTATTTTCACATAGTTACAAGTAACTTTGTTGCTATTCATAGTAAGTGTTAAGTAATTACTGTGTAACTTCTACAAAGGTTTAGAAGAGGTAATATCCAGAGACAATTAATTATAGATTACATTAATAAATATTCAGTTACTATAAGTCATGAAGCTAGCAAGCATTTAATGTGAAAGCTGAAATTCTTTACAAAGTGAATTTACTCAGTGAGAAGGAACATTAGAGTATAAAGGGTCAGCCTTAGAATCAGAATGACACTTTGGTTCAAATTCTGTCTTTTATACATACTAGTTTCGTGACCATGACCAAGTCACTTGATATCTGTGACTTCAGTAAGTCCTAATTTGGTGAGTTACTAATTTGTATAAATAGAAAAAGTTTCCACATCAAAAACTCTCTAAGGTGGTGAAAATGAAAGTGCAGACCACACACACACACACACACACACACACACACACACACACACACACACACACACACACACACCAGTAAATTAGTTAATTGGTTGAACTTTCTTCATTTGCTATGTTTAAAAATTCACAGATGTGGCAAGCTAGTCTATGACTGGAATACCCAGTTATTTAGAGATTACTGAACAGCTGAAATAAAATGAGGAAAAATCAGAACATCACAAATAACTATGAATTTTTTTGAGTTCTCTGTTTCTATACATGCCATATTTATAACTATGTGTATTCACACATATGCATCACATTCCTGATGAGAATGAACTGAGCAGTCTAATTAGATCAATTTCTCCTTTGAAAAGTAAGAGTTATCATTTTTCTCACAGAGCCATAACTAAGGCACAGGGACTGGGATATGTCCCAGGACACTAAAAGTTATAGGACACAAAAATTAGATGTATATACTTCTTTAATACTGGAGTAACTGAGCTTAGCACCTGGCCATTGTTTATAGTACTCATCTCTGAGTCCCTGTAGTAACTAACTTCCCCCTCCAGCACAAATAAATTTGTCTCAGTTATGTCATATGTATGTATATGTATATACATGTAGTTATTCCCAAATTACATACAAAAATAATGTTTAACACTCTTTTGTAAGTTTTGAGCTTCAAATTCTATCCTTCCCTTCCTGCCTGCCCCACTCCCTGAGATGATAAGCAGTCTGATATAGGTTATATATGTGCAATCATGTAAAACATATTTCCATATTAGGAAGGAAGAAAGGAAGGAAGGAAGGAAGGAAGGAAGAAAACTTCAGTCTGTATTCATACTCCATCAGTTCTTTCTCTCTAGGAGGATAGCATTTTTCATCATGAGTCCTTTGGGATGGTCCTGGATCAGTGTATTGATGAGAATAGCTAAATCATTCATAGTTTTTCATTGTACAATATTGCTGTTGCTATATGCCATATTCTCCTTGTTCTGCTCACCTTGATGGAATCCTAATAAAGCTGTCCCCAGCCCCAAATTCTAACTTCATTATAGGCCTGGCCCGGCTGAACAGCAGGCCCACTGTACCTACCTAGTTCCGCCCCCCCCCCCCCCAAAGTTCTAACTTCTCCATATATGCCTCACTACTCACTGGAACAACAGTTGTGTCCCTTGAACTCTTAGTTCCCACAGAAACAAGCAGGCGTGTCCATGTGAGGGGAACCCAGCTACTGCCTCTACCTCGTCACTGCCCCCAGACCCATTCCCACAGAAATAGGTATGTTCTTGTATTCAGTCACAATCACATCATCCATCTAGCCCAAGACAGGACCACAATACCTATCTATCTTGACCAGACAGGACCACAATAGCTAGCCAATTGGAGGGCAGCCCAACCAGAATGTTTAACCACTGAACCATAGATGGGATCCCTCCTCCATTACCTAATCCCTTAACAAACTCCTCTTGCCTTTTAATATTAATCATATTCCGATGTTCTATGTAAATTTCTGTTACGTAATTGCATCTTTACCCTATAAAAATCCATCTTGCTTTCTCTGAAATTGCTGGCTCCTCTTAGAACTTAGCCCACTTTTTGAAAGGCATCAACCTCCATAATGCCTCTACTTGGATTAGAGGTGGTCTGACTGAATTCTTTGAGACAGCTCCATCACGCCGCATCATGAAACCCCAACAGTTTTGGGGTGGTCAGAGCTCCCACTGCAACAGTTTTTGGCATCCCTGGGTTTAAACCACAACAACTTCATTCTGTATCACAGCTGACAATCATACAATATTGCTATTACTGTGTACAATGCTTTCCTGGTTCTGCTCACTTCATTTTGCATTGGTTTGTGTAAGTCTTTCCAGGTTTTTCTGAAATCATCCCTTGTCATATTTTATACCACAATAATATTCCATCGTAATAATTTCCCACATTTTGTTCAGTCATTCCCCAACTGATGGCCAATGCCTCAATTTCTAATTCTCAGCCACCACAAAAAGAACTGCTATAAATATTTTTTGTACAAATGGCTCATTTTCCCTTTAAAAAAAATCTCTTTGGGATTTAGACCTAGTGGTGGTATCACTGAATCAAAGGGTATGCATAGTTATTTTTTTTTAAACTTTTGAGCATAGTTCCAAATTGCTTTCTAGAGTGGTTGGATTAATTCACAACTCCACCAACAGTGCCCAGAGTTCCCACATCTCCTCTAACATTTATAATTTTCCTTTTCTGTCATATTAGGCAATCTGGTAGGTATAGGGTGGTACCTCAGAGTTGTTTTAATTTACATTTCTTTAATCAATAGTGATTTAGAGCATTTTTCCATATGACTATAGATAGCTTTTATTTCTTGGTCTGAAAACTTCCTGTTGATATCCTTTGACCATTTATTGATTGGAAAATGACTTGAACTCTTATAAATTTGGCTCAGTTCTCTATATATTTGAGGAATGAGGCCTTTATCATAGATACTTGCTGTAAATTTTTCCTAGTTTTCTGCTTTCTTTCTCATTTTTGTTGCATTGGTTTTGTTTGTACAAAACCTTTTCAATTTAATATAATCAAAATTGTCCATTTTACATTTCATAATGTTCTCTATATTTTGTTTGGTTCAATTATTTCTTGTTTTATTTTCTCATCATGAATTATAGACTTCATTTGTGTATGTGAGCAGAGCTGTTCACTTCAGGTGCCCAAATGACCAATTATGGTTCTTAGTACCCTTATTGAGGAAGATCTTCATAATGGAATGTGCTCCAAGATAAGCTGATTATTTTCTGAAAGTCTTTAACCTTATTTAAGTAAGTTCCTTCCTAAAATTCTTCCAGTTCAATATGGTTAGGGCAAGGTATTTCAGAAGAAGCTGTTTCCACAGCAGGTGCATGAATTGCTGCTTTGCAGTGGCAGGCTACCAATCCTAAATGAAATACACTTTTTTCCAAAATAGCCTCTAAAATGTTATGCTGTGGATTTTAATCTTATGATGTATCTGGCAGCACGGGACTCATTTTTTGTAATGGATCTGAGCAAGACATATTTGTAAATGAGGATGTTATGTACAGGTGAATAAGCCTTATTGCAACTCTCTGCACAGCCTTTCCATCACAGCAGCTTTTAAATCTCTTCAGCAAAATTGACGTATGGTGCATAAATTACAAGATTGGCAGAAATGTGTTCTAACCTGTAGAACGTGAAAAACATGTTAATTTTCAATTGTTTCCGCTTTTTTACAATCAGACATTTTCCAAAAACCCTGCGTGATTTATTCTTTTCTTTTTAATGAATTGTTAAAAATGTTTGAAAAGGCATTAAATCTTCCCCTCTGCCATTAATCTACAGATGGGAGAAATAGGGGGGTTAAATGGCCTCTTACTATATTGCTTTATAAAACTGCTGATTCTAGCAATGCCAAGATAGAAATACATACTAATGTAAGGAGCCCTGAATGCAAACAGCAAGCTCTTTACATTTATGGAGAAAAGACTAATAGCTTCATTTTAACAAGGCTCTTAACACCGGGCCTTTAGCATGCATTGAGTGAATGGAATTGGGAGGACTCCCATGGACTAAAAGCTTCTTAATTCAACATTCATACCTAACATGGCACCCTCCTGTTAAACTCTCATAATCTCACCAAGTAGGGTTGCCATGTTGAAAGCACATCAAAGCTTAAGTTATTTTGAACATTTCACTTCTTAAGTCACATCACTGATGGAAAGATAAATATATTTGAAACCCAATTGTGTGCTATATTACAACAATATTATGGAAAAATTCTAGGTTTCTGTTATGACTTAAGTCAAGATTGTTTCTCTCAACTATATATTTAAGGTATTACATCCAAGTTGTTGTTGTTTTTTTTAAGAAAACAGTTGGAGGCTGGCAAGTGAGACAGTTTTTCTTAAAATAATCCCACTTTCAGTGGATTAGAACTTGTGACCTTTTTTCTGGTGAGGAAAGAGGTTCCTCACAAATTCCTTACTAGTTCCTTTGAGCAAACCTAACCCTAAGTTTTGTTGGTAACAGCACAAAAAAAGAACCATGACTGCACATGCCTTCATACCTCCTCTTTCTCCCACCCCCTCCTAAAGCACCTTTCTCCAGTTTGGCTCTGTCTGCCCTTCTTGTAGCAGGGATCCTTTTAGCAACTGCCAATCTCTAGTACCCTACAACTTACTTAACAATTTTCCAGGTACAAAATGGAGTATTTATGGGAAGACAGCAATATGCTTGAAAAAGTCCTTGCAGTTGTAATGAACTCCAAGGTCAACATAAGAATGTATTTTAGCAGCCAAAAAAATTCCAATTGAATTTTAGGCTGGATTAAAAGAAGCATGAGGTCTGCTATAGCCTGCCCTGGCCAAATCACATTTGGAGAATTGTGTTCAGTTCTAAGAAGAGCATGATGGTTATCTTCAAATGTTTGAAGGACTCTCATGTGGAAGAGAGCTCAGGCTTCTGCTTGGCCTGAGAGGGCAGAGCTAGTAGCAGTGGTTGATAGTTGCAAAAAGGAAAATTTAGACTTGTTAAGACAAATTTCCTAACAAAAATTTTCAAAAATTATGGTTTTGGTGGGGTATATTTGGAGGCAATGGGTTTTCTCTTACTGATGGACTTTAAGTAAAGATAGGATGATCACTTGTTAGATATATAAGGAGGGAAATGCTCATTTAGGTACTAGTTGGACTAGATGGCCTCTCAGATCTTTTCTGACTTGAAAAGTCTGTTTCACGTAATCTTTGACAACCAAGGTGCCAAAAAGCCACTATAAAGCCACCTCCTCTAATTGGAATGTTAAAAATGAATGGAACTGAAGAAGAGAATCTGTTTTCATCCTTAACATATTAACTGTTGAGCTTCTGTTATGAATACAATTATGAATTGTTCATTATATATACTTAAGAAGCTCATGCAAATGAGATACTGACTCATTAAGATATGATCTTAGTGAGTCTGATTTTGTTGGTATAGACACTCCCTCTATCAATGTAATTCACAAGCCCTGGACACCTTTTGATCCTGTGTAGTTCTTGCATATTTACATTTTCCCATAAATCCTTTCCAGTGGATCTACCTAAAAATTCCCAAAGCTTTCCTCCTATTATTTTACTATCTAGAACAGAAGCGCAGGGGCAAGGAGTCTTCAAAGTTCTATGATAGTAGCCTTGGAACCAGATTAAAATATAATTGGGAAATGTTTAACAAAATAAATAAAAATATAAAACAACATAGATAATGTTAATTTGTGGTTTTCTAAGTCAATATGCAGAGTCTAGGATCTGTTTGACAACACTGCCATAGAGGGTATTAATGTAGCACTTGGGCTGTCCATCTGTTGTCTCTCAATTCCATCATATGACTAATCAACCCCCTTTCCTCTTTGTGCAAATCTCCAAATCTCTTGTGCAACTTTTCACATTCAAGTGATCATTGGTAACATACTAAAGCCTGTTTATACTTTGACATATTGATATAAAAGTGATGCATTTTTGCAACAGTGAACAGCTGAGGAGCTTTGAAAGCACAGCACAGATTCTCAAATGTAAGCCAACCCAATCTCTTCTTGCTATTTACATCCAAGTCTAGCTCATTGTCCCTCTAACATGCCTTTTCAGGGTCAAGACATTGATGGAAAATTCAGTAGACTACTTTACCAGCTCTATGTTATAGTCAATATACAATCAACCCTACACAGAAAAAACAGTCTCAAATTTCTATGGACTTCATTGAGAAGCTTTATATATAGCCACCTTAACCTCAATACAATTAGAACATTGACATCTGATTAGATTATCCATGAGGTGGGTAGAGCATCGTTGAAGAGAAAACTCATAAGGAAGAAATTAGAGATCCTCTTATAGTCAGAAAGACCCAAGTTCAAGTCCTTCCTTAAAAACTTACAAGTTGTATGACCCTGGATAAATCACCTAATCTCTCTCAGTCTTAGTGCCCCCATCTGTAAAATGGGAATGATAATAACATCTACTTCACAGGATTATTATGAAAATCAAATGAAACAGTGCTTTTAAAGAGCTTTGCAGGTCTTAAAGCAGTATCTAAATGTTAGCTATGAGTATTATATTATTCATTAATGTTTATTCTCTTATTATCTTCTGATCTTCTCATTTGAAGACAATAGCTGTCTTATACTTTTGAATCTTCCACAGCACTAAGCACAATGCCAGGCACATAGTTAGGCCTTCAATAGATATGTCTCCATGATTTGTGGGAGCAAGAGGAGAGGGAATTATTCACTTAATCACTTGGTGTTTATGAAAATCCACCAGCCGTTCACTGTATGCTCAGCATTGTGCCAACGGAATTAGAATCTCTGTCTTTGGAGCAGACTTTGGCAATATAAGGCATGAAATGGTGATATACAATACAGTGTAAAGAAATAGTGACAAAATTTAAATATGAGTAGTACAGGTCAGTACTATAAGTGCTGTAGAATTCAAAAGGGAGGAAATTCATCCATAGTAACCAAGGAGGTTTTCCTGAAGGCAGCGCCTTGTTACTTGGTTTGACTTCCATTTACTCAAATAAGAGTTCTTTGGAAAAAACAAGTTTTTAAATACTGGGTTCAATCCCAGGACAGGTTATGGGAAATGGGAATTACTTGGATCCCAATTTTTGCCTGGAAGAACTAAGTCTGTTATTTGGTACCTTATGTGTTCATTGTCAATCTTTGTAACCATTCTGAGTCTCTGCTTTGCCATGGTTGGTTTTTGGCGTGCAGCAGCAGCACTGATTATAATTTTGAGATGCTTTGTCAGTAACTGGTGTCTATAATTGATCTTCATCTCTAATTACATTTCTCTCCACAGGTGTCTGGAAAAAGTCCAGATGGGAATTCACATAACCTCCGCTTTGAAGGGATGGAAAGACAATGTGCATCCTTACCCAGGTAGATCACTGAGGCATCTCTCTTTGCCAATTCATTCTCAACTGCAGCCTTTTGAGTAATCTGCATGAAATAGCCTCTTAAATGAGGGATTATGGTATAATTTCCTTCCATTGCCTTCTGCTGCAGCCTTGGCGCCATCTTCACAACTGTGCTAAGAATTGAAACACTTGTGGGGTTTTGTGCAAGAAGAAAATAGTATGTCATTGCAATTGAACATGTCAGCAAGAATATTGGATGCTGAATGGAAATTCTAAACCATTGCTATAAAAACGACACTAAGCATAGAGCATCAGGTCCAGAGACAATATCATAATAAATCCCCTGTCCAGAAAGTTGCCTAGGAGTATTTACTGACCTTGGAGCTTAATGGTACTAGCAAAGGGTAAAATTTGACCCTGGATCCCACAGGAGAGTAAAATGAAACTGACTTGAATTATTCTGTGACCATATTCTCTGTGGCAATAGCCAAATCTTGCTCCAAAGGGCACATATTATTAAAAGTAGAACACACATGAACACAACCATGTGGGAAAAGTTTGCCTGGAAGTCCTATCATAACATGATTCACTTATGCTGTAACTGGACACCCTTGAAAATGAGATCAAATTCTCAAAGGCTTTCTCTCTTATCCTCTTAACTGAAGACTAATTCCAGTCTCATATTTAGTAGGACATGACAAAATGAGAACTTCCAAAGACTACACCCCAATTTCTGTTGTGTATGAATTAGATAGCTAGACTAAGAAACAAGGAAAAGCTAATTGAGAAAGAAAAAAAAATAGAAACATAAAGAAATATCGCACCTTTTAAAAGGAGTAAAGGCTCATTTAAAAATGCTATTTTTCCAATCTGAGCAGCATCAGACTTGAACAAGTCTTTGCTCAGAAATGTAGTTCCCTCTTTGACTCAATGGAGAACAAGGTATTCGCCAAAATTTAACATATAATTTTAAAAATAAAATAAAGTCCTCAATGCTAGAATAGGCCTGCTTTTATAAGTTGCACAGTGGTCTCCAAAAGTGGAAAAAATCCCGAAACTAGTTAATAATTGTTTTAAACAATCAATGAGTATACTGCCCAAAGCACAAATCAGAAACAAATCAATAAATCTGGCTTCCTTGTATCTAAATGTATTTGTAGTTTCTCTCTGTATTCTCTCTTTCTCCCTCATGGCTTTCTCCTCTTCCTTTTTCCCTAACCTGACAGTTATTTGGGTTGGGTTGGGTTGGGTTGGGTTGGGTTTCTTATGGGAAGCGAGCCTACATTTTACTGTAGAAGTCTACTGATCGTAGCAAAGGCAGATGGAAAGTAGTATTTTCATGAGAGAGCTAGAAGTAGTCAGATACTTTCTTGACCAACAAACATGGCCCTGCACAACACTAGTGTGAAACTGACTTGGGATGGAACAGTATGGATCTACAGAGTTGTTTCAAACAAGAGCAAACGAGATCTCTAAAGAAATCTAACCTAACAATTATTATCCATAATGTCCCCCAAACATCCTAGAACAGTTTCTTTCACTTATAAGCACCGAAATGCTTAAATCATAGTTGAATATAAATATAAACAAGTCAGTTTTAGGATTAAACACTGGGGGAGGGAGTTCTCTGACAAAAGCATCACATTGACAGTATTCCATGCAGCTGTATCTATCATCAGAATGTGTGAATTGACCAAAAAAAAAAATCCTTCTAACAAAGTGGATGTATCTGTAGCTGAATTGTTCAATTTCTAATGAAAATAATTTTGACAAAAAGTGCATCCACACAATGGTAGCAATGATTAGATGCACGTGTGAGCAGACCTTCATTGCTACCTGGCAACCAGTAGTAGCCATGGTGGAAAGGAAACGGAATTTAGATAAACATATGAAAAAGAGTTCATTGGAATGGTTTCTTGTTTTTTTAATGAGGAAGATAAGACTAGATTAACTATATCAATTTCTAAAAAAGGAAATGCAAAACAATCCCCGAGCACTTTCTCAAATCTGTAGATGATTGAGTATACAGCAAAGAGGATGCTGAGAGATAGGAGGATTTCCTAAGCACCTCAGCCAACTTGGATAGAAGCATTCACTTTCTGTTTAAATACCCAGGACATTTTCCTTGCTTTGGGGATCCTTTTTCCCCCTCAGGTTTAACTATATAGTTAATTGAGGCACGTTGTCTCCCTTTTTCAGAACTGAAGAATAATACATCTTCTCTTGTCCTTTCTTCACAAAAGAAGGAAGGAGCTTTAAAATATTTATGAAGTTAAATTTTTAATTAAAAATTGTGATAATTCTGTCAGTTGAAAAGAAATGCCAGCCTTAGAAGAAACTTAATGGGCAGTGGGTTTGTTGGGAGTCTCTTTGTTAGTGTGAGTACCTTGTTAGCATTCAAAATATGCTCCAGCATGTTGGTTTGTCCCTAAAACCTGAAGGCATAGAATCAAAAGGAAAATACTTGCAATGAATTCATTGCTGGCACCAAAATGGTGCCAGGAAATTTGACTGGGGCAGGGGAAAGGGGTGTTAATATCTTTAAAATGGGTACGTGTAGCCTGTTGATATCTACTTTCAAAATAATGGGAAAAGCAGTACATAAGAAGTGGAAGAAAAAAGAACATTCTTAGCACTTGCAAGATTTTTTTTTTCTTTTACTCCTTTGAGTACAGTTTTGGAAATAAGTGCATGGCCTTGTAAATGAGCATCAGACATTCACCAGAACAACTACTTTAACCTGTCCTATTACCACCACCACCACCACCACCACCAATGATTTACTTTCATAGGTATATCAAAGGAAATCCAAGTAACATCCCTTTCTATTTGCTCAGTACAAATTATTATTTTTTTCCTGGGTGAGCATGCAAATGGCTATTTCTAAGGCCAGGGTAATATGAGAACAGTAAATATATGTATTTTTTTACTATCTCCTTTTCATTAAAAATATTGGCTCCAATAAAGCTGGGAGGCAAATACATCATGAAAACTGATCTGTTTGCTCCCAATCTTTGCTCTACACAATCATTTCAACACACTATGTCTTCATATAAGCTTTGATTTTGCCATTCAGAGAAGTCTTATCCCCTGGGAGCACAAAAAGTAATTCCTTCTCCATTAGGACCCAAGCCTGGGCTTCTGGCTAAAGACTAAGATTGTCCATCACAGAGTCAGATTCATAATCCATGATGGCAACATAGATATGATCTATAGCTTTGTTGGTGGCTGGGTGATGGATCCCATTGGTGAGAGAGCACAGCATTAAGGAGACCAAGATTTGATCGATTGTGTGGGCCAATAAACTTTCTATTGCAGCATAGCCCTAAGCCCAGCCAAGCGTCTTAAAGAATGTCATCATTCACAAGTACAACCAGACTGATGTGAGTGGAGGGAAGAAAAAAAAAATTTGTACCAGAATGGTACAAAAAATACTGACTCTGAAATCAGAATACCTTGGGTTCAAATCCTGGCTTAGGCACTACATATGTGACCTTGAGTGAGTTACTTGCCTTTCTGGGTCTCAGTTTCTAAATCTGTAATATGAGGGAATTGGACAAGATGACCTGTAAGGTCCCTTCCCTATCTGAGTCTGTGATCCTATGATTCCTGTGACTGGAAAAGCAGCCCATGCCCTCCTGATGAAGCAATATCAATTAAATATAGGAAATAATACTCGTATGTAGCTTATCTATCTATATTACAGCTTTTAATCACCTTTCAAGTGCTGTTGCAGAAAATCAATCTCTTAATTCCCTCAGATCCTTCATCTGAAAAATGAAATGGTTTTGATCTGTAAGTGACAGAAGAACATTAATACCACACCTACTAAAGAGGCAATTCTGTTTTATTAGAACCCTCCTGGGACTTGAAAATATTCAACTTCTGAGTTAAGGAAGAGTAGACGATAAGTAGCCTGAGAAAGATTCTAATATATATTCTGGGGTGGATGGCAGAACAAAACATTCCCTAGCAGAGAAGCACTGCATTTGCCAAGGCTGGGGGTGAGCAACAATCGGTTCACACCATATTTTGCTCCCAGGAATCATGTTGTCCTTTTACACATGGCATAAGTTATTTGGGGAGAAAAAAAAATTCTCTCTGGAACATCTCAAGCCGCCTTTGACTTGCCTGTGTAATGAGAAACAGCATACCAATGCTGAATTAGGATAGAAGGAGAAAACAGCTAACACTCACTTCCTTGGAGCTTAAAAGTAAATTTGCTTTCCAGGCTTGTTCTCCTTTTTTCAGCATTGAATACATTTGTGTCCAGATCAGGATACACACCATAAGGCTACACTTCCATTTTAACATTTCAGTCATGGTTTGTTGCATGCTACTTTTGTGTCTGTGTATATTTTTGTCCTCCTTCAGTAGGGTGCCAGGAGAACATGGTCAACCTTGAAACTGGGAAGCCATGCACACTTGTCTGCTCTGGGATACTCTCCCCAAAGCATTCTGTCTAGTCATCTTCTGATCACTTTACAAGCATTTAATCACTACCTAAAGAGCAAGTCCCTCTCAGATTTCTCTTATTCACTTCTCCAGCTAACTTCTGTCTTACTCACTGCTATCGAATTTCCCTTGACCAACCCAGAATTATTTTATAGAATGTGGAAAGCAGATGGCAAGGACATTGCATTTTTGCAAAGCTCCCCAGTAATACCAGTACCATTCTTTGGCTAAAGATAACCTGAATGATAATTAAAGAGACAAATGAAACCTCCTACAATAAAAAAAAAGTGCACACATTTATCTGTATAGATATAATAATAAAAAATTATATTAGTAGCTGTTGTAGCAACAGCAACTAAGATATGCATATATAATTTATAAAACATTTTAAGATGACACAGTATACATATATTATTTCATTTGAAACTTGCAGCAATGCTATGAAGTAAATGCTTCAGTAAGTGACTTACCTAGGGTCACATAGATAGTAAGTGTCTCAGACAGAATTTGAACCCTGAACTTCTTGACTCCAAGCTCAACGTTCTATCCATTCTGTCACCTAGCTTTCTCAGCTATTTCTCACCAAAGTAATCAATATCCCAAAGCCACTTCATTAAGTACTTTTGCTTTGCCACCAGGCCATAATATTAATCTGTCAAACATGATGTTTTTGAAACTCTCCATTTCAGTCACAATTGATATATTAAATGTTCAACTTGTTTGAGGCTCCTTAAACAACAGTGACTTTTCTTTCACACCTCCTTAGGCTAGAGATACATACCAATTCATCTTTGTGCTGCCAGCTATCCATCAGTCTCCAGCATCTTCCTTAGTGATAAAGCATTGTTTTGATATCCCTTCCTATCTTGAAAACCCCCTTTTATGAGCACAAAAACAAAAAACTAATTTTAAAGTAATACACCCAGATAATGTGGAAAGTTTCTCCTGTCTATCTGCATATGGCAGAGTGTAAATTTTTTTTTTTAAGCCAATGAAGCTCATGTAGAAAAGACCAGCAGATAAACTTTCTCATCCTTTTCCATCAGGCTCCCTAAGTTAAAAATCTGATTCTGTCAGTCACCTATTTGACTGGCACTTGATGCAGAGAAAAAGAAATGAAAATGATGAATTAGCAGTACTTTAGTCTTCTTTTAAACATTAACCCATCTCCTTTGTTAATTTCAAGTTCCTGAAAATGCAAAATTCACTGGGACTTAACATCTTATAGAAGCCAAACTGCAGGGGTTAATGTTAGAGCCCTATCATTTTTTTAAATGTCATTTAGTTCCTCAGATAAAAGTCAATTTTAATCAATCTCTTGGTCATTTCCTTGTATTTGATATATCCTCAATGCCGGCTAGGACAAGTGGCATCAATTATTCAGTGGAAGCTTTCCATTAAAAGTTTAGTTAGAGGTTTAGTGATATCCCTAACGTGGAGGTATCCCTAAAGCAGTTGTGACTAAATCTTGGCTGATTGTGTACATTAAATTCTATTGCATTCTACTTTTTTCCTACTTCTTCACAACATATCTAAGCTATTATACTTTTTTAAAAGTTAAAGATTATTTTTGGGAGAATACATATTCACTTGAAAATATCTTTATTAATGCCTTTATATCCCCCTTTTAATGCATTCATTTCAATTCTGATGTATTACATCAACATTTTATATTCAAATTAGATCTAGCATTTTAACATTTTACCTCTGCTTTTCCACTGTTAAGAACAATTTCTGAAATGATCAGATGTTCTAATCAAAGACAAAGATAATGCCTTTTGTTTTATAAATCATAGTCATTTTCCCACATAACTCCTCACATACGTACAATCGACCCCTCCCTTGTGACAAAGAAAAACAATTAAGCAATACCAACCAGGGAAACTACCTTATCTAACAGTACATGCAATATTTTATACCCATAATCCCTTCTCCCCTCTACTGAGCAGGAGGGAAGCATATTATATCATCTATTCTCTGGGACTAAAATTGGCTGTGGCAATTAATTAATCTGAATTAAACTGCCTTTTAATATTGGTTTTGTTTTCGCTATCGGAGTCCTCTTTATTTTTCTCTTGGCTCTGCCTGCTTTGCTCTGTGTGAGTTTATAGAAACCTTGCCATGTTTCTTCAAATTCCTCCTCTTCATCATTTTTTATGATGCAATGATATTCCATCGTACCATCTACCTTATAATGTGTCTGACTATTCTCCAATGGGGAGACATTCATTTTATTTGTAGCTCTTTATTTCCTGTCTCTGGCCTCCTTGGGGTTTGTGCTCAGTAGTGGGATCATTGCATTGAGAGGATAGTGATTATTGTTTTATTTTCTCGTTATTTTGTATTATATTATTTTAATATCCGAATATTATAATTAATTTTAACTTGAAACACTTCAGATTTTTATTGTCAGAATACATTTGACATAGATTAAATATTTATTTTCCCCTTCCTTCCCCTCCACATGCCCCAGACCAATAAAAAACACGCCACCAACATTCTTTTGTACCTAGGCAGCTGCTTGCCTTTCAAAGCCCAGAACCACATATTATTCCTCACGTTACATTCCCTGGCAGTTCTTGATGTTTGACTATTTTATTGTCACTCTACCATCTGCCTCCAAGAGCTTATTGCAGTGGGAATGATTGTTGTGGTGAGTTTCTTGACAGTGCTGAAATGTTTTCCTCACTATGCCATTCTGATGCTACACACTACTTCCTCCTGTCTTCATTTCACATGCCACTGGCTATTGTTTCTTTCTCTGAGTTCCATGTGTTTCGGAGTCATCATGGTGTCATCTTCAGGAGACCATAGTACTCCTACTAAACCAGGTCCCATAGTCTGTTAAGAATTTGCTGATTATGTGTGTGGGTGTGTGGAGGGGTGTGAGTGTGTATTGTTTATAGCATGGGAGAAGACTGGCAATATTTCATGTTCATTTCTCCCTGGGTTATGGTTCTAAGACTTTATTTATTTTTTTATTTATTTATTTTTACTTTTTGGAGGGGGGAAGGCTGGGCATTTGGGGTAAGTGACTTGCCCAAGGTCGCACAGATAGTAAGTGTTAAGTGTCTGAATCCGCATTTGAACTCAGGTCCTTCTGACTCCAAGGCCAGTGCTCTATTCACTGTGCCACCTAGCCACCCCTGTTCTAAGACTTTAACAGAAATCTATATGCCCCACATAAAACAGAAATGCAATATGGTGATCATTAAGGGTGAAATGAATTAGTTCCCTGTTACAAATGCAAATTGTATTGATGCCTCTTTACATCATAGTAATTTCTCAATATAGTTCCCCCCAATTCCCAATTAAACCCTCTTTTACACAAAGAAAAATAATTAAGCAAAACTGATGATGCGATCTCATCAGACAATGTATACAATATTCCGTACCTTTTGTCCCCCTTTTGCTGTACTAAGAGGAGGGAAGTGTGTTATCCAGAACTAAAAGTGGTCATTTTAAGTAACTGGAGTCCCCAAATGCCTTTAAGTATTGTTTTCATGGACATTATTGTAGTCAATATATACATTATTGTGCATATTGTTCTCCTGCTTCTGTTTTCTGGGCTCTACATAAGTTCATACAAATCATCCCTTGCTTCACTGAATTCCTTATATTTGTACCTCATATTCATTGTTTTCATCATTTGTCTCTCATATCCAGTGTAATCATTGTTTTCTGTTACATTCATATTCCATAATTTGTACAGACATTCCCCAATCAAAGAAATCACACTTTGCTTCCAGTTTTTTTTTCCTCTTTTGAAGGGGGTAGGGGGAAGCATGCAGTGCTAAGTTAAATTCATTTGAATTTAACATAATACAGCGGAAGGGAACATGCATTTATTATTGTTCATTCGTTTCAAACATGTCCAAATCTTCATGACCTCATTTGGGGGTTTCCTGGCAAAGATCACAGTGGAGTGGTTTGCCATTTCCTTCTCCATTTCATTTGAGAGATGAGGAAACTAAAATAAACAGGGTTAAGTGACTTGCTCAGGGTCACACATCGAATAAGTGTCGAAGGTCATGAAGATGAGTCTTCCTCACTCCAGGTCTGGCATTCTATCCACTGTACCACTTATCTGTGCTGAGCACTTCACAAATCTCTCATTTGGTCTTCCCAGTGCTTTGAAGTACAAGCTATCATGATCCCCATTTTGGAGCTGAGGAAACTGAGGCAAATGGTGGTTAAAAATGACTTGCCCTGGGTCACACAGCTACTAAGTATCTCAGGTGAGAACTCCAGGCCTAGCATTCTATCCACTGTACCACCTAGCAGGTGAAAAATTCCAAAGGTGATAATATTACAATGCTATCCAACCATATCCTAAAACTAGAGAGAAAACTCAAACTGAGAGGAGACACTCTAAAACAATCAAATGGGCTGACAAATACCCATCCCTGTTTTGAGATAGTTTCAGCGGAAGTGAAAATGCCTTAGTCCATTTTAAAATCCTGGGACGTGTACTTTGAATTGACTTTCAGGTTGCCTTGTTGTGAGATAGAGAAAGATGAAATAATTAAGACTCCAACTTAAATATATGTATATGTATATGTAAAAAAAATATATATATATATATACACACACATATATATGTATATATAAAATATATATACATATATATATATTTTATATATATATATATATATATATATATATATATGTAATTCCAGAAATGCACTTTCATTTGATAGTTATCAAATGTCTATGTCCTGCAAAACAGGGTGTCACCAATGGGGATACACTTCTCCTATCCCTTTCCTCTGCTCCTCCCCCAAATCTCAAGCTACTCAGACCCCATGTGTTATCCAAGAGGCGAAGAACCTCAACAACAGAGACTTATTTTTTTCCACCCTTTCATTTCACCCTTTTCCTGACCCCCTAGGTGACCCAGATCCCATATGGTGGTCAGGCAATAAGAGCATCATGGCTGCTCCCACTATTTGGATGAGCTAGGTCTCACCATGTACAATCCTTCTGTCTTAAGACTATGCCCTGTCACTGTATTCTAAGGTCCTCAGGCCTTCCATTCTGTCCTGTCCTTGTACCCTCCAGACCTCCAGACACTGCCACCTGCTGTTACACCCTAAGGACCACTGAACCCTCCCATCTACCACACTGATGCATTTTAAGGCCTTCCCGACCTTTCTACCTCCCCTTCAGCTGTACTCTCCTGTATGTGATGCTTTACCCAGTTAGAATGAGAGTTCCTTGAAAGACAGGACAAGACTGTCTCTCTCCCTAGCACTTAGCACAGTGTTAGGTGCACACTAAGTATTTAAGAAATGCTTTTTCTTTCACTCAATCCATCATTCATTCATTTACACATGTAGAACATCATCAGGCTAGATCCTGATGAAATGCAAATTTAGATAAGATATTTTCCCTGATTTTAAGGAACTTGCAATCTAATGGAGAATGAGATATAGTTCAGATAACCATAACAATCAATCAATAAGAATTTATTAAATACTTATTACATTTAGGCACTGTGCTGGCCCTAGAGGCACAGATACCACACATGAAAGCCGTCTCTTAAAAAAAAAACTTTCTTACATTCTACCTGTAACACACAATAATACATAAAAAGTACTTTGTAGAAATTCTAAATAAAGTAGTTTTTTGTACAGGTGAGGTCTAGAGAAAGTTATTACCCCCCAGAGGTGTGGTTGCAACAGAGAAGGCTTCTTGGAGAAGGTGTTATATGAGCTAATCTTTAAAGGATGTTAAAGAGTGGGGGAAGGCCAATGGTTCAGCTATAGAAAACGACATGAGCAAAGGCACGAGTATATTGGGAAGACGAGTAGACCAATCTGACTGGAGCATGGAACATAAAGAGGAATAATATGAGATAAGACCAGGAAGTTAGAGTGGTATCAGACTGTGATGGATCTTAAGTACAATGGGAAGCAATTTAAACTGTTCCTGGTAGGTATCAGACAGCCATGGAAGATCTTTGAACAGAGGAGTACATGACCAGGTTTCTATGTAAGAAAGATTATTCTAGAAGCAATATAAAGACTGGATTGGAAATGAGAGGAAAGTGCCCATACAAAGGCTAATTGTTAAAATTGAAATGAATTTAATTGAACTGAATTAGGAGGTTATTGTGGTCAGCCAAGTGCATTGAGATTGAGTGTCTATGCTAAGGTAGCAACCCTGGGGCCAGAGAGGAGTCAATGGAAACAAGAGATATTAGGTATATAGAACTGACAGACATGGTAACTGCATGGCTATGAGAGGTGAGAAAGAAACCAAAATAAAAAAATGGCACCAGGTTTCAAACATGGGTTCAAATGTGTAGGTGGCAGCACCATGGACAGAACTAGTGAAGTCAAAAGGAAGAGCCAGGATTATATATATGGCTTTTGAATCACATAGTTAGGTCATTTGATTCTTAAATCAATGTAATCATTTTGAAAGGTTCATACTACCCAGCAGCATTCATACTTCTAACTTGTGGTTGTGTGGTTTGTCCTTGGTTCTCGAAAATGACATCAGGAAGATGATGACATGACTTGCAATTGACTTTAATTTGAGTGAGGGGGGGCTGTGCAAGGTCACCAGCCTCACCTTCTCCTCCAGAGCCATCTGGGTCCAGTGGCCAGATATCCATCAGGATGACTGAAGATGGCTCAGGATGCAATGGGAGACCTTTACCCTTTTAAGCTAAGGTCTTTTCAGGTTCTCACTTTGAGTGAGGCAACTCCCATTCAGTGAATAGTCCTCTTTAAGAAATGAGTCAAGGGATGGCCCCTTTAATTAAAAAAAAATCAGACTGGGAGGGAAAGGCCCTCAAGGTTTCTGGCCAAAAGAGAAACAGTTACTATTGACATTCACTCTGAGCCAGGAGAGCCCCCAAAATGACCATTAAGTGGTACTTGGGCCAGGACCTATTGTTGTTCAATCCATGAGATTTAATATTTCCCAATCATATTTTACACTGGTTCTGCTTGCACTCTGGAGTGTCTGGCTAAATGCTGCCCAGAGTCACACAGTCAATATGTGGTAGAGATTGAACCAAAATATATCCAAAGTAAATGCTAAGTAACTCTAAGAGCTAACAGTTAGAGAACCAAGAATGGCCTCATGTAGGAGGTGGAACTTGGACATCTTAGAAATCGTAAGGAGAGCTCAACTACTAGAATTCAGTTTCATAAACTAATGCCCAGAAGATTGTGATTTGCTCACCGGTTCAGTGCCTAATTTGGGACAGAGCTAGACCTTCTGACTTCCAATCCATTGTACCACATCAGTTTACCTGCTTGTTATCTCATGATGCCTACTAATCATGGCAAGATGACATGACCCCTGCCTTCCATTTTATGTGGGGTTGTCATCTCATAATATAGCACCAGGTCTTAGAATGCTTTGGATTGGTGGGGGAGGGAAGGTGCATTAGACAACCTAATACCCTGTGGAGTACTATCAGCTTTGGAATTCCTGAGCTCCCTGGAAACACAGGTTCCAAAAGTGACAGGGTCACCATCAAATCATCCTCTCTGTAAAGAAATGCAGCATTAAGTACAGGTCTGTCAGGGGGGTCCTGTCTGTAAACCACAGAGCTTTAAAGGCCTCTTGAGTCTAGTCTCTCTTGAAATACTACCTCTTCTGTGAAGCTTTCTCTCAAGGGAAGGCAAGATGGTGAGTTTTCCTGGCTGTCATTCCTCTCTCCCCTGAACTCTCATGTCATTCTTCACTCTCCATTGCAGGAACATTTGTGGTGGTGTTACTTCATTAATATATGTCATTGGTGGTCATGTCACTAAAGCAGTTACTTGTGCGCCATTGGCAACTAAGGGCCTGGTTTATTCCTAAAGAAATAGATATTAGTTACAGGTAAAAATAAAGTGTGATGATGATGATGATTTGAATGCTAGTGTTTTTATATATAAGATGGATCAAGGGTGAAAATCCAAGGGTTACTAGAACTATATTTAACAATATAGACTTAAAGCCAAAAATTTCTTTCAACTATTAGCTTAGCAGGAGAGATTTTCTGTAGGAAGAGAGAGATGGTTACATAAATCATTTTCTAAAATGGAGGTAGTTGTTTTAAACATAAATGAGTCATTTCAGCTTCCTGAAGATGGAATGGGGCTAACCTGAAACTAACAAGCTGCTTACTGTCTCAGTCAAATTAGGCTTAATACTGAAAGACATTCCTTAAGAAGTCAAGAAGGTCAGGGGTCAAGCCATCAACTCATGGAATACAGCTGTCAAGGCCACCTTTTGCTTTCTCCAAGGGAATAACTACAGAAAATCCAGCAAAGAAAATATTTGAATCAACAGGGACAGTTTAAAAAAAAAATGACCAGATGTCCCAGAAGAATCCAGTGGTAATATGGAGGGAGCTAGTGAGCACAAAGTTTGCAGGGCTTGGATTTTATCAACTTTCCTAATAAATGTCACTTGGCTATTCAGAGAGAAGAGCAGTTGGTACAAGATGGAAAGGTTTTAAAGTCCATTAATTTCTTGAAATGAAGCAGCTGGCCTCATTGGTTATTAAATAATAAGCCAGATTCTCCCTAGTGCCTGGTAGTAAATTAGACATTTAGGGAAGCATATCAACTCTTTAAGAAAGTTAGGGCACAATTTAGTGTACTTTACCCTTATTAAGAGGATTGCATGAGGAAAGAGATTGTTAATGCTTTCGTAAGACCTGAGTTCAAGTCTTAGCTTTGACATTAATTCATTCTAAGACCATGGGAAAACCACATAATGTTATGTGCCTCGGTTTTCCAATCTGTCAGTTATGAATGACGATAATAATAATGATGATATATAATGCATATATATATACACATATGTATACTATACCTCAGACAGTTCCTTTGAAAAGAATATTTTTAGAGCACGAGATAATTATACCCATATGAATATTAGGTGATTTCTAATCCTTATCAAAATAGAAATGGCACAGGTTGCAGTTTAGGCAAATAAACAGTCCTTCTGTCAATACTCAAAATGAATTTCTTGGATTGTCCCTATGTCATGGAGTAAACCATAATGACAGCAGATTGACTCATGTACTGTAAGCAGCTGACAATACATAATAAGCAATTTTATGAAAAATCCTAGTATGAAGATACTCTTATATTAAAAGGTGTCGACAATTTCACCAGATAGCAAAGGGAAAGATTATCTTTTTTCCAAGCATTTCTAAAATCATAACCACAATGTTACGTATATGCCAGCAAAATTATCCTTTTGAAAGGAGAAAGTTGACCAATGAAACTTACTAAACTGTGGAAGCCATTGGGAATCTACTCCAAGAATGCCTGGTGACCATGAACAGCTTATTCTCCAACAAAGTGAAAGACATAAGATTGTAAAGAATAAAGATGTCGCAAAGTATCTTAGAGTGTCCTCAGTATGAATGGGCAACAAGTACATTTAAACACTTCACTTAAGCATGACACGCAGAATGAGTCACAAGTCATATTGTGTTACTCACTGTATTCTGGGACAAGTCATGTCAGGGTTCCCCAGAAGGTCCAATGTAAATAGGCCAGCCCTTCCATGTGACTTGTCAGCTAGACCTAACTCATTCCCCTAGAGGCTGGCCACTCAACCTCTTGCAGATGTTAGTTATTGGGACACCACCATGAATGACCTGCAGCTGGTGTCCTACAATAATTCCCCAGTGATGGGTGCCAGCAATGCCTGTCATTTCTTTGTGTAATTCTCTCTGCATGGACCTCCATCTGCTGAGCACGTGTGCAGTAGACATCTATTAATGCTTTTGGATTCAGCTATCTAATTGTAAGGTAGCTGTGCAGCATTTCAACATGTTTCAAATTAGGGTTGGGTGACTAGTTTCAGTGTGTTTTTAAAGAGCGTGGTAACTGTGGAGTGGTAGACAGATCTACTAAATAAAGATGGACATGCATGACCCTCATTCATTCATTCATCCAACCAGTCAGCTGATTCTTTCAACAAACAGTTATTAAGCACATACTACGTAAAGAGTTCTGTGCTAAGTACTAGGGGAAATGCAACATTTAGATAAGACACAATCTCCTCTCTTGGAGCTTAGAAAAGGAGGGCACAAACATGTATACTACAAAATATGTCATTATTTTTACAGGGTGAAAAAGATAATGCTTTGTGAAATCTGAAGGATCCTCTTTCTTTCTACCTGCTAATTTAGGTTCCTCTAACACCCTTCAAATGATTCCATTTCTCTTTAACACATTATTTCCCTCTTTAAGTCATCAAGTAGTTATCAGAATTTTGCCATCTTATACCTAAAATGAGAAAGTGTTGCGAGTGGGATGGATGAGAAATGTTTTTCATCCATGATAGTAGAACAAGCACTAGCCAACTGATGAAGCTCCAATTCAGTTTTGTCTTCCTCAAAGGAATCAGGGCACCCAGGGGACCTTATTTACATATCCACATGAATTATTCCCTGACCATGGTTTGGAGAAAAGAGTACAAAAGAAGGGAAGAAGCAAGTGAGAGGAAAACAGAGGAGTAATAAGAGGCAGTTAAGTGGTCAGAGACACTGCATGCTTATGGAACTGGAAGATTATGCCACTGGGCAGAGAAAGAAAACAAAGCAGAGAGTAGAGACAAGCTTTTAAGGTTTAGTTAGCAATTTTACCTCTGGCCTTAACAAATTTTATTGTTATGGTTGGTCCTTCATTTTCTAAGACATCATGGGGTAATGTCTTGACTTGTGCATGAATTTGGATTTAAGCCAGGCAGAGTTAACTTGTCTAGTGAATAAGATATTACACAAATAAACTATACACAAGCTGCACATAAATATGTTTCATTTGCACACAAATATACTTCATGTAGCATGTGCCACATGTGGTTGCTGTAACAAGAACTGTTGTAGTAAGCAGCAGCTGCCCCTTTAATTTAAGCTGTTTTTCCTGCCATGGCAAGAATCAAGTTCACTCTACCTAAAGGTACCAACTCTGGTAGCAGACTCATTGTTTCAAAGTGGAGTGGAGAAAATGATTGCTTTGGGAGGAGGGGATGTATCTTGTGAAAATATTCCTTTTTCTTCTTGAACCTATCCAAGGAGGAGCATGCAAAAAGGAAACCGGGCAATTAACTTGGACTTTAGGATGTTCAAGATTCTAACAGCAACACAAATGAAACATAGAATTTAAGGAAGAAAGGAAACATATGTAAGTTAAAACTTCATCCTAATTAGAAATGAAGAATGAAGGAAAAAAAAAAGAAACCACACCACCCTCCACCACAACCACCCCAGAAAAGGAAATCTGAAGTAAAATAATAGCAAAAGGTAGACTAAGCATTCGTAGAGGTTTACAAACAATAAAGGTTTGCAGGAAAATAATAAAAGGTAGACTAAGAGCTGATAGAGAATTTCTCTACATCCTTTCTAGAAAGAAAATAATCATAAGCAGCTTCAAACAAAATATTTCCATACAATGGTTGAGGAAAGAAGGAATGAAGAAAGCAATGAATTATTAATGTTGAGTCTTAGGCCAAACTGTGCCCCAAGCCACATTACTAGTCATTTATTAACCTTGGACAAATAACATTTTTCTCCCCTCAGTTTGACCTCCAAGACATTGTCTAATTTCTCATAAGGACAGCCTAAAGAGAAATGATGTTTGTAATGGACTTTCATCCTGAGGTGAAACATAGGGATGAAAGACTCACAAAATATAATTGTAAATTTTTTTAATAGTCCTATTAAAATTAAAGCATCGAATACAGGTGTGATAAGAGCACACTGCTTCGCACCTATATGTGAGTACAGAGTACTTTGTGTAGCTGCTTTTTTGTCTTCCTGGGTAAAGGAAACCTTCCATGGATTGGATCAATACTACCCTGCCCATTGAGCAGTCCCCCCCCCCTCCAAAGAAAAGCCTTGTCTCATTATTTTAGATGAACATTTATTAATATGGTCATTAATAATTGTTTATTAATAGCACTATTTTTGGAACATTGATCTATATCTTGCAGCTCCTGCCTTAAAATAAATGAATAGAAAATAGCTCAAAGACCAGGTAGAAAATCCCAAACTTTTGCTTTCAATACAGGTTGGTTTAAGAGCACTGAATACCACAAGTGCCACTTTGGGCTCTCCTTTGAATTAGTATCAGTGTTGCTCTTTAGCGAACTTCCAGCAAGCCTGTGGGGGTAGAAGGTAAGGTACCAGTGGCTTGCTGCCCCATCTCTTCAGCTCTCTCCAATAAAACAGCTGCTCTCCTGCCACTGAACCACAACGGTGGACTTCAGTAATTGGTTTCTTGCAGAGTCAGCTCTTTTTTCCTTTTATTTTCCAGGACAGATGTTTCTAGTTAGTGAGATCAAACAAGCTGCTTTATTGTGGATTGATTGTAAAACATTTTACAATCTGCACCATAATAGATAAATGCTAAGTAATAATATGTAAGATTTTCATATTTTAATGAATACTGTTAGGCATTCTTAATAAGGTGTACACAAACACCTCACCAAAACTATACATTTCAAGGATTAAGTCCTGGAAAAGAGTAATAACATCCTCTGGATTCAGTTAAAATGTGATTATCTTGGAGAGAACCATTTATTCAAATAACTGCAGAACTGTAAGAGTCCTTACAGGTCACCCAATGCAGCCCACGCTTGAGGAAACTGAGGCCCAGATGGGTGAAGTCACTTTTCTAATTTTACACAGTGATAAGTTAGGCAACACCCAATTTCATTATTACTTTAAGCCTTATGCTCCCATGAAAATTAGTTGCAAACCACAGAAGTACACAAAAGCAAATTATTGCATCTAGTATGAAATAAATCAACAAAAAGGACCCATGTGAAATTGATATTGATGGTGCCCATGTAAGGAGCATATCTAACATATTAGATGACAGAGTAAGGATTCAGAAAAACATGTCAACAGGCTAGACCAATAGATCACATGTAATAAAATGATCTTTAATGATGACAAGTGAAAAGGCACACACTTGGCTTAAAAAAAATCCATTTCACAAGTACAAGATGGGGGAGACATGGTTAGACAGCAGTTAGTCTGAAAAAGATGTAGAGGTTTCAATGAATCACCAACTCAGCACGACTCAGTAGTCTGACGTGGCAGCCAAATGTGGTCATTTAGGCTACATTAAGATAGGTATAGTGTCCAAGGCTAGGTAGATGATTCCATAGAGTCCAGGGCCTCAAGGCCACATGTGACCCTCAAGGTCCTCAAGTGCAGCCCTTCGACTGAATCTAAGTTTCACAGAACAAATCCTTTTATTAAGGCGATTTGTTCATCATCCCCTAAATAAAAGGATTTGTTCTGTAAAACTTGGATTCAGTCAAAAGGCTGCACCCAAGGCCCTAGAAAGCCATATGTGGCCTCAAGGCTTCAGGTTTCCCACCCATCACTGTTCTAGTCAGACCATACCTGGAGGATTGTGTTCAGTTCATGGCACCTTATTCTAAGAAGGACATTGAAAAGCTGAAAAGTATCCAAGGGCGGATGATCAGGCTGAAGAAGGGCCTGAAGATCATGCCATATGATCAAATGAAAGATCTGGGGATGGTTAAGATGGAGTAGAAGGGCTTAGCAGGCCACATGATAGCTGTCTTCAGATACTTGAAGGACTGTTATATTGAAGAAGGATTAGGTTTGTTAAGAAAAAGAAAGTAGATGGAGATTGCCATGAGTCAGATTTGTACTGGATGGAAAGAAAGACTTCCAGATTTCCAAAAAGTTAATTGCCTCTAATGTTGGATGTAACAGTAATCAATTCTTGAATTGATCTTGTACTTTTCATATGTCTGCATGTATTTCTTCTACTTAGACTGTCAACTTCTTGTGGACAGTGAGATTTTTTTCTCTCTTAAGTCCCACAGCAAAATACCTTGATTATATTAGGCACTCAATGAATATATGTATGGCCAGGTTGATAACTTTTTTATGAGTTCAAATACAATAAAAACATTTTAAATAAAGAACTAAATTAAATAACAGATTCAGATACTTTAAGGCTATATTAATATTTTTCGAATTTTAATTGCCTAAAAATCTCAAAAAGAGAAATATAAGAATGTTACTTTTGCATCCAAGCTTCTTAAAACTAAAATTTGAAAAATATGCTCATACAAGGGAAGAAGTGGAGAATTCCAACCCAAAGAAATAATAAAGAAAAATCAGGGTCATCTGCAAAAAAAAACCAAAAATAAGCCATTTCTACTAAGTCATTTTTTTCTAAGTCCCTAGTGTGCCTCTACTGTGTTGGGGGCTCCCCGGTTGTACAGAGGTTGTCCAAACGTTGTCCCTTTTCCGTTATTCTTGCCAATTTTATATTTTAATCACTGAAAATAAAAGGACGGGTTTTCAAAAGCATTTCTCCAAACCTTGGGGGGAAGACAGCTGTGTTGGCGACCCAGCAAGGCCGAGAGGCAGCCGAGCTGCCACTGCTTTTGTGGCAAGGGATGACATCTTTAATTATCCGCCACAGCAGAGGCGTTAGCCAGCTAATGCTACTTCATGCCAGTTCTCCAAATCAGGTTTTGCAGCTGAAAATTGGTTTAGTATGACTGTTCCCAATTTGGAAGCCAAACCTGCCTAGTTTAAGGGAGTACCAAATACCCCAATGGCGGGATGGCCAAGAGGCAGTCATTTTTAAAAATTGAAATGACAGCACATTCCTTCATAAGTCAACTTTAAATTATCCATGTTTATTTCCTTTCATCAGTACAGTAGAAATAACACAAGCCATTTCTATGAATGTTCTCTTTCTTTAGCTAAATAGGCTCTAAATGTTCTTTCTTGCGCATTGTAGACCAAATTCATGCTTTAAAGTTTGCAGGTACTTTTTAAATACTGTCTCATTTGAGCCTCACAACAACCCTGGGAGGTAAGTGCTGCTATTTTCCCTATATTACAGAAAGTGGAAACTGAGACCGACAGGTTATGTGATTTACCCAAAGTCACACAGCTGGTGACTGAGGCAGGATTGAACTTGGGCCTCCTTTGACTCCAGGTTCAGGGCTTGTATCACTGGGCCACTAAGCTGCCACTTAACACAAGTGACCCTAATGACAAAAGCAACTCACGTTTATACAGTGACTTCAAAAAAAAGTTCACAAAATATTTCCTTTACATCAATGGAGAGTAGCATAATATACTAGAAATAGTTTTGGTCTCAGAGGACCTTGGATTGAATCTCAGCTCTCAGTTTTCACATTTGTAACATGGGAATGATTATCATCCTACTACCTGGGACACGGGATTTTTGTATGACACGCACAACCATAAAGTGTGTCATAAGTGTCATAAATTCTAACCTTGGGCAAAGCACTACTTACCCTCTCTATTTCCTTGTCTAAAAACATAAAGGGATTGGCTTAGAGAGAATGATATCTAAGATCTCCTTCAGACCTAAATCACATGAAATTGTGCTATAGACAGTACAAGTTTTGTTACCCCAACCATGTTCATATTTAGTTTTCAGTTATTAAATATATTTTAAATATTTGAGATTGTCTTTCGAGAAGGTATGTGGTGAATGAGTTTTAAATATGGATCTCATTGAGATTCCTTCTGTAGACTTTAAGATGATACTATAAATATATTTTCCCCCCTGAATTATACCCAACACTGAAATAAAAGTGCCTTCTTCCTGGAAGAAATATTTCTTAAAAATGAGTGATTTCAAGAAGTACTCATCTGTGAACCTTTTACCAATTAGAAATGGCTCCCTACTTAAGACTTTCTAATAATGTCTTTTAAGGAGCATTTTAGCTCATTTTTATAACACATCTAGGTCTGGTGATTTATATTAAACATTAAATGTAATAAATTCAGACTTTTTTTTTCAAAAATGAGCTACAGTGTCTCTGACTCACCCATTTTAGTGGAATGCTCGCTGGAAGGTTTAATTTCTATCCCTACTTGTAATAAAACAAGCTTCAATTGTGTTTTCCTTGACATCTCTATTAACGGAAATGACATGTTTGCAATGACATGGTAACAAGATTGGTTGTTGATGCTGTTTGATGTTAAAAACCAAAGGTCCACTCCCAAAGGCCTGAGCCCAGTACATACATCGCTGCCTTTAGCTTTCTTGAAAGTTGTGCCAAAGACTATGTGAGCTTCAGGCTTTTAATTATACAAAAGCCAAAGAGAAAAAAAAAGTTTCAAGGGCCAAGAGAAGATAGTTCAAATAAGTTGCTTTATGTAACTGAAGTTTTTTTTTTTAATTGGGCTCAAAGAATTGAGCCTTGAAATCTAAATTGATCTACAAAATAGAGAAGTATCAGGAGTTGATAGTCTTCCTATTTTCCATCCATTCTGGAGATTACGAATGTTTTATTTTTCTAGGATCCTTGGGTTTAAAGGTTGAAGGATCCATAGAAATAGATAATTTTCTACAACCTCCAGATACTGAGGACTAGAGAGGTAAAAATGATGTGCCTAAAAATAATAACAATAATGACAATAATAATTGGCATCTCCATTAAGTTGACAAAGCATTTTATATACTTTATCTCCATGAAATCTCACAACTGCCTAATAAAATCCATACTGTTATCAAGGCCGCTAGGTGACTCCATAGTGCAGAGTATTTGAGAAAGACTCAAGTTCAAATCCAGCCTCATACATTCACTAGTTGTGTAACCCTGAGTAAGTCACATTGCCTCAGTACCCATAACTGTATAATGAGGACAATAATAGCATCTACCTTGCCGGGTTGTTGTGAAGATATTTTTAAATGGCTTTGCAAGCCTTAAATGCTGTATAAATGATAGCTATCATCATCATCACCATTTTACAGATGATTCAGAGAGATGATTTGCCGAAAGTCACCCAGGTTTAAGGAAGAAAGTTGGGATTAGAGCCTAGTGCGTCTCTCTCCAAATCCAACCAAGTCCACTTCCACCATACCGTTGAGGAGAGATGGTCACACCACATGGGAGAAATCTTTTATTTCTATTGTGCAAAGGGAATGGAATACTTTAAAAAAACTTTTTAAAATCTGTATTTGGCGCAACAGGAATTTAAGATCTCCATTTAAAATTACAGCAACTTTTGCTCTAAAATGTCTTGCTCCATTGTGCGAGTTATAACAACATTATAAATTCAATTTTTGTTATGATTTGAAAATAAAAACACATTTTTCTTTCCTTCTTTACCTCCTTTTTTTTATCTAGACCAGTGATTTTCTCCATGCTAAAAACTCCCAAGATCTCCCATTTTGAAATTTTCTCCTCCACAATAATTCAGATGTGCAGTTCATCTGCCTCCTTTGATGTCTTAGCAGAAGATCTTTTTATTAAGGGGATTTGTTCTGTGAAGTTTGGATTCAGTCAAAGGCTGCACTTGAGGACCTAGAAGACCATATATGGCCTTAAGGCTGCAGGTTCCCCACTCCTGTCTTAGAGAGTTCCCAGCCTTGTGACTTGTCCAAGGCCACATAACTATTAAGTGTCACAGGGGCACAGCTTTGAAGCCTGGCATCTGGAGACAGGACTCTGTCTCAGTAAGTTTTCATTTCTTAAATAATAAAACTGCTTACCTTTCAAGGCTCCAAACAGGACTGACATGAGCCAAGAGTATTTACACAATATTCATCAGGAGATTCCAAGTGAGGAAAGATGAAAGGAACTTGTTTTTTCCCCATGAGACAAGATGCCTGAGGGAAGACTAATTCCAGTGTTCAAGGGCCCAGAGATTAGCTCAGTTAGTTAGAACATGGGTTAATGAGGCCACTGCTCTGGGCTCAGTCCTCATATATTTCTTTTGGCTCTGCTCTGTTCCATGGCACTCTTAGACCTGGCCAGCCATCTTGGCTAGGGCCATTTGGAGGACTGATGGGAAGTCATGGAGGAGCCAGTGTAAATCCATCACTAGCACAGGCAATACCCCAACTTACAAAAGTCCATTTGTAAATTGATCGTTTGGAACTTGGAAACGTTTTCCCATGGAAACAATGTTATATGAGGTGGTTAGGTTCCCAGGCCAGCCCACAAAAGTCTATTTAACCTGTAATGTAGCTGCAGTACACTGTAGATTTGGAATGGGGAAAAATGGTAGAAAATAAAACTTATAATTGTAGTATTTAAGAAAAACAATAAAATTGAATAAGAAAGTGCTTTCTTTGTCTAAATTGTTAGTGCTGTGGGGAAAGTGGATTTGATTATAGGATGGAGATAGAGACTTTTATGGAGATTCTAAAGGAGATATTTGAATATTTTCAAAAGCTAAGGAAATTGATGGCCTTGCTTGCTTTGGGGCACTTTCCTTTAAAAAAAATATTTTTAGTTCTAGAGATCATTTGTTTTTCAATTCAACAAATCTGTGTATTTCAATAAAAATGTCCTTACTATGTGTAAGGACCAGTGCTGGGGGGGAAAAAAAAAACCAAAATATGCTCTCAAAGAGCTTCTGTTTCTATTGGCTCACAAGCTAAACAAAGAAAAAGAGAGATTTTCCTTAGATTCAATAAAAAAACATGGGAGGGCAGGAAAAATGGAGTTTAATGGGATATGTATGTATGGGTAAAAATAAAATATATTCACCTGAAGCAAAATTAATTGATACGTACATATGAAAAAATAGAGGGAAGACAAATTTAACTGCTTTGGACAATCTCCCTACTAACTAATAAAGGATGTTGAAAAAAGGAAGTGATGGAGAAAACCAAGTTTGTACTCTCCTGAGTCAGTTTGTTTCCTATTCTAGAGAGGGTGTGTAAGACCATTATTCAAATATCTTAAATGTTTTTAAGCTAGCTCTTTGTAACTTCAGGAGTGTCTGTTCTGGAAAAGCAACATAAAGGACATACTTTATTTACTCAATTAAATCACCCCACCCTCACTTAAAGGATGTTCCATCAGTCAACCTGGATCACAGGCTTTATACTTAAGTGTGAAAAGTCCTTAAAAGTCTTTGAGTAAAGTGTTCAGACTGAGGGATCTCCTGAGAAGTCCCAAGGAGTGTCTAGACAAGAGAGAGAGTACTCCTGGAGGCCTTCCCTTATGGACTGAAGGACGCCCTTCTTCCTCTCTTCTTTGTCCAGAAGAGCACCTTGTAGCTTCAGATGGTCCAGAGAATTTTGGTCTTTCCATTTGTGTCCTGGCAGATTCCCCACATCAGTTAATGGTGGTGTCTGCATTGGGATCCAAGGACAGACTAGGTACAGATTCATCCAACTCGAAGGGGAAGTTCTTGGATCTCATGAATGGGAGAAAAGAATTTCCAGTCATGATGAGTTACCTCTTCATTGCATGTGCTCTCTAAGCTTGTGCCCACTTTCCTCTGGATTCTTCATGTACTTCTGGGGCAGAATAAGGGGATGTTCTGTACCAACTGTTCCTGCTGTAATAGCTTAGTAAATACTCCCTTTCTAAAAGCTACTTAAGTCTGGCTAAATAAACGGTTCAGCAAGGGGATGAAGTGAATAGGATACTGACCCTGGAGTCAGGAAGACCTGGGTCCAGTCTCTGCCTCAGACACTTAATAGCTGTGTGAGCTTGAACAAGTCACTTAACTTCAGTTTCCTCAAATATAAAATGAAGATCATAACCCTATCTTGAAGGGTTATTGTGAGGATCAAATAAGATAATGTTTGCAAAGTGCTTAACATAGTACCTGGCCAATAGGCTCTATGTAAATGCTCATTCTCTTCCCTTCCCTCTTGGAGGGAGGTATACCTTTGGTGTTCAAGTAGATGGCGTTAGACAATAAACCCCTGTATCCCAGAGGAGGAGATTTAGGCTGGTACCTCCCGGACTCAGCCTCATTTGTGAGAGTGGGGATTGTGATAAGGTTGCATCACAACTTATGTGGACTCCATTTGTTGATGAAGGACAGGAAATGAGTGACATCAAACAATTAATTAACTTTCACTTTACTGCAAAAACCGTATTTAACACATAGGTTCTGTGCTAATGGCTGTGATAAATACAAGGCATGATGAGCTGAGAGGATGACTGTAGGAATACTAGATACTAGAATTCCAGAACAAAGATCACTTCTTTCCTCTCCCTTTGCTAGACTCACTTGAGAAATAAAATGTAGAAAATACTTTCTAGGATCACTTTAGTTAAGATGAAATGATATCTTGACATCCTTGCTGCCCTTGGATTCTGTGAAGCCATGTGACATTGAAATAAATGACCCATTATGGGAACATTTCTATGGAATCTAATTTATCTAGACCAATGGGGACAATGATCTGTACATAAAAACTAGGATGATATAATTACCTGGGCCCCCTATGCATTGTCAACCTGGTCCCCTATTTCAAACCTCCATTCTTATCGCAGTGTCACCTCTACTTCTAATCTTGGCCCCAGAATTTCTGACCTTGAAGGCCAAATCCAAACCCAGGAGAGTCCTTATAAAGCATAAAATCATATTAAGGTGACCAGATTTTCAATGTTCTGCTGTCTCAATGAGAATTGCTACTGTTCTCAATCTTCTTGCAAATGCATCAGATTCAGAATTGCTGACCTTGACATGCCAAAAGATATTTGGGGCGTTTGCTTTAATCTGAAGAATTTATTAGAATTCATTTGCACAGTGGAAAAAAAAAACATATTTGAAATCAGTGGACCTGAGTTCAAATCCTGTTTCTGCCACTATATGATCTTGATAAAACCATCTAACTTCAGTGGGCCTCAATTTCCTCAACTGTAAAAAAGGAGTTGGATTATAGAATCTCTAAGGTTCATCCTATTTCTAAGCTATGATCCCAGGCATTTCAAGTTTAAGTCCAATCGTTGAGTATCTCTTGGATAATTTTCCTTAGCTTGTTCCAAGGCTCATTTCCAGTTCTACCTCTTACATGAAACCTTTTCTGAGCCCTCCAGTTGTTTCCTGCCCTCCTTCCTTTCCTGAAATTCCTTTGTATTTGTTTGTTTATCTTTATAGATATAGTATCTTTGCCCCATCTTCATTCAGAGGTGTCAAACACAAGAGCAACACTCCTGAGTTCTGCAGAAGCAGATTGAAATATAGTTGGGAGGGGAGGCTAGGTAGCACCGTGAATAGAGCACCAGCCCTGGAATCAGGAGGACCTAAGTTCAAATCCAGCTTCACACACTTGACACTTACTAGCCGTGTGACTTTGGGCAAGTCACTTAACTCCAATTGCCTCGCCTTCCCCCCTCCAAATATCTATCTATCCATCCATCTATCTATTATATATATATATATATGTACATAAATATATATAATAGAATATAGATGTTAATATGTGGTTTTCTAAGTCAATATGGGACCTACAAGAATCCTTATCCTAAATTCTATTTGAGTTTAACACCACTCACCCAGTAGATGGTAAACTTCTCCAGGTCAGGAATGGTTTCATTTTTGTCTTTGCATCCCAGGAACTTAGCACAGACTCTTAATAAGTGGGAAGTGAATTGAACTGAAGTCCAAAGGAAAAGGCTCTTCTAAATATGCACCTCTACGGCTACCTCTGCTACTCAAAGGACACATTTTCAACCTTTGGAAAGCACAGTTGTTGACCCACAAATGGCGCGTAGGACCAGGTGCATCTGGATTTCTGTATAATTACACTCACAAGCAGTTACATGCAGACACAATTAGGCACTTGCACCTTGTTTGAAGGCACAGGTGTCTAATTGAACCCACAAATGGCCATTTGGCAGTCATGATTCAGTATGCATGCAGCTGATTATGGGCAGTAAGTGGTACCAATGAATAAGAAGGCCTGGTTAAGGAAACACTGTAAATCAGTTCCCTCAAAGCTCCGTAGCACCGGTTACTGCCCTCTCTCTTCTAACTTAACACTTTAACTAAGTCTCTGCCCCACGGTGAGAAGCATCTTTAAAGTCAGTAGGCGCAATGAAGAAAATATCTCCACAGTCTTTAAGAAAGCAAATGCCTTTAGTTATGCTTTTAGGCTAATTAGACCTAATCAAACACATACTGTAAACTTGGTCAATCAGAAAGTGTATTTCTTCCCTGATGGGACTGGTCCGTTTACAGTGGCTACAAGATTGAAATACGTGTCCCCAGGGACACTTTGGTAAATATTAGTTTTCTAAGGGTTAGTCTATTCTGATGAATCATTTAATAGGAATGAGTGAGTGTTACAGGGCTTCCTCTTGCCTCAGAAAGGATCCAGTAGATATTTATTTAAATAGGGAGCAATTGTAGAGAAAGGTGAGAAGACATGGAAACTGGGAGCTGTTCCCCAGGAGCTCAGCATGGGGTAGGGGCAGGGAGTAGTAATTGATATCCTCAGGTTTCACAACAGCTGAAGCAACAAAGCCAGGAATGGACACATGGTCACTTACACAGGTTCAACTGTCCAAAGAAAACGTGGGGAAGACTTCATTGGCTGCCACACTCCAATCTTAAGAGTAAACCTAGGGAATGTACAGTCCACCATGTTCAGTCCCCCATCTTCTTGGGGAACTGAAAGAGCCAAACCAGCAATTACCATCAGAACTCTGCGGCAGAAGCATTGGGGTATTTCAGTAGTATAGTATATTACATAATCAGAAATGAAAAGAGTAGAAAGTGATTTCCCAGCTCAGAAAAATCCTCAGAACAGCAAAGATGAGTATGCATCTTAGGAAATTCATACCAAAGCAGTTCAAGTCAATATTATGAACTGAGTGATTTTTTTTTTTTGGAATGAAGCACACATTATCTTGGCCATGCATATCATTTATTTACAAAGTAAGACAAGTTTGTGGTTTAACCACCTTGACAAGTTCTATATCTGTCTTAGCCCTCCTCTCACTTTAATATTCTATTCTTTATTTACGATGATATCCTCCCATTACGGACCATAAATCTCCATAAAAAGCCCATTCGAGTTCCAAGTTACCATGGGCTTAATACGAGCAAGAACAATTTGAAAACATATATTGATTGTGCTTTTTTATGGACTGTATGACAGGCTTAACTCAAGACTTCTTTCATTTTTACTGGATTGAATCTCAACCTTAATGTCAACTTAACATAGTTCTTTTATGTGAATGGCCATTCTTCTCTCTCTCCTCACCACATATCCAAGGAGGGTTATTCTAGTGAAAAATTACTCAAGAATTCCCTTCATCATAGAGATTTCATCAGAAAAGTTTCTTTTTTTTTTTAAGTGGACAATGGAAAACATTCCATTTCCCATTACTCGCCTTCTTTGTGTGTTGCCTTAAGATATAAATGGAGGTTATAATTACATTGGCAGTTTGGAGGCAGAATAAAAATTATTTGCAATCCAGTGTTTCATTTTTTTAAAAAATCAAAGCAAAACCTTTAACCCTGGTTTTTTTCCTAGCATGTGAAATTTTATTTTGAGCCACCTTATTGTAAGGCAAGTTATACTTTATGAAGATCAAAGTTTTATAAGCAGAAAAAGTTTCTGCCCTGCCCACTGAATACTATTGTGCACTCTAAGTAGCCAGAGCTGTATGACCTATCTCCCATATGGAAATTCTCACGTGGTGGTACAATGGAAAGAACTTTAGGTCCATAATCAGAGGCCCTGGGTTCAAATCCTCATCCTTTCACTGACATCAGGCAAGTCATCTAACGTCTCTGACCCTTAGTTTCACCTTCTGTGAGGGGGGTTGCATTATATTCAATTGGATTCAGTAAGTATTAATTAAATGCCACTAGGCAGGAAAGAGAACAAGCAATTTGTTGTTAATTCATTTCAGTGCTGTCTGACTCTTTGTGACACCATTTTGGGGTTTTCTAGGCAAATATACTGGAGTGATTTGCCATTTCCTTCTCTAGCTCATTTTACAGATGGGGAAACTGAGGCAAACAGGGTTCAGTGACTTGCCCAGGGTCACCCATATAGTAAGTATCTGACACCAGATTTGAACTCAGGTCTTCTTGACTCCAAGCCTAGCACTCTGTACACCACCACCTAGCTACCTTAACAAGCATTATTAAGTGCCTGTCATATGCCAGACACAAAGATCTCATTTGATCCTCACAACCCTGTGAAGTAGATACTCTTATCTCCGTTTTATAGTTGAGGAAACTGAGACAGACAGAGGCAAAATTACTTGCCCAAGGTCACACAGCTAGGAAATGTATGAGGTCAGATTTGAATTCATCTTCCTGACTCCAGGACCAGCATTCTCTGCACTGCCATCTGGCTGCCTCAGCTAGGCGCTATACTAAGTACTGGGAATAAAAAGGAAAAGTCTCTGCTCCTCAAGGAGCTTATATGTTAGGAGAAAGGGGAGAAAGAACACAAGTAAATAAATGCAAAACAATATACAGTAATTCCAAGACAAGAAGAGATGGCCTCCAAGCTCCCTTCCACTCTAAATCTGTGAGGTTACATGTAAAAAAAAGGAAGAGCTGTTTTCATCCATTTCCATTGGCTATAACAATAATTATAGTAATAATTCACATCTATATCATGGTTTAACAGTACTTTACAGTATTATCCTATTTGATAAAAAAAATAGGTACAAATTGCAAAATAGACTGGTGTCTAAGATATGATTGTAACTTTAGTTTTGATGCAGTTAGAAAAGAGAGGTAAGAGAAGACTTGTATGAACTGATACAAAGGGAAATGAGTAGAACCAGGAGGATTGTTTATACAAAGTCCATAGCACTGTAATGAAAACAACTTTGAAAGACCTAAGAACTCTGATCAATACAATGACCAACCATGCTTCCAAGGGACCAGTGATAAAGCATGGCTCCCATCTCTCTGTTGGGAAATGGTGACTGTGGTTACAGAATGAGATATGTATTTTAATTCATGATTATTATAACACAGTTTTGTTTTCCTTGATCCTACTTTTGTTATAAAGCAGAGCAAGTATTGGTAGAGAAAGAGAGGGAAATAATGATAGGAACATGAAAAAAGGATTGAGGAAAGAAAAGAGAATAAATGAAACATTTTAAAAGTACACAGAAGATTCCAAAGGGGACACAAGTATAGGACCAGGTTGGTACCACCATATTAAATTAATGCATGTTATCAAGAATAAGTTCTATGTAGTAAATTCAGTTTCATGTACAAAACTCATTTTCTTTTCTTTGTATATGGAAATGCTCATGTTTTGGGATGACTTTCTAGTTCATAATGAAAAAAGGAAAAAAAGAAGGAAACATGTGAGAAGGAGAATTGGCCATAGACTCAAAGGACCTGGATTCAAAGCCTAACTCTTTCAATTACAACTTGTGTGACCTTAGGCAAGTCACCTAACTTGTCTATATATCAGTTTCTTTATTTGTTAAATGGAAAAGTTGAACTAAATAACTGAAATGGGGTCACAAAAAGTCAGACATGACTGAAAAACAACTAAGCAGATTGTCATCACTCTTACCTTAGTCTCATCTTTTTTGACGGTCCTTAGATAGAAATAGACCAAGAACAAGTTACTATCCTGCTATTACTCTTTCACATTTAATGATCTGTGGACTGCTATAAAGGTAGAAAAATACATCGTGCATATCAGATAGATTCATAACAGCAGGAAAATTAGAGTTATGAAGTGGCAACAACAATGATTTTATCGTTGGGGGTCACCACAACATGAGGAACTATATTAAAGGGTCACGGCATTAGGAAGGTTGAGAACTACTGCTTTTGAGGGTCTTAAGTTTCCTCCCCTGTAAAATGAGGTAATTGATCCCTAAATACCTTTCCAGTTCTAGGGCTAGAATCCTGTGGTTTCCTTTAATCCCCACAGCAATTTGGTGAACTTAGTAATATGGATATTATTATCACCATTTTGCAGGATGAAAGATTGAGGCTAGGAGAGAAACTGAGTTGCCCAGGACCACACAGCAACTGAGTACTTAAAGCAGGATTTGAACCAAAATCTTCCTGTTTCCAGCTCCAGCACTTTCTTCGCCTACATTATGTTGCTTATGATATCTAAACTCCTCACTGGAAAAAATTAACTCTAAGAGATCTGATAGCATTCATCAGCAAAGAAGCAGCTACCAAACCACTTGTCTCCTTCCTTTCTTCAGCTCTGTTCCCGTTTTTGAGTTTTTCTGGGACTGGGACTAGCAACAAACTAATTAAAGCCAGGTAAGTATCCAAAGCAAGAAGGGTAAACTTAGGAGAGGAGAGAAGAGAGTAAAGTCAAGAGGGAAGAAGAAAGAAGGATATTGACAAAAAGGGAAACCAGGAGAAAATTTTCTCAGGCATTCCATACTCAGGGAATAAGAAAGTGCTACCCCGCTCCATAACCTGTTTCATGAACCTCCATTTTCAATGGCATTTTAGTTTGCTCTGGGGAGACTCTATTTGTATTAAGTCCTATGGGCTTCCTAATTAGACCAGGGGAATTCTTTCACCACAAGCCATTTTTCACAGCTTGTGTGTGTTTTTTTTTTCCACAAAAAGGCTTTACTGTAACAGGATGTCACAAAGCAGGAGTGCAATTGTGGTTCAGATGACATGACACATTCATTGCAAACTCCAATTTTCCACTGCCTGTGTCTACCCCCAAAGAACTCCTTTCAAAGCTCAAATTTCTCATACTTATTATCAATTCAGAAGGTAATTTCTTCTTAAAGAAAATGTGTTCCACAATTGCGAGTTCCCCAGACATAAGTGATTGGAATTTTTCCAGACATGAAATAAATTTTTCAGGTGTAGGATTTTGTATGTCTTCTACAGTGATTCGGCATAATAACTGAGTGAGTATGTGATCCTTAACGAGGAATGCATGCTGGGCTAAACTTGAAATGATTCCTTTAAAAAAGAGAGAGACAGGAGGGAGAAGCAATGAACAAGTGAATGGAACAGGCTACCAATTTTCCCTTCATGTTTCAGTTTTTATTCATATAGCTAGCCAAATAAAGACATCATAACATAGTTGGATGGAGTGTTTATTGGACGGAGAAGCAAGAAACTTCTTCATACACACACACACACACACACACACACACACACACTCATATACACATATTCATATGTAGCCTCTGACAATAGCCCTATGATCCTAGGGAAGTTACATAATACTTGTGTGACTCAGTGCCTTAGGACACATTTACTACATCAATCATTGTTGATAAGAGTTACCACATGGGAAGGTCTCTATGTTGATGAAATAGGAGCTCTTTTAGTATTTGCATATGTCTAACAGATAGATAGATAGACAGACAGACAGACAGATAGATAGATTGATAGATGATGGATAGACAAATAGTTGATAGATGAATGGGTAGATAGGTAGATGGGCACATAGATTAATGGATGGGTAGATAGATAGATGATAGATGGATGGGTAGATAGATGGGTAGATGGATGAGTAGATAGATTGGTGATAGATGATAGATAGATGATAGATAGATAGATAGATAGATAGATAGATAGATAGATAGATAGATGATAGATATAGCTTTATTTCATTCATGTCAGTCATTTTCAGATGTGTCCAACTCTTCATGACCCCATTTGGGGTTTTCTTGGAAAAAACATTAGAGTGGTTTGCCATTTCCTTCTCCAGCTCATTTTTTACAGATGGGGAAACTGAAGCAAAGAGCTTTAAGTGACTTGCTCAGGGTCACACAGCTAGTAAGTGTCTAGCCAGTTTGAACTCAGAAAGATGAGTCTTCCTGACTCCAGGCCCAACAGTCTATCCACTCCACCACCTAGTTGCCCTAGATAGCTCTATATAATCTTAGCTATGGATAAGTATGTATAGGTAGATATAGATTATAGATAAGTATAGAAGTCAGTATCCATCCATATTCACATACAGAGAGAGGGAGAACAAAGAAAGAGGAGAAGATGTAGTATGCAATGTTTAGAATTCTGGGCATTCAAATCCTGCCACAGATGCTTTCTATTTGTGAGACCCTGGGAAAGTCATTTCATCTCTGTCTGCCTTGTTTTCTTCATATGCAAGAGGGTATAATCATAGCACTAACCTTCCAGGATCTTCATGAAGATCAAATGAGACAAAATTTGCAAAGAGCTTGGCAGACCTTAAAGTACGGTATAAGTGCTGGCTATTGTTACTGGATATAGATAGATACACATTGGAATTGTCATTTACTGTTCCCTATCAAGCTCACCCCCCCTTTCAGGTACCTGTGATTCCCTCTCTCCTCCTTGACTTTTGAAGTAACACAAAAGAGACCCCAAGACCTGCTTTACCTTAGCAGCTCCACTTTCCAAGACTGCAGACTGTGAAGAACACTGTTTGTTATTCAAGTAAATATCCCCTGTCTTATTATGACTCTGTTACAAAATCAGCATGCCAGAGGAGAAGATTATTATCTCACAGAAGTCAGGATATTCAAACCAATCGTTCCCACAGCAACTATAACTCTAGTCACATCGCAAACAGTATATATAAACAGAGATACAGAATAGCAGAGAAGAAGCTAATAAAGGCGTGATGCCTCTGCCACTATTAAAAAGAGAAGCGGGTACTGGAGGGACTGCTCAAGAGGGGAGAAAGCCTCATTTGACTCCAGAGCTCTGGACAGGTGGGAATTTACTTCTCCCACTGTGTGCCTCGCCTCCTTTCCCACAAAAGATCCAGAGAGGATGATGAAGTGGTCAATCTTGAAGGGGGAAGAAAATTACAGTCGTTTTTGCCCCCTCCTCCAGCCCTGGAGAGAAGACATGTTCTCAGCTGTCCCACACCCTGAATCAACATTCAATAGAAAAGCTTTTTTCCACTCCCTTATCTAAAGGATTTCTAAAGTGAGTGGTGAGCCTTCTTATTACCCTGTCCCCTGGTCTGTACTACATCTTTGGGCTATCTAGTCCTCCCCCTCCTCCCTAGATACTTCTCCCCCGACTCACACCCGCTGGTTCAGAGCCAGCTTTTAAAAATTATTAGGCTCTTTCTCCCCAGATTAACTAGATTAGGGAAAATGGAGAAGAGAATACAGATGCAAGCGGGAGAGAGGAATCAGACTGGTGTTTTTGTTTTTTGTTTTTTACGATCACAAGAAATGGAATAAAATGAAGGCCTGACAAAAAGAATTGGAATGACATCCTTCTGACTGCCCTTCCTGCTGTCTCTGCTACACAGGCCTCAGAGGAGATGCAGTCTAGTCCACTCTCTTCTTCCAGCATGAATTCCCATGAAAACCAAAGAGAAAGGAGGGCTGAAGTATGTTCAATTTCTTTTGAGACCATTCCTGACTTTGGTTTTGGTCTGATTCCTATCTTCTATTAGGCCTTGGGCATGTGAGTGTATGACTTATTTATACTGCCATAAATGCCCTTTTGTTAGTCTTATACGTAAATTGACTTTAAAAAAACATCTTAACCAAATGATAAAGTAAATTTGTAAACTTGGCTTCCTCACTGTGGTACTCTCATGTATACCCAGGTTCGTGGTTGTCTTGGGGGTAGTCATTATTCAAATTCACAGCTACCAGCCCCCATTGATGTGTATCTCTCTATACCAGACCCAGCCAGATGATGAAAGAATTAAACGGAAAAGGCATTTGGTGAAACAAAATAACTAGATCACAACAAGCAATTGATTCAGTTATATTAAATACTCACAGTTCCCATTTCCAAATGGTTAGCACCCATTTCAGGACTATTTCCCAAATATTAGTCAATGACAAACGTTTATAAAACGGTATAAATTTTACTAACATGGGTTTCTAAAAATCCATTCATTTAAAATACTGACTCTTTTTCTTCTTCTGCAAACAGTTCCTCTTATGTCCTTCTTCTTTCTCCCCAGCTCCTGGTCCTTAGTTGCTGAGCCTCTAAAAGCCAAAACCATAGTGTGGCCACTAACCTTCAGAAGAAAATGTAGAGATACCTTGGCAATCTGCTATATAGTTTGGGACAGGAAATGCTAATTCGGGTTAGCATAGTGGCAGATTTTAAAGCTGAGGTGAAAAGTGTATTCTTGTGCTATTCTATTATAACTTTGTATGTTTGGTTTCCACACTCAACAGCTTTTCTTCTTTAAAAAAACAAAAACAAAAACCTTTTCAACTCTGCAATTAGAGTCTACTGCTACCAGAAAGAAGCAGATATCTTGAAGCAGGCAAGCTTGTAGGCATAGTTAATGAAAAATTAGCACATTCTCCCATTGTCTATTTACATTATATATGTATGTGTGTTTGTATATTTATGTACATGCACATGTATATAGGGCGGCTAGGTGGTGCAATGGATGGAGCTCTGGGGCTGAGGGAAGACTGAGTTCAAATACAGCCATGTAACCATAGGTAATTCACTTAACCCTGTTTGCCTCAGTTTCCTCATCTGTAAAATGAGTTGGAGAAGTAAATGGTAAACCACTCCAGTCTCTGCCAAGAAAACGCCAAATGGAGTCACAAAGAGTCAGAAATTACTAAAGTGACTAAACAACAAATATATGTAGATATGTGTCTGTAACCCTTAATCAAAGCAGTTGAAATACACTGGGATCAAGAATGACCAAGAATAAGCTTTAAAAAAAAAAGTTTAAAGAATAGTATAAGTACTTCTGTTCTTACTAATTAACTTCTCAATTACAACTTAATTTAACTTCTGGTCTTATCTCCAGACTGAATAGAAAGCTTTTTTTCTAACTCAACGTACAGTATCTCCCTTTGGAAGCTGTCCATAGTCCTAGGATTTGGTGTCAAAAGCCCTTGTAGTCTTGAAGTCTCTCACAGCTGCTGGCCAGGTGTTTCTCAGGGATAATCTATTCCCCCTCCCTCCTTCTCCCCTTCCCTTTCTTACTCCCCTCTCCCCCTCTCCTGTGGCCACCACCAATTACTCTCCACCTTTCTAACTCCTTTGTAATGTGGTTTCCAGCCGTAGTGCAACCTAAGATTGCCTTGCCCTAGGTGGTTGTAGTCTTGTGCTGTTGATTCATGTTGAGCTTTTAAACTAAAACCTCTGGATCTTTTTTTAAATCGCTACCTTGCCACAACTTCCCCAGCTTACATATGTGAAGTTGACTTTTTGGATATTCCATCATACTAATTTTCTGGAGATTTTTAGATGCTGACTCTAGAATGAGAGGAGCAGTATGGGATAATGGAAACAGGGCTGGGTTTTTATTCAGAGGACCTGAATTTAAATCCTGCTTCATCCACTTATTTTTGTCTGGGCAAGTTTGGGCAAGTCATTTCAACTTTTTTTTTGCCTTTCTTTTCTCTTCTTCCCCAGTTATTAATTAGCACAGTGCCTGGCACCATAGCAGGTACCTAAGAAATGTTTATTGTCTGACATATCTGAGCCTCAGTTTCCTCATCTGTAAAACAAAGGGGTTGGATTCAATGACCTTTAAAAATCCCTTCCAATTCTCAATTTATAATTTTAGGATCTTTTTGGCTCCTGACTGACATCCAATTTGTTGTCTGTTCTCCTTAGCTTTGTGTCATCTGTGGCTCTGACAAGCATACAAAAATGCCTTGAACAAAGTCATTGATAAAAATGTTGAATAGCTCCAGGCTAAGGATAAATTGTTAGAGTCCTCCACAAGAAGCTTTATTCCAAGTTGATGTTAAACCATGACTTCTCTTTGTGTTGTTGATTCTGTCCATTCCAAATCTAGCTAATAAGACTATTGTCTAGCTAGCCAACTTCTCTCCGTCTCATCCATAGGGATAGCACAAAAAAACTGTCAGATGCTTTGCCAAAATCTTTGTAAACTCTATCTATTCTTCCTCTAATCCACCAGTCCAGTAAGTAACCCTATTAGAAAATGAAATTAGGTTAATCTTATCCAACCTATTCTTCCTAATGAAGCCTTATTAGCTCTGTGGGACTGAGATTCTTTTAAAAGTTTTATTGATGCCTTTTGTCCTTACTTGTGTGTGTTAGGGGGCTGAGGGTGGTTAGGGACTGTTGATCAATTGTCTCTCTACCCTACCTTTGCCGAATGAAATTACAAGACAAAAGGGACAAGTGGCTGAAACAATAAGGTGGAAGGATGGTGCCCCTTTCAGTGTCTGAGGGGTCAAATTTGCAAAGGGCTTTGCCCTTCTCAGATCTTGAGTGGCCTATTCATCACTTATAAATTTTGAGTAGTATGTTTGAATATGGAAAGGACAGGAAACTGAGGACTGACAAAGAAAATAGACCTGACCTGCTGTCCTTTTCTGTGCTCTGCTCACCAAATAGAATGTAACTAAGCCCTTACTAAATGGGATTGTAGAGTCAGTTAAGAAGAGAGTCAGATCTGGATAAAGAAACCTCTCAGTCAGTCAGTCAACCAACAAGCATTTATTAATTGTATTATGGTCTAGAATATAAAGAAAACCAAAAACCAAAAAGCAGGCCCTGCCCTCAAGGAGCTTACATTTTAAAGCACTACTTAGGGACTTCTCTGACTTCACCATGCCATCACTCTTAAGTTCTCTTCCTCTACTGCCCCCACCAGCTTCCTTTTCTGTGTTCTCTTTCATCATTAGATTGTAAGCTCCTTGAGGGCAGGGACCATCTTAATTTTTTTTTTAATATTTATATTCTCAGTGCTTAGCACAGTGCCTGCCATACAGGCACCTAATAAATGTTGATTAATTGAATGATTATTGGGGGAAATAACATAAACAATTACGTGCATACAAGATCTGGAGGTCGTCTCAGAGGGAAGGCTCTAAGCAGTGGAGGGATCCTAAGAAAGGCCCCTTGTAGAAGGTAGAATTTAAGCTGAGTGTTGAAGGAAACCAAGTAAGGCATTCTTCTCTTTCTCTTCTCTGCCTTCTTGTGACTGCCACAAGGATGATTTTTTTTCCTCTCCATCCTCCTGCCCCCAATTAGCAATTTCATCTTGTGGTACAGTTTAAAGTGGTAGGAAATGCTGGACCCTGCTAAGACCAGATCAGAGAAGTCAAGTTTCAAAGAAAGTCCATTCCTCAAGTTAAGTCAGCTGGAAGACTGAAGAGTCCCTGTAAAACTAGAATGCTGTCGGGAAGTCAGACTGTTTCCTGCTGGTCCCAGAACGAAGGCCCATTCTTTTCAACAGTTCATAGTACTTTAGGCCAAGGTGTCAGCGGGGGCCCAAAGCTGGAGACAATGAAGATCATAACCAAAAATACTGGAGTGGTTTGCCATTTCCTTCTGCAGTGGATTAAGGCAAAGAAAGGTTAAGTGATTTGCCCAGGGTCACACAGCTGGTAAGTATCTGGAACCAGATTTGAAGTCAAATCTTCCAGATTCCAGGCCCAGTGCTCTATCCACTGAGCCATGCCATTTTAGGGAATGCCATTGTATTGAGCTAACTGTATCCTTTGTCATTATTGTTATCATTGTTTGTCCTTCCTTCTTGGAGAGAACCACGACATAAGGAAGATGATGCCTTGACATGCAAGTGAATTGGATTTAAGTGAGGCAGGGCTGCTCAAAGTCACCAGCCTCACTTTCTCCTCCAGAGTCATCTAGGTCCAGTAGCCAGATATAGATCAGGATGAGTGGAGATGGGCAAGGATGCAGTGAGGAACCTTGGCCTTTTTAAGCTAAAGCCTTTAAGAGGTCTCAGTGACTGACTAGAGTTAAGGTAAACACACTGGTGTTGGCTTATGAGCTATAGTTTTAGGAGTGTGGACCAAGAGAGTTCTTTGAACTTTGGATCATCACTCTCCAGGTGACTCAGCCTGCTAGTGTGAGTTGTGAGGAGGCAAGGAGTGGAGGGAGAGAGAGTCTGTATCGCAAAACCAATACATCAAAGTTATTTTTCACTATCACACCCCCCCTTCCCAGATTAACCAACCCTTGTGACAAAGTAAAACAGTTAAACAAAATCATACAATGAGAGAACCCGTCCCACAATGTATTTCATTTTCTTCCTAATACTAACTACCCTATTTGTCTGCAGTGGAGGAGGAAGGATATCGTTCTCTTGTTTCTGCTTATTTTGCTCTGCATGAGTTCGTACAAATTTTCTCACATTTCCCCTATATCCATTATTTCTTCCTGCTCAGTAATATTCCATTACATTCACTTAATGAATTTTTTTCAGCCATTTCTCAATTATTGGATAGTCACATTTTTTCAGATTTTATTGTGATATATGTTGGACCTTTGTTTCTGTCTTGACTTCTTTGGGATATATGTCCAGTGGATAAATTCCTTGATCAAAGGATATGGATGATTTAGTCATCTAAATGAAATCTAGAATGGTTGGGTCACTTCATGGCTTGGCCAACAGCACCTCTGTATACCCATTGTGCTATGCATGGCCTCTCCAATATTCCCATTTTTTGACAACTACTTTTCTTTTAATAATATATTGTATAATTTTCAAGAATAAAACTTTATAAGAGATCATTTAAAACACAAAACTTAAGGCTTTAAATAAAAATTTCAAGTGTTTTATTATATTTCTTAATGAAACAATATATAGAAATCATAATAAGATTCCTATTTTTTTGACAATTAAAATTCTTTACAATCTGCTTCCAGCTCACTTTTCCAGATCTATTACACATTACTCCCCTTCACATACTCTACATCCCAGTCAAAGTAGCCTGCTTGCTGTTATTCTCATGTAACATTTCATCTCGTGCCTCTGTGTCTTTGCACAGGCTGTGCCCCATGCCTCCCCACCCCGGCAACCACCGTCCCTTCTTAGAATCCCTAGCATCTGGGGCCATCTCCAGTTGTTCTGATCCATATCTTGCCACTGGACCCAGATGGCTCCCAAAGAGAGAGTAAGGCTAGTGACTTTGCACAGCCCTCCCTCACTTAAATCCAATTCACTTGCATGTCATGACATCACCTTCCTAAAGTCATGGTCCTCTTTGAAAATGGACAAACAGCAACAACAGTGTCCTGCCAGGCTTCAAACAGCAAGAAACCTTTTCTAATACCTGCCTAGTATTCCCCATCACCCTTGATGTACTTTATGTATTTAATCTAATCACTTACACTTATAGGGGTCACTTCTCCTGATAGAATGCAAACTCCTCGAAGGTAGAAATTGTTTCATTTTTATTCTAGGAGCCCCAGAGTCTAGCACAGTACCTGCACAAATGCTTATCGACTGAGCAATTCATCAACCAGTTTGAAAGAATGCTGATATTGTCAAAGGCAAGCAACATAGCCAACTTTACCAGCAGAGGGATTTTACCATAAGTAGTTTTGCCAGATATGCTGAAGGCAGAAAAGACCCTGCGCTTAAGTCCCAGCTGTACAGCCCACTTTGCTCTGGAGGCTTCCACAGCCTATGATACCTTCCCATGTCCTTTATACCCTGATTCTAAATCTCACCCTTTCTTTAAGACTTAGCTTAAGAACCAGTTCTCCCTTCCCCAAACACAACAGTAATTCTTAGCAATCACTCCACCTTCTGAGTTCCTTACAGCCTATTTGGCACTTAGCACAGGCATTGGGTCGATGACTTTTCCTTGTACTCTTGTCTCTCCAACTACATTGCAAACTCCTTGGGGTCAAGAAGAACAGTGGGTTTTGGGGTTTTTTTTGCCTGTATATAAATACTTCATTGTTGACTACAATGATGAAAATAAGACTACACTTAGAAAGATTATAAATTTGTTCCTTATTGTCACCAACCAAGAGAACAGCATTTGTTTTTTGGGTTTGGGTTTTGTTTTTTTTTTTTTGATCAAGGTAGAAGAGGGAGCTTCCAACCAAACAGGGGCATGTAGGCAAGAGCTCATTAACCAGGTTTATTTTTTTTTCTTTAAAGTAAGCATTTGCTTCCCCAAAGTTATTGTGATTGCTTGATAGATGGACTGCTTAAGAATCCTCTGATTGCTCCAGGCTTTCTTGCTCAGCTAGAACTGTCCCAGCTCTCTCCCTAGCTCCCTTCCCAGTTTCTCCTTTTCCTTAGCTGAAATGGGGAAGAAATCACCACAGGAGAAAGAGAGAGACAGTGTATCCTCTCCACCTCTTTCCTAGCATTCATCCACAAGGCAGAAGCAGGAAAAAGAGAGTGATGCAGCTATATCCTTATGCTTCTGAGTGTGAAACCTACACGACTGTCTAGGTAATAAAAGAGAAATGTCCAGAAAGTCTCTTTTTTCAGGCGAGATGCAAGAAAGTTGTACGTGTCAAAATGAAGTAGTTTATTTGTTTCCTCCAGATATCACTCATTATTTAAGAAAACATTATGGTAGATGTGATTGTCAACTTCCAACAGGCTGGTTGGTGCATTCTTAGTTTTCTTTAAGGTTAAAAAAAAATTGAAATGACATGACACAGTGCCTGCTGACAGTCTACGCTCGAAAGCCTCTAAAACTTCTGGGTGGTTCCCCACTCCACCTCCAATTTCTAGAGTTGCCTGTAGATTAGAAGAATTTTAGTTCCTAAACTTGATATAAAAACCTTAATCTAATTAACTAAGTAGAAAATTCCTCATTGCTATTTTGAGGACTAGTAAGTACATTTTAAATAAAGAAAACAATTAAATAGTTAGTTCATACCTCATCAAACTGCTTAATAACTTGATAATGTTTAATTCTATAGAGTACTCATAAAATTCATCTAGTTGAAAGGTAAATCAGAGGGAGGGGGAGAAGGGGAACAGGAGGATAGAGAAGTGCTCTTGCTATAGGTAAGGTGTTACCTTGTTAAGTGCCAGAACCAAACTATTTTCGTATGTACGAAGGTGTCTGCCTTGTAGTTTCAAATATAGATTGTTAAGATCTGGATCAGAACCCACTTTAATTGGAGTATATGCAGCCTCAGCATGACAGTACTACCGTTCTTTTAATCCTTTTTAAGAAATTTTCCTCTCAGTTGGTCAAGATGTGTTCACATATTTTACCTCATTCTCACAACATTCTTATGTATGCTTTAAAACAAAGTGGCAAGTGTTATTTTACAGATTGGGAAACTGAGGCACACAGAAGCTATAAAGTGGCTTAGCCATTCATATTCTTGGTGACCTACCTTGAAGGGGAAATCAAGCAACTAGGATATTTTGGAGCCCAGAGCAGTAATGGATTTCTGGTCACCATCAAACAACTCATTCCCCCAATCAACTTATTGTTAAGATTAATTTTGGTCTTCTGTCATTATTCAGTCCTTTCAGTTGTGTCCGACTCTTTATGATCCCTTTTGGGATTTTCTTGGCAGAGATGCCGGAATGGTTTGTTATTTTCTTCTCTAGCTCATCTTACAGATGAGGAAACTGAGGCAGACAGGGTTAAATGACTTGGCCGCGGTCACACAGCTAGTGTCTGACTCCAAGCTTGGAGCTCTATTCATTTCACCACATGTACATATACATGCATGTATACAAACACACATAGATGCTTGTATGTGTACACGCATATGCACATGCATGCATATCTATATACACATGCACATGTGTATAAGTAAATACTTATATGTGTATGTGTAAATATGTATTGTGCGTATACATGTGTGTAGGTGTATATGTAGTCACATGTATGCCTATATTATTTAGAGCTAGGTAGTATAATAGATACAATAAAGAGCTTGGCGCCAAGAGAACCTAAGCCCAAATCATGCCTCAGATACTTGCTCTCTCTGTGATCCAAGGCAAGTCACTTAGCTACTCTCAGACTCAATTTCCTCATCTGTATTATAGGGATAATAATAGGACTTGCATTAAAGGGTTGTTGTGAGGATAAAATGAGATGATATGTGTAAAACACTTTGCAAACTTTACATTAATATACAAATGTTAACTACTGTTACATGATCTAGGCAAGAAGATCAGAGAATTATAGGATTTAGAGCTGTAAAATACACTAGAAATCATCTGCCTGCTCCTCTCACCCCCTTATTTTATAGATAAGGCAATGATTTGCCCAAGGTCATACCATGGACTGTAAAAACTCCTTGAAAGCAGGGAAAGCTGTTTTCTTTTCATTTTATGCATCCTTTGTGCCTGACAGTGCCTAATACATAATAGACTACAGCAGGTACATAATAACATGATACACTAGGGGTGCAGAAGGTTGCAGGTTCCCCACCCCTGTGATAGATACATCGTAGGCACATGATTGTGGAATTGCACTGAACTGAACAGAATAAAAAGTGATGGATCTGGGGTTCGAACCCAGTTCTCTGCCTCCAAAGCCAGGCCTCTCTGATGATCTCCTAAGGAGAGTTCCACCCTTTCCAGTTGGATAGAATGCCCAGCAGGCTAGCCCAGTGTCTGCCATTCAGCAACATGGAGGCTTGTAGGGCAACATAGCATAAAGTCTTGTAGGATAATGGATTGAATGTGCAAAACCATCTATTCATAGGCCAGAACTACAAAGTATAAACAGTACTAATAACAGAGAAATTAGGACTTTAAAAAAAAAATTTCCTCAGAGAGCATTTCCTAATGTATAATTTCTAAGATGGATTCATGAACTCCAAATTTTGGTTTTATTTTGTATTCTATCACTGACTGGCTCCAATGTCTTGAACAAACTACTTGAAATATTATGGAAAGTCTGATTTCCTCCTCATAAATAATGTACAATCAGGTGATCCTATGAGCACTACCCTAGCCTAAGAGGAATGATATAAGCATAAATGTAATCCAGTGAGAAAATATTATCATAAAATCCTTGTGAGACTCATGGTCTAACCATGGGAAATATTCATATTTAGGAACTATATCTTTCTCCAGTTCCTGAAAGCCTTTGACATGTTGGGCAAGTGGTTAATAACTGTTATATTTGAAAATGGATCTTTAGTTTTAAATCACTTCAGCGTTGACTTTTAATTAATTCCTTTATATTATACTACACATACTTGTAAACATTTGCTACTCTATTATGAGGTTTGTATAAATTATTAAAAACATAGCTTCCTGACTAGCTTGAAACTCCCCTGGTTGTTGTGTTTTGTGTGGACAGCACAGTATAAAAGGAAACAAATATACTTAATATTGGTCCATTTCATACCAGGACCAAATCCCACTGAAATCAAAGCAGCAACAGGAGTAGACTGCAAGGATAAATTTACAGTTTTCTTTGAATTGTTCAAGGAACAAATCAATAAATCAGTGAGTTAGAGAACAAATGTAGGATGGGATAACATCTAAAGAAGCGCCTGATAAAAGCTTTCAAAAAAAAAAAAACCAAACCCAACTACTGGTCTCTGGACCTGAGCACTAGTTCACATAAAAAAAAAAGGAAGTAGCCAGCAGTGGAGAGAAACTTGGAAGACACATGACTGTGAGTAGCTGTATTCAATATTTGACTGTTTTGAAATTCTATAAAGTTGGGGGTGGGGAAAATCTGCAGCCACAATCAGGTCCCTCTACAATCCTTTATTTGCTTGAGTGTGATTTCCCCAGGCAACAAACCCCGGGATGGGACCATGACAGGCAGAGCAGATAGAAAAGTCACATCACACCAAAGGGAAGGATGACAAAGGATATTTTAATTTCAATAAAAGATGATTTGAAAATAAAAGGTTTGTAATGGCATTAATAACCCGTTTTTACTAGCCATGTAATGATTAGCTCGAGCATTAAGAGACCAAGGCAGAATGGTGAGAAGCTCAGCAGAAGTCATTATTACCTAAGATTCCTTTAATAACTTTTATTATTTGTTGAAAATCATAGCAACAATACAGTTCAGTAACCTTTGTGCTTTAAATCCATTTCGTCTAAAAAATGAAAGCTGAATAGAATTTGATATTATATAGAATCTTTCAATGCTGATGATATCGCAAAAGTGCTTGGCAGAATAATGAGTTGGATGCTGATAACTGGGAAAACTGAATTAGGCAAATGGCACCACCATTGTGTGTACCAGCTCAGCCTCAGCCTGCAGCTTTGGAACTTACTTGAGGGAGAAAGAATAGGAAGGCTAAGCCTAATTTTCTTCAGTGCTTTTGTTAAAAGAATCACAAGGGTCTCAGAGTCTATCTCAAAATTAACAGATAGAAGCAGAGAGAATTTCCATGTATTTATTTTAATGGACCCAACTGTGGTTTAGTTGGTGTGTGTGTATTCATTTCTACCACTATAACTCCATATAATTTATACATGTCATATTTTACCTTAATCCTCCCCCCCACCAAATTCATCTTCTGGGGATGAGCCTCTCCACTTTTAGCTCTCTTTCCAAGAGCAGACACAATCTAGACAAGGGCCATACTTGAAACCATTCCTGACTAGTTGCCTGCCAGAATTTGTGTTCTTCTGTCATAGCCTCGAGCCCCCAGGTCCATCTCAATGTCACGATGAGGCATGAGAGTAAGATTTATCAGGAGGCTTTTTTTTTTTGTCTCTTATAAAGCATGGGATTTGACACTGTATGCTGGAGGACTATTTGGGGGAACAAATATCCTTGGAACATAACTGATATTTCAATATTTTAAGGACTTATTTTGAAGTTTTAAGAATTTAATTCAGTAATTATTCATTAATTAGTAATAATGCTAATAATAATAGCTAATACTTACAGAGTGTACCAGGCACTATGCTAAGTGCTTTACAATTCTAATCTCATTCGATCCTCACGATATCCCTGGGAGGTAAGTGCTATTATTACCCCCATTTTAGAAGAGGAATCTGAGGCAAAAAGAGGTTAACTGACTTGCCCAAGATCACACAGCTAGTAAGTATCTGAGGCCATATTTCAACTCAGTCTTCCTGACTCCCAATCCAGCAGTCTCTGTGCTTTGGTACCACCTAGATGCTCCTGCAGAATGTAAGCTCTTTGAAGGGAGAAGACTTTTTTTCTCTCTGTATCCCCAACACCTAGCACATAAACATAAATGTTTCATAAGTGAATATTTGTTGAAGAACTTGTTTTTTGTTTTTGTTTTGTTTTGTTTTTGTTAAAGAATTTGTTAAATACACTGAGGGACGCTGGAACCAGACATAGCCAGAAGTAAGGGTCATATTCTGTTAGTAGTTGCTAGGACTAGAAAACCTCCCCCTCCCTCGGCTTAACCTTCACTTCTAATTTTCCTTATTCTGTCTTTTGACTTTCAGCTTTCTAAGTGCTTTCTGGACCAGGATACCCAACCCTAGCACTCCAAAGCTCTTCCTTGCATCCTCCCTGCACTGCCCCATTTAAACTCTGAGAAGCTCAGTTCCCTGTTTGAAACTTTATAAAACACATCCTAGGCTTTTAACCTTATGAATAAAGATAGATTTAGATTGGAAAATTTAAGAGCAAATCGTACCCAGGTCTTTACTGGTTCTTATTTTCATCCATAGACAAATTTCTAAGACTAATCGAGTTGCCTAAGATTAACTTTGAGAGCTTGTGATTTTACTTGAAAATATAAATGATCACGTGGAACCAAATTCATCTGTGTTTGGAAATTGTGACTGGCTTTCATTTGAAGACAATGCAGTTGTGCCTGAAATTGCTTCAAAGTCTGAGGCAGCTGGCCAGATGTTTATACGGTTAAATTGTACTCAAGCCTTTCATAGAGCATGTTCCAAGGCAGTTGCTATATTCTTTTGTGAAACTGGACCGTAATAACCTTCCTGTTTTAGGAAGCAATTGATTTTTCTATTGACGAAACTTGATTCTCCCCTATCTTCTATGCTGCCCGAGGATGTTCTGACATGTTTTGTCCTCCCATCTCTCCATCGTAGTGTGACATCTAATTATCATCATCCCCCCCCATCCATATGTTTCCTGCATAGGCACCTACATGCATAACAACACAAACCCTCTTTATGGTACCATGCTATAATAACCTCCCTTTAAATTGATATTCTTTTATATTCTTAGTTACAAAGGAAGGTAGTGGAGAAAGAGGGGACATGTTTGGTGATATAAAAACAGAAGATAACAATAAAAACTCAAAAAATAGAAAGATATGATTTGTAGAATTTTTGAGGCCAGAATGGAAAGGGTCAGGGTGGGGATATGGGGCATGGCAAGAGCATACAATTAGGGAGGCATACAGGTCATGGAAAAGAAGATGTGGAGGTTTTAATGGATTGTTAACAGTCTGACGTAGCAACCCCCAATGCCAAAGTGAACTTAGACTTAATTAAGCAGGTTTAGGGCAGCTAGGCTTGCAAAGTAGATAGAGCACAGGGCTTGGAATAAGGAAGACTCATCTTCCTGAGTTCAAATCTGGCCTCTGACACTTACTAGCTGTGTGACCCTGGCTAAGTCACTTAACCCTGCCTTAGTTTCCTCATCTGTAAAATGAGCTTGGAGAAGACAGTGGCAAACCACTTGAATATCTTTGCCAAGAAAACCCCTGAATGGGATCACAAAGGGTTGGACATGACTCACATGTCTGAAGGCAGGTTTACTATTCAGAATAGAAGAGGTGCCCTGTGCCACTGCAGCCCATCTGGAGTGCTGTGTTCAGTTCTAAACACCATATGGGGGGGAGGGGAGTCACTGATAGAAGCAGCATAGAATCAGTTCTGGGATTTAGAGTTGGAGAACCTGAGTTCCAATCCCAATTCTGCAGCTTCTAATCTGTGTGACCTTGGGAGAGTCACTTAACCTTTGTTTGCCTCATTTTTCTCACCTGTAAAAATGAAGTTGGATTAAATGGCCTCTTTAGTCCCTTCTAATTCTGAATGATGACCCTGGGATTCTGAGCTGGAGAATATCAAGAGGTATGTCATGAAGCTGTGAGGAGCCCCAAAGACTATGTCCTGTGAAGAGAATCTGAAGAGATGAGGGATGTCTAACCTGGAGAAGACTTAAGTGGGACATGATAGATGTTCTTAAGTATTTGAAAGGACTATCACCTGAAAGGCTGATTAGATTTATTCTAATTAACACTCCCCCTCCAAAAAAATAGGTCAGAACTTAGAACTATGGCTGAAAGTTGGAGAGAGAGAGAGATCTTAGCTTGATGCAAAGAAACACTTCTAACAATTAGTCTTACAAAATGCAATGGAATGCCTTGACAGGTGGTTGGTTCCCCCTCCCTTAAGGCCCTCAATAGAAGTCTGGATGACCATTTATTGGGAGTGTTGTGGAAGAGATTCTTGCCTAGGTACAGACAAGAAGATCCCCAAGATCCCTTTTATTCTTAAGATTCTGAATGGTTCTCCTCCCCCGCTTATTTTGTTTTTCCCCTACTGCAAGTCTCAATATAGAGGGGTTGGGAAATGAGAAGGGAATTAAAATGTATAGAATTTAGATGTAGGGACCTATAAAAGTCATGTCATATGACCCTTTTCTTTTAGAGATGAGGAAGCTGAGACCCACAGAAGTTAAATAGTTTCCCCAAAGTCATGCATTTACACTTCCCATGTTTTTTCATGGAGTCAAATTGTTAACCTTCCTCAAGGCCAGTCAACAATTTCTGCTATTTATGGGAGCATGTTTCTAGAACTCATTTCTCCATCTTAGTGGAATAGCTGACGATTGTCATTCCCCCCTCCATCTTCTCTCTCATTCTTCCTGCTGCTCCCTGCCTTCTCTTCTTTAATGCAATTTGGTAAACATTTATTAATTACCTCCTATATGCAAAGTGCTGGAGGAGACTTAAAGAAAACACAGCCTTTGCCTTTGAGTTCAGTCTGGGGGAGTGCAATGATACATGCATAAATAACTATGATGCAAAATAGAATCTGACAGTTGTACATAAAAGAGGTATGAACCCAGCTACCTATAGAAGAGGCCATCTCTGTAGAGATGCCCCTTTCTGTCTCACTTTGCCAAATGTTCCCTTTCTGAGTCCATATAGGATTGTTCCCCATTGATGAAACTACCACTGCCATACATCTGCCAAACCTCACTGTCTCTTCCTAATCCAACCCCTACCTGGAGAAATCTCATTTGGCTGAATGGCATCTATAGGTGGCTATTTTCCCAGCTCAACCTAATTTTGCACAAGTCCTGGATCTTCTTGGCCTCTACGATAGCTTAGGCTTGTTGCAAATCACTTCCCTCACCTCATCTCTCTCTCTCTTCCAGTCTTTCCCCTGCCAAGTGGAATATTTTAGCACAGATCCAATTGTGTCTCCTCTCTTCTCATGTCTCATGAGTAGGTTCCCATTGTCTAACAAATAGTTACCACTCCTTAGCTCACTTTCCAGCCCTCCATACTCTGACCTAATGTATCTTTTCAACGTCTTGTTCCATTTATTATTCTATGCTCTTGTCAAACTAAACTTTAAAAAGGCATTTTTCTCTGCCCAGGTCTTTTATATTAATGTCATAACAAAATATGACACAGTGTTAGAGTTAAAAACCTCACATCCCTATGTGGACATTATTACCACAGGGTACTGTAGAAAGTGAACCATCACTGTTACATGGCCACGACCAGTAAAGTTGGTTTCTTCAATGAGACACTTTTGTTTTTATATTTACATTTCAAAAATGTTTCAAAATTCTTCAAAAACCATGTCTGTACGACTTAACAGTAGGTGATACTGCCCTTTGTGCTTAGGCCTACAAATGGAAATCTAAACTTGACAGCTTGTGGTTGTGTTCCATCAGTTTTCTACTTTTAATTCCTTTCCTCCTGCTTTTTTCCCTTTTTGCCTCAAATGTGGTTCGATGGAAAGTCAGAAAATCTGGGTTCTTGTCCAGGTTGACCATCATCACTACCTGTGTCACCTTAGGTTAAGTTATGGAAACCCTCTGGATCACTGTTTCTTCATCTATAAAATGATAAGGTTGATCTCAAAGGATCTAGGGATCTCCTAACTCAAAATCTGTGACCCTGTGTGATTCCTTTTCCCATTTACAGCATAATACTGCTTTCAAGTCCCATCTCAAATTCTAGCTTCTTCATGAAGCCTTTTCTGATCTCCTAATCAGATATGATTCTTCCTTTCTCTAAACAACCAACTATAATATTTTGGAGGAACAAGGTAATATATGTGAAATGCTTTGCAATACTTAAAGTGCTATGTAAATTTCAACTATTAAGTCAAGGAAAGTCAACAAGCACTTTTGAAGTACCTTCTTTATGCCAAGCACTATTATTATCAGGTGGCACAGTGCAGAGCGCCAGGCGTGGAGTCAGGAAGACTCATTTTCCTGAGTTAATCTGACCTCAGATGCTTACTAGTTTCCTGACCCTGCACAAGTCACTTATCTCTATTTGCCTCAGTTTCCTCTTCTGTAACATGAGTCGGAGAAGGAAATGGCAAACCATTCCAGTGTCTCTGCCAAGAAAACCTTAAATGGGGCCATGGAGAGTCAGACGTGACTGAAAAGACTGAACAACAACAAAGGATCATAGAACTGCAACTGCAAGGCTCAGAGCTAGAAAGCTCTGAAGCCATCTAGCCTAACCCCATTGTTTCACAGATGAGAAGACTGAAGCACAGGGAGGTGGTTTGACCAGAGGAGGGATGAGACCCTAGTTTTTTTTTTTTACTCCAAAAACAATGGATCCTACAGTACTTAACTGCTTTTTATTAGAGAAAAAACCAGTTTCTGCGGCAGGAATCATCCAGCCATGTTATTAATAGTAAATGCTGCTCCTGCCACAATTTGCCATCCTGTTGCGGCATCTGCTTGGCAGAATTCTACACCAGTCATGTAAAAACATTCTGCGTCATGCTGCGCTTAAAAGTAACTCTATAAAATCAAGTCCTAAGTGTTTTGTGGTCTTTATTTCATAATGCAGGCATATATACTTGCACTACTCACATTACTTACATCTGTCTTTGAATTTTTGATCCTAAGTACTTCAGTAGCAAGAATTGGGTGATAACTAAATTCTTCCCATATCTTAATAAAGTATACACTTTGCTTTCTTCTGTACTTATAAGCAGCAATATTTAGGAGTCATACTGTGCTACTTATCCTTAGGGTATAGGAATTGTAATAGTGTAATACCAACTGTAATAGTATAATACCAAAATACAATTTTACCCTCCCAAAATCTGATGATACAATTTTAGAAATTATTTAGGGAGATTAAGGGTTAGATGTGGACACATTATCTTAAACATTTTATCCATTTATCTAGAAAAATATTTCAAAATCCAAAATTTTCCATCTATCAGGGGAGAAAAAGTGACTGCAAAGGAAAAATTGTATGGAAGCAGGATTGATCAATTGATTCCTGCACCCCTCACTAATTTGATTAAATTAATGGATATGAAGGAACATAATAGAGACAATGAGGTGTTAAGGATTTTCCCTTTTCAGACTCTTGATTGGTCGCATTTACAGCTTGTAAAGAGGTGAAACTTTTGAGTGTCTCACACCTGGAGTTAGTAACCTATTTACAGATTGTAAAACTGGGAGTGGCCCAGTAGGGGGTGTTATAAAAACAACAGACCTTCACATTTCTAGAGAAAAACACTAATCCGGTGCTTCTGTTTTATGAAGAATAAGGAAAAATGTAAAAGAATAGGAAATAGGAAATTCATACCTTCCAAATGGTGAACTCTGGTAGCCTCTGAAGCCTAACCTTGGAAATTGACCAATGACTCTCCCATGACCATGAAATGAAATAATGAAACATTTAAATAATTAGGGTCTGAGACTAGGGGGTTTTGGGCAAAAATAAACAAACAAACAAATATTCAAATGATATGTTCTTTTGCATTGTCATTCCTTCCGATCAAAGACAACGATCTCTTGAGAAGACGTTTGTAAAGCCAACAGCAAGTACAATCCAACTGAAATCCTGGGCTCTTTCTGAAAACCCTCCTCTTATTCATTAACTGTGGATCACTAAATCCTATGGAAACCAATTCCTGTAATCCTCTCTCACCCTTAAAAAGGGTTAAAAAAAAAAAAAAAAGGAATAAAAAGTCTTCGTGGCCCCTCTTTGTACCTGCTGGACTGGGGCCAGTGAGCTTGTCATTCATCTTCCCCCAACTCCATCCCCTCCCCCACTTGTTAACAAAATTGATATCAGGCCCCGAGCGTGCGTGCGTGCGTGCGTGCGTGTGTGTGTGTGTGTGTGTGTGTGGTGTGTGTGTGTGTGTGTGTGTGTGTGTGTGTGTGTGTGTGTGTGTGTGTTGGGGGGTGGGAAGAGGTTATAACTCCAGAACAGAAGCAAAAATGAGATATAGATTTGGAGAGTTGTCTCCTTTAAGTAGATCTCTTTCCCCACCCCTTCCAATTGCTCAGTAATTGTCACCTCTTTTTAAATTCCAAAGAAATATTATGAAAGAAAATCTGAAAATGGTCACATCTGTATCTGAACTTTATCCCCACTCAAATCTTCCACCAACTGCCAGGGCCCCCTCCTCATAATACAAAGGGAAACCAGAGTGGTGAAAGTTAGAAATTTTTCCACAGTCTTTTTTGTAACACGGGTCATCAAATGATCATTATATTTTATAGTTCTGTAAAGTCTATAGAAGTTGAAGCTACATAATATACATTGCAGAGCGTTCCCCTAATCCTGGCCGACCACGTTCGTGCCTGGACCAGGGGATAAAGGCCTGGTAACGGGAAACCTGACACTACAGGAATTCCAAACACAGTCCTCAAACTAAAAACAGCCCCCTCTCTCTGCCCATGGCATGTTCTAAACGAGAGCCTGGGATTGTATTAGTTTACATTATCTGATATTTTTTTTCTTTCGCCGTGCATTGTTTAGAAAAGAACAGGAGTAGAAGCCACCTATACCAGCTCAAGCCTTAAAGAGTCTCTGGGTGGAATATTTGTGGTGGATTTGATATTGTGAGCTCTTTGCCCCTGGCTGAGAGAATGCGAGCAGCTCATGCAGATGGCATCAGTACCACTTGGGCACCAAACTTGGTTCTCAAAAGCTGTATGCCTCCCCACCATTTTTATCTTTTTTTTTAAAGCAGTCATGGGTTAAGGATCTGTTTGATATTTGCCTCATTTCTGTCTGTGTACACAGAGTGCTTTTATAAGACTCAAAAGAGCTCCAGTCTGCTACTCAGAAGTTTTATAAGTAATGACTTTAATGCTTTGTGCTGGGAAGGAAAATATCTACTTTTCCTTTTACTTGTCAATCAGTTCTGGCTTTTTAACTCTTATACCTTGGGTCTCTCTGAGCTTCCTCTAGCTGGTCTCTTTTCCTTTCATTATTTCCCAGCTCAATAACTTTCCTCCATTCCTCTAAAAGAACAACTTATTGAGATATCCAGTGATGTCACCAGGCATCACTTAAGCCTATGGAGATTTCTAGAGAATCTTGAATCTCTGCATTAGGAACTCTTAACACCAGCTCTTGATTGTCAGTGCTGAAGCCTTCTGATAACACTTGCAAGATTCTTATTCTTTACACTGTATTTGCCAAACCCAGTCAAATGACTAAACTTGCAACAGAAACTATGAACAGACTCATATGGTATCATAATAAAATTGTATTAATGCTACCACCATTCTGTAAGTGAGCCCTGCCATCCAGCTCATTCTGATTGACTTGGGGAGTCCACGTAGCATCATTTTTCCTAAATCCTCTTAGAACAGTGGTTCTTAACCTTCCTAATGCCCCAACCCTTTAATACTCATATGTGGGCATATTTGCATGTTGGCAGACCCGCCTGGAGATGGATAGAGGAGCGGTGTCTCAGTTCCTAAGACCATCAGAAATATGTGTTTTTCAGTGGTCTTAGGCAACCCCTGTGACCCCTGTGAAAGGGTCGTTCGACCCCCAAAGGGGTCGCGACCCACAGATTGAGAACCACAGTCTTAGAATGTCAGTGATGCTAGCACTTAAAAAACCACAGAACCTTAATTGCTTTTCTCTCCTCTCTCCATCCTCACAGCTGCCAGAGTGATTTTTCTAAAGCACAGATCTGAGTATATCACTCCCTTCCTCAATAAACTCCATGGCTCCCAATTTCCTCTAGAATCAAATACAGCCTCTTCCTTTTAGACATTTAAAGCCCTTCACAGTCTGGTTCCAGGCTGCCTTCTCTGATGTATTACTCCTTACTCTCCTCAGTTAAAGTTTAGCCAAACTGGCCTACTTTTCTGTTTCTCACATATAAATATTCCGTGTCCTATATCCATCACTTACTTGGTCCAGGCTCTTCTCCGGGTCTGGAATCCAGGCTCTGTTTACCTTTACATCTTAGAATTCCTAAGTCCTTCAAAATGAAACTCTAGCATCACCTCCTATGTGAATTCTTGCTTCATTCCTCTAGCTGAAGGGGAAGGGGGATAGATTTCTCTTCCACCCCCAAATTACCCTGCATTATTATGTCTATTTTATGTATTTCCTTACATATGTCATGTTGTTTCATACAATAGAATGCAAAGTTCTTGAAGGTAGGAAACGTTCCATCTTTGTCTTTCTATCCTTAACAATGGGTACATAATAAACACTTGTGGACCGACTGATTGATTGACACTTCTGCCTATCAGAAAGGAATAACTATTTTCCAAAGAAAACAAACACTTTTCCCCCTCTTTTCAGAAATGATTGTGGTATCCTTGTGATATTTTCAATGGAAAGAGGTGTTTTTTTATTACTCCTTTGGAAAAATAATAACGTACAAATAGAGCTCACAAGGTCTCGTGAAAAATGAGATGTCTTAAATAGTGATGTATTCTCTATTTGGATTGTTGTTTTAATCAAAATCTCCAGAGGAGGTTGCTCCTGGATTTTTCACTGTAGGTACCATGCATGCAGCAGTCTCCATGGTCAGTATTTATGATGTCCCAGAAAGGGGATTGGTTTTTATATCTCTATATCTATCGATATTTATGTATTTGGATATATGTTTATTTATATTTTAATGTATTTGTGTGTGTATGTGTGTATTTATTTATCCACAGAGGTAAGGTTCTTCTCCTTCCTTTATTTTTTGCCAAAATCTTGTTGTTATTATTAAGGAAGGAGTTTTCCCCCTAGGCTTAAATAACCTTTTAAAAAAAAAAAGGCTAGGAAATATACTCCAAAGAGATTAGTGACAAAAAGGAAAGGCCCCAAATACAACAAAATATTTATGAGCACTCTTGGTGATAGCTAAGACCCAAAAACAAAATAGATGCCCATTGATTAGGGAATGCCTAAACCAGTTACGGTATGTAAATGGGACGTGATATTAAGCATTGTGCCGTAAGAAATGAGAAGCATGGAAAGTCTTATATAAATATCATGATGCAAAGTGAAATAAGGAGGACTGGGAAAACAATACGTGAGATGACTTCAAGGAAGTAAATGCAAGCAGAGGCTAGGTGGCACAGTAGATAGAACACAAGCCCTGGAGTCAGGAGAACCTGAGTTCAAATTTGGCCTCAGACACTTGCTAGTGTGACCCTGAGCAAGTCACTTAACTCTGCCTCCCTCCAAAAACATAAATAAATGGAAGAAAACCAAACAAAAACAATCGAACCTAGATGCTACAAGTCATAATGATCAAAGTTTACCCTAAAGAAGAGTTATAAGATGACCAGTCCCTCACCTGTGCCTTTCATAGGTATGATCCTGAATATAATAGTAGACTTGTAAAAATATGTTTCTTAGTTTTATAGAACTTTTTTTCTCCCTTTTTCCACTTTTTCATACCATAATTGAAAATACAGTGAGAAACAGAGATGATGCAAAAACACAAATATGGATAAAATTATTTTTAAAAAGAGCAATTATGTGGGCAAGCACTTGGAAATTACTTTTTGCTCAGAAAAAAAAGCTTCTGGTAGGTTAAAGAAAAATGCCTGCAAGAAGTTTCCAAATAAGAAGGTACTATAAATATCAGAGACCCCAAAAGGAGAAATATTCAGTGTCTTTAGCACTCTTTGAAACATTAACTCTGTGTGTTTTCATAGGCCGGCGTATTGTTTTTCTTCTCTCCCCAAAAGATAACTGTTATGATGGATTTTACAGAATAATATGGTTTCCATTATTTTCGTTCTTGACAAAGAACAGCCACCTCACTCTTGGTTTCTACCACATGTAAGCACAAGTTCTAGTCATAAAGTTTCCCCTCAAAGGAAACTAGGAAGGGGCTCGTGAAATCATCTCGGACTCTGCCCTGTCTGCCCATAGAAAGATGAAACCTCACTTTTCCCTTCTGTGAAAGTTGGACCCTGTCGCAACAATGAGGTGTGTGAGAAGAGATACCAATTGTCTTCAACGCCTGCAGTGAGTCAGGATTGTATCTCGGAGGGTGGCTTCCGCCCCTTCAGCACTTAGTCTGGCTTGTCTCACCAAAAAAACAACCCAGAGTGCCTGTCTTTTATAATGTGCTGTTTTAACAGAGAAGAGTCTCCGGGGAGAGAACAGGACCCTAAAAGTCCAAGGCCTGGAATTCCTCCTTTCTCTCTTTCCATTTTAAACAGGAAACATTCACACTAAGAGACTCCAGAGGGAGGGTTGGTTGTATGTTCATTTTGAGGCAGATAATGTTTGTGTGTTGCGTATGTCAGTGATTTACCCTGTGGGCTTAAAGCGAGTGCAGGAAAACCACGTTTCACTGCATGCAGAGAAAGCTCTTCAGGGGAGTTGGGAAGGAAACATAGGTTAAGGCCTTATTTTTTTTCTAAGTGTTTTGGAAATCTCCAGCATGGACAAAAAGAAAATTGGAGCTGGTAAGGGAAAGATTCAAATTCTAAGTTGAAAGATGTTATGGAGACTGAAAACATTCTCAAATGAAATAACCTTCAAACAGGTAAGAGGCATGGGGTAGCAATCCTGTCTGCCTCAGACCAACAGCAACAGATGAGATATTTGTGTCTTGTGTGCCAAGGGAGGTAGGGTGCCCAGAGCATTATGGAATGAAACCCACGGAAATGGCACCTTCTCCCGGAGACCTTTCCTGGTTGGTCACAACCTTTGCCCTCACATGTCACATAGCATTTAGTTTGGTGGCCCTCTGAATGAAAGAGTTCTTAACCTTGTTCATGTCATGGATCTCTTTGGCAGTATGGTGAAACTTGTGCGTCCCTACTCAGAACATTTTTTTATTTATAATTGAAGGAAATGCAAATTTTTAGGTAGAAGTTAGTAAAAATAGAGATTTTTTTTTCCCCTTTCAAGTTCATGCCTCCCCCCCACTAACCCCCCAAATCTCTCCACTCTCATGATAAGAGCTCCTACTACAATAACTGTAACAACTGTTTAGTGTCCTTTTTATTCTACTCGACTGAAACCTTGATGGTTCATCATTTCACAAGTGTCAAGCTACAAGTGTAGCTTTCTCATTTTGCAGGTGAGCAAAGTGAGGATACTTAGCACCATATGACAAAATATTCGTATTACAGCAATCTCTATTGTCTTAAATCCTCTGCTGGCATCTAGGTAACACAAATCTTATATGAGTTAGTTAGAAAATTATGTGTTAGTTATCAAGCTGAAAGATCCAAGTTCAAATCCAGCCTCATTTACTTACTATCTGTAGATAGATAGATAGATAGACAGACAGACAGACAGACAGACTGATAGATAGATAGATAGATAGATAGATAGATAGATAGATAGATAGATAGATAGATAGACGGATGGATGGATGGATGGATGGATGGACATATGGATAGAAGGATAGATAATGGATGAATAGATAGATATAGATGGATGGATAGGTAAATAGATAGATAGATATAGATAGATAGATAGATAGACGGATGGATGGTTGGACATATGGATAGATGGATAGATAATGGATGAATAGATAGATATAGATGGATGTATAGGTAAATAGATATTGATAGATAGATAGATAGATAGATATGGATAGGTGATATTTAGATAGAGGTACATGATAGGCTGATGATAGAGATGGATAGATAGATAGATGCCTTGTGGCAAAACCTTGAATTTGGAGGTAGAAGTCCTGTGTTCAAGTACTGAGTCTTCCATTTAGCAGCTGTGAGACTTTGGACAAGTCACCTTCATCTCCCTAAGCCAAGCCTGTTTCTTAATGGTCTAGTACAGATCATATGGCTTCTGTTCTCTACTTCGTAGAGTTCTTATGAGGATCAAATGAGATAATGTGGATAAAATGCTTTGTAAACTGTAAAGAGCTGTATAAATACCAGCTAGACATCAATGGATAGAGCTCTGGACTTGGAATATGGAAGACCCAACTTCAAATCCAACCTCAGATACTTACTAACCATGTGACCCTGGGCAAGGCACTTAATCTCTATTTGATTCAGTATTCCCACCTGTAAAATGGACATGACAATGGTACCTCCCTCTCAGGATAAGATGAGACAATATTTGTAAAGTGCTTTGCAAACCTTAAAGATATTATTATTACTGCTTATTGTATGCATTTTTTTTCTTTTTTGAGGGGGAAAGGCAAGGTAATTGGGGTTAAGTGACTTGCCCAAGGTCACACAGCTAGTATGTCAGGTGTCTGAGGTCATATTTGAACTCAGGTCCTCCTGACTCCAGGGCCAATGCTCTATTCACTGCACCACCTAGCGGCCCCTGTTGTATGCATTTTCAAATAAACCAACACAACAATTTTACTACACAGCACTGTACCTGCTATATTTCATGTAGGAATGGCAATGTTACCTAATGGATTGGCTGAGACTTAGAGTCAGGAAGGCCCAAGCTCAGCTTTAGGTTAGAATGCTGGTTAGAAGTCAGGAAGATCTGAATGTGAATCCCTCTTCAAACACTTAACTACCTATATAACCCTGGGCAAGTCATTCAGCCTTTTTTTTTTTTGCCTTAATTTCTCCATAAGTAAAGTGAAGAGGTTAGATTCAATTACTTTTAAGGTCCCTTTTAGCTTTAACCTATAATCCTGTGAAAAAGAGCTGTGAGACCTTGGGCCAGTCACTTAACTGCTCAGTGTCTCAGGCAACTCTCTAAAACCATGATTTTGAGATGAATCACCAGTCTGCATTGGTGAAGGGAGATCCCACCCCAGAAGTTCCCTGCATGACTGAAATCACAGTCCTGAACCAAATGTTTAATGAATATAAAACAGTTTACTTTGATTTGCTGACAACTGTCCCAAGTTAAATGGGACACGGCGGGAGCATCAATCATCGTGATGCCTGATAGAATTAAGACATAGGAAGATAGCAGGGGGCTTCCCCGGTGCATTTGTAGGGCTGTATTCACATGCTCACATGTTGCTTGTCACAAGCACCGGAGCTTGTCAAATCCTCATTGATTCAGGAAACTCACAGAGCTGTTTTACCCTCAGCCTCCCCAACTTCTCGGGTGTTTTCGTCCCCATCTGGCAGCCGGTTGAATTAACCACAGCTACTGTCTTCTTTTCTCCCAGCCCTTTCCTTCAGGAGCTCCAGCCTTTTTGAATCCTGAAGTTAAGAGAGCTTGTCAGACTGATGGGTTTAAGTTGCTGCTTTTGTTTTCTTAAAAAGAAAAGAGGAGAGGAGGCTGGCAGTGGGGGAAGGAGCAGGGAGGTGTGAATATCTGTGCACAGAAGGTTTATGAGATTGGCAAAGCTGTAAACTGAACTCATCTGTTTATCCCCAGGCTAGATAAGACGTAGTCATCTGCACATTGTTTAAAGACTTTGTGCTCCCGTTATGGCAAATGGAATAGGAGAGGCTTACTGTCTTCCAGTGTGAAAATGGGTAGGGGCCATGGGAGGAAGGAGTCTGGCTGTGTCCACTTCTCACTAGCCCTAGACTCTTTTGCTAGCCTACACATTGAAGGGTGTGGAACTGGCAGCTGGTTTTGTTCTTCCCCTTATATGAGTTAGTTAGAAAATTATGTGTAGTTCATGTAGTTCATGTCCAGAATGAAATGTGGCAATGATGTCTCTTAACCAAAAATAGTGATTTTAATACCATTGGTTTCAAATTTTTTTTTTAATTTTGGGCTTCTCCTCAGTGCCATAGAGTCCTAAGGAAACAGCAGACCACAGGTAAAAGTGGAGGCTAGCAGGAATGGCTTCCAGACTTTGGTGACTCCAAGTTTAAGGCTGTAGTGTCATAGCCAAATCTAGAAAAGGAACGGAGGCAGACAGATACCATCCCCTTTCATGTGTTCTCACCATTGACAGGCTTCTGTGAAGGAGATTGGATAAAGTCTTGTATTTAGAGTCATTAAGACCTGGGTTCAAATCCTACCTCAGATACTAGTTATGTGACCTTGGGCAAGTCATTTAACCACATCTATATAACGGGAATAATAATAGCACCTGCCTCAAAAAAGTTGCTACCATTTTTTTGTTCAGTCGTGTTGTATTCCTTGTGACCCCATGGACCATAGCATGCCAGGCCCATCTATCCTCCACTTTCTCTCAAAGTCTGTCCAAGCACATGTTCACTTTCCCTTGATACCATCTATCCTTCCCATTCTCTGCTATCCCCTTTCCTATTTTTCTTTTGCCTTCAATCTTTCTCAGCATCAGGGTCTTTTTGGGACAGGGTCAAAGGAGAAAATAGAATAAGTGGGGGGTGGGATAGGATGGAGGGAAATATAGTTAGTCTTTCACAATATGACTACTATGTAAATGCTTTGCATTACTACACATGTATAACCTATATTGAATTGCTTGCCTTCTCAGAGGGGGTGGGTAAGGAGGGGAAAAGGGAGAGAATCTGAAACTCAAAGTTTTAAAAACAAATGTTAAAATAATTTGCTTTTTACATGCAACCGGGAAATAAGATATATAGGCAATGGAGCATAGAAATCCATCTTGCCCTACAAGAAAGTTAGGGGAGAAATTGGGGGAGGGGGATATAAGAGTGGACAGAATGGGGGAAGAGGCAGTCAGTGTGCTTGCCATCTTGGGGTGTAGGATAGGGGAGAGATGGGAAGAAAATCTGTAACTCAAAATCTTTGGGAAATGAATGTTGAAAACTAAAAATAAATTTTAAAAAATATTTAAAGCAAAACAAAACAAAAACATCAGGATCTTTTCCAATGAGTCCCATCTTCTCATTATGTGGCCAAAGTATTTAAACTTCAGCTTCAGTATTTGACTATCCAATGAATAGCCTGAATTAATTTGAGTATTGACAAGTTTGACCTCCTTGCTTTCCAAGGGACTTTCAAAAGTCCTCTCCAGCACTATGATTTGAAACACCAAATGTAATAGTGTGTGCAACTATGAAGAATTTGCGAACATTATACTTCTCCATAAAAGTGAGCTATTATTATCATGGTAGTTCATCCAATCTACGATTTCTCAACCTGGGGTCCCTCAACCCCAAGCAGTCTGTGGATAGATTTAAAGGAGTTTGGATAGGGAAAAAAAATTATAACTTCATTTCAGTGTAAGTAATTTCCTTGTGTTTTTTAATGTATTTTAACACATTATCTTGAGAAGAGGCACTTGGGCTTCACCACACTACTGAAGAGGTCCAGGATAAAAAGGAAAAAAAAAGGTTAAGAACATCTGATCTGGTTTGACTACCTCAGTTTACAAATGAGAGAACTTGAGACCTGTTAAGTTTGAGTGACTTACCCAAAGGGGCTTAAGGAGTAGAGAACACAGTCTGAATTTGAGCCCTGACATGTAGGGCTGTGAGCTTCTAGGACATGGAAGTTCTCCAGCCCCTCAAAGAGTTCTGTAGGCCCCTGGGAACCCTGGCTTTTTTTCTAACATGTGTCTGTGTTTTCTCTCTCTAGGCGAGGACCTACAGAACCAGCAGATTACCTAATAGGACCTCGATTGATATACAAGGAAAGGGAACTTCCTTATTACCCAGGAATGCAGCCCATTCATCCTCCTAAAGGAAGTTATCCCCGTGCCCAAGATGTCAGGGTGACAGACCTTCGCTATCCTCAGTACTACCCACCCCCTCCAGTCACGCACCACAAAGGACCTTTCCGACAAGACGTCCCACCTTCACCACCTCAACACCACAAAGTGCCAGCATACCACGAAATCGGCAAAACAGGGCAGCGGGCAGCCAGCCCAGAACAGTACCCATATAGAGCCCAGGACCCCCGGCAGAAGAACCCCATGACTGCCGCCGTGTAGCGGGACGCAAGTGGAAAAAAGACTTCTGCAACTGCCTTGTTCTTTTTTCTCCTCATTCCCCCAAAGTCTTCTTGGCTATAAAATTATCCATGAACTGGAACCATTCTTTCTGCTGCAGGTACAGATTAGGTTCTTCTCGCTGAGGAAATCACTTAAGGCCAATCAGAGGGGAAAAAAGGAAGGTACAATATGTTTGATCAGGCCATGAAAACAGTGGTACTGTACATTAAAATGCTTTTAAACCAGTTAAACTCAGAGCAGAAGTGGTAGCTGAAAAGTAAATAACATCGTTAGACACACTAAGTGGAATGTCCCAGGGCTACATAATATGCACCGCTGGACCTTTCCACACATTTGAGCACACAGGCATGCGTACACACACACACACACACACACACACACACACACACACACACACAGCAGCTCCTCTCTTGAAGATTACCACTGGTGTTAAGACAGTCTCTGCCATAGATCCTTAGCCATTGGGGAGCCAAAGCAACAGCAGGCTTTTTACAATCAGAAAGCCAGAACCTACGGCTACGGTGTATAGGAGATGGCAAATGTGCACCTGGAGTGGGGTTATTATTTTAGCAACAGAAGAAAAACAAGAAAAGAAAGGAAGAAGCACAAGTGGCTCCTCAGAAGTTTTCTGCCAGAGAAAGACAGTATTTCTTTATCTCTGGGATCTGTCAGGGTCCTGGTACCACCAGTTTGATTGAATGTTTCACAGACTATACCTGCCAAGCCAGGAAAAGTGCTTGGTAAGCCCGAACCTGCTATTGGAATGGGGGTCCTTGGTTATATTTTCCATTTTCTCTATTAAAAAACGGGTAAGGTAGAAATTCCACATCAGACCTCCAGAGGAATCCTGAAAACCAGTGAGAGCTGCTGAGAGGCTGGTATTTCAAGGACCCATCAATCATGAGGAAAGGAGCGGGATCTTGTCACATGCAGCCTAAAGCTATATTCCACAAGGACATGCTTATTCTCTCCTTGGATGAAGGAGCCTAAGAGCCAGCAGGAGGGCCAAAGTTGACCTGGTCCTTCCCCCTTCCTTTCTTCCTTTTCCTGGCCACAATATCAGAGAGGCCCGGGATTACAGAAGCAGTCCCAGGTTTCTAACCTGTAATTATTTAGCTGCTGCTTCTATTTTAAGGCTCTCCCTTCTATAGATAATCCTCAGTTGGGAAGGAAGAGAACCCCCTTGTTGGGCCTCCCAGGATTCAGTGCCCTGAAGGTGCCAATTCACTAATAAGTGCCAAACAATCCCCATTTGCTCTACAGGGAGCTAAATGCCAACCACAGCTGGGAGGAGCCTTCTTGGTTCTTTAAAACAAAGTGGTCCAGGGCGTGGTGGACAAACAGTAAGTGTTCATTAATGCTGCACTCTGATGTCTATTTGGTTTTGTTCTGAATTTGTGTGTGTGTGTGTGTTAAGCAACAGAGGAGGTAGGATGTAGGAAAACACAATTGAAAAACTAACTTTTAAAGGCAAATGTAAAGTTAACATAGGAGTTTTTGTTTTTGAGAAGAGGAAAACAAGAAGGGAGAAGATAGACGGGAGGGGCGAAGAGGCAACAAACCAAGGTAATCTTTGTCTCTGTCTTCTTAGTAACAACAGACAAAGCAGCAGGGAAGAACCCGGAACAGGCAGGGTGTCACAGGACCAGAGGTTTAGAGCTGAATTCCTCCTATTCCTCAGTTTCCCTAAGAATAAACATGATGTTCCTCAGTCTCTGAGATGTCAATAGAGATCCCATAATGTTAGAGCTGAAGGGAGAGCATCTAATCTATTTGGAAAATGAAAAATCTGAGACTCAGAAAGGAAAAAGTAACTGAGGTCACACAGGTCTGAGACGGCAGTCAGGATTTGAATGCACATCTTCTGTCACCAAATCCAAGACCCTCCACTGTACAACTGAGACTTGGGTTCCGGTATCTCATAACCTAGTTTGCTTGACTACAAAGTAAATGGCAGAGAAGGGATCTTAAGGTTTTAAAAATAAATTTTAAAGAAATCTTTCAGAGGCTTTAAGATGGATAAATCAATTGCAATTCCTTTGAACTCCATGACCATTTTCCACTCATGAATGGACAATTCAAAGATTATAAGGAGACCTAAATGAGAAAGCAAACAGAAAACTGTTTGAGGACCATTCAAAACCTAGAGGCAGAACAGTTTGTCTAGATCTGGGCCTCTTAAAAAGAAATGCTATGAGACTCTTCAGAATGCTTCTTTATTCTTAAAAAAAACCGTCTAGAGGTCACCTTCAGGCATTGCTCTTGTTTAAAATGGGGTGGGGGGAGAGAGAGGTTAGAGGATTTTTTAAATTACTGTGCTGCTGAGCACCCAGATTAATGTTTCTTCACTCTGCCATGTATCTGTGATATCACTGACATAAGTGTTTACTTGGTCCATGCGAATCACAATCTATCCTCATCTTCTGGTCCACGCTCCCCCAATCATCTTCCACAGGGCATCAACCCAACATAATGAAGGCCTTCCCCTTGATCTTTTTATATTTCATAGGTATCAGGGCAGCACTTGAGCAGTCTGTAAGCCATTGTTCTTAGCTAGTCCACCACTTTTTCCAATTATATGTTTTCACAATAACATCATTTATAACAAATAAAATAAAACTGAGTTCCGCCTCTTTGAAGTGATATTGACTGCTGGCTTGGGAGAAGCATAACGTAGATCTCCTAATGGCTACAGGACCTTAAGCAAATCACTTAACCATGGGATCTTAGGACCATTGGTCTAGAACCAGAGAGAACTTGGTTCAGGGCCGTTTAGTCCAATGACCTCACTTTACAAATGGAGAAATAAGCTTAAAAAGAGACTTCAATTTCCTCATCTGTAAAAGGAGATAATCTGTTGGACTCGAGGCTGTTGGAGGTCCATCCTCCCCCCCACCAAGTTTAGGTTCTAAACAAATTTATAGAGGAAGTGAAGCTTGGCAGGATACACAATTTCCTGCTGAAGACATACTAGGATGTTGCTTTTTCTGTCTCTCAATCTCATGAGCCCATCCTGGAATGATGGAGGAATTTGAATTCCTGCAGTACTCAATGGGAACCAGGTTAAGGAACCTACCATGGTTTTTGCCACAATCTAATACAGGAGCACCTGATTTTAATCAAAGTCCCAGGTTTTCCCATCTGTAATTATTTGGCTCTTGCTTCTACTTGTAACTTCACTGGGAATCCACTTGGGTCTTGAAGGAAGCCCTACCTTGGAGGCGCCGATTCAATACTTGTTTATAGAATGCAGGTAACCGAGGTTGAAGGACAGACAGGTAGGGGATCTGCTGAAAGGGATGGTGAGGGTCTCACCCTTAGGCTTAATAAATCTTGCAGATAAAAAAGACAAAGTGAAGGGAAATGTCCCTTGTAATGGGTCATTAGAAATGAGCTCTTTGGTTCTTTCCTTCTCTGCCCACAATCTCTAGCCTAATTCTTATGGGCTAGAAGCCAGAAGCTTCAGCTTATTGGTAGAGGAAGTGACCACAAAGGGGAACATCTGGATAGAGGGTACCATGAGGTTAAGTAGTCTACAGTGAGTGAGAGGTGTGACCTTAATAGAAAAAAAGCCTTCATTTTCACGTTCCCACTTGGAAACCCAGCACGTACTCCACCTACTGCTCCAAGACCGGGTCTGAGCTTCTCTGGAAAAGGCTTTTCATACTGTATACACAGTCAATAAAAATGTGGTAACCTCAGGGAAGCAGCCAGTGCCTAAAAGGTCCACTTAAAGTGAGTGAAAAATAAATTAAGATAGTTCCCTTTGCTCCTTTGAAATATAACCCACATCCCATTGGCCCTGGCTGGAAAGGAACTAATATTGTATGTTTGTGACAGTGCCTTTATCAAGCCAGGCAACAATTAGAAACAGCTCAGAACTCAAGGGAAGGCTTAATAAATCACTATGCAATACGTCCCTTCTCAGGGCACCACAGCACCATTTACAGACCTAATCTACAGTATTTAGGAAAAACACAGCATAATCAGCATGGGGTGAAAAACACACTTTCACTTTATTTATGGCCTTTGGAAAGCTCACTCAGTAGTCTTCACATAGCTCAGAACTCCAATAACCCCCCTGGAATGCCATGGCTGGTGCCACTTAGGAAAGACCCGTCAAACAAGCCCCTTCCTTGCTGCTAATCTGACCCAATAGGTCACTTAAGACTTGAAATGATGTTTTTGCCTTAAGTCAGTAGACATTTTTACAGATCCCTATTTTCCTCCTGTGTTTGAAGGAATAGGTAAAAAGGGTAATATCTGGGAATAGATCATCAGAAATTATAGTGGTAGAAAAATTCTACCTTCCATTAGCAGCAGAAGAAGGAAATAGCTCATCAGTGCCTTGGACCTTTGGGCTGCTGGACTATTGCTCTTGGAATAAGGTGGGCAAGAGGGGTGAGTTGTGCCTTTCCATAGCACCAAATCCAAAGGTTGAAGATAGGTCACATTGGTTATGGAAAAAAATCAGAAAAAAAAGGAGCCAGGCTTGTTTTTAGAAAATATAGAACTTCAGACAAGTCATTTGATAGCAGATTATTTTTCCCCTTTATTCATTTTATTGGGTATTTACAGATGCCCAGAGAGTTAAGTGACCTGCCTAGCATCACATAGCTAGTAAGTGTTTTCTGATCTGGGTTTTCCTAACTCTAAATCTAGTTTCTTATCTACTTCTTACCACTCCTGAGAGGGAACATGGTATATTAGATACAGAGGGCTGGGTATGGAATAAGGAAGATTTGGATTCCAATTCAGTATCTCACACATGTACTGATTTTAACAAACAATGGGCAAACCATTGAACTTCAAGCCACTCTCTAAACTTACAAAGTAGAGACCTGTGATCAGTCTATATATCAGGTTTCTACGCCACGAGTTCCCCATGGTGATAGACTCACAAGTCTGGACCAATATGTAAAGCCAGCATCCTTTCCTCTTCCCATGCAAGCTGATCTGAATTCTGAAGGATTTAGAAGGAGAGGAAAATACCCCTGATAGGTTTGGGATACGTATGGGCCTGGAAAATATCACATAATTTGAAACATTGAGACTCTAAATACAGCTCCTTTCAAGGTAGAAGTCTCTCTACTGGACAGACTTCTCTCCTGTCTTCCGAGTCCATGAACAGCACTGTGGCCACATTTGGCACCATTACATCAGAAAGAGCCATTAATGGGAATAACCAAAGATGCTATTTCACAGCACTCCTCATCCCTGTCAGCCTGGGAAGAAATGATAGCCCAGTGATGGTGGAGTAAGGAGTAGTTACTCTGAGGGATCCCTGCAGAGTGAGCTCTGTGATCAAAGAGAAACCTTGGGCAGACTAAAATTGGTCCCACCTCATATATGCAGCCAAGTCTCTGAAGGAGACCATTTTTCTCACCCACATCCCTAAGTCATAATAGCATCCCTTGAGGGCTGATTTTTCAAAGGTGGACTAGATAGCCCTGATGCTGGGGGAGTTAATGGCCCCTGATTACATTTCTAACCTGTATCCCTGATTGCAGTGATTTGAGAAAGCATTCTCACTCGGTCTGCACTAACTGGAGTGCCGTTTACTATCAGGACGTAAAAACAAAACCTGTTGTTTATAAACTACTTTTTCTAGTACTTCCTGTGATTTTATGATACCAAGTCTGCTCAAAAGTTCTAAAGAAAAATTATGTGAAATCATATTTTGGAATACGGGGGATGAAAGGGGCGGCATCTTTGCTAAATTTGAAAGATTGTTCCTTTTTGTACCACAGAAAGCATTTGGAATTTTTGTTCCATATGACTATATAAATTGTACTTGGTTTTATTTTGCATTAAAATAAAGCTTTTCAGAGTTCAAAGAGTATTGGGTAATAGTGTTCATTTTCACTTGCCATTACTTTGAATCATGATGCATAAACTAAGCTGGCTTGGACCTCCTCCCACTTGAATTGGGAACCATAAGGAAGAAGGATGAGGAGTCCTGGAAGTGGTATGAGGACTCGGAAAGTGGTAGTCTTTCCTCTGAAAGGGTTAAGTTGTAAGGCTGGTCACCAAAGCCATGCAGATGCTGTCCTTGAGATGAAGGGTGTTAACTCAGAATGAGTCCAACAGATTCTAACTTAAAACAAGAAACCATCCAGAAGGATTGTAAATGGACTTGGTGATGCATTATTTAGAGAGGAAAGAAAAACATAAGCGTAGAGAAAATGCATTTCTTACAACTTAGTTAGATGGAAACACTCACAGGGACAAATGATTACTGTTATTACTGGGTTTAGGGCAAATGTTTCATAATCATATACATGAGTTTTCCCCCTAATATTAACTCTACTAGGTAAAAATACAAGAGGTTGTAAGGTGTAATAGTCTCAAGGCAGTTAGTGAAAGCCCAAAGGCTAAGTGACTGAGAGGCATTCTCTGAGGAATTGGAATGTTCCACTGACATAGAGGAAACAGGCCTCCCGGCACTCTAGAACCCAGGTTTATTTTGTTTTGTTTTTTTAACAAGGTGGGGGGGGGTGTCTCTGCTCATTGGTGCCCCTTTCAGGTTACAAGCTATGGCCATTGCTAAATCCCACTATAGAGAGGCAACATGGGTCTAAGAGACCTTTGCTCTACTCTTTTTTTCTTAAAGGGGAATTTGCTACTGGACACCAGAGGGTCACATACAACTGGTGTGGTTAGAGCAGCAGTAACAGTTAAAAGGATTGTCGGTTCACAGCCAACAATGATTCTTAAAGTTTAATGCTGTTCTTCAACCCCAGCTATGGACTATTTGGCTGACTCTGCTTAGGTTCCTCTTACCTAAATTCATTTTGTTCTATCTTGGCCTTGATATTAGCTTAGCTTCTGAGCCATTGAAATGAATTGCTCCTTAAATTGTGGGAGGCCTTGAATGCAAGACTGAGAAGTTAATATTTTATCCAAGAGGCCATAGGAAGCTTCCAGGAGGATACACAAAGTCACTATTCTCATTGGGAGAGAAAAAAACCTTCATATAACTAACTTAAAGCAACAGGCTTAAACTGATTTAAAATCTTACAAAGAAAATAATTTATGTTCAATAGAGAATTTAGGTTATTTGGTTTCATGTCATTTTAAGAACAACTTTGAGTAAGTCATTTTAACTCTTATAAATACACAAATTAAAAATGAGGGACATATGAAGAAAGTCGCTATCTGAAATGGAAAAAATAGAAGTATATATAGAATAATTTACATACATACATATATGTACATGTGTGTACATATACATATATATGGCTATTTGTGTCTAATGGTAGCCATCTCTAGGGTGGAGCAGGAAGGCAGAGAAAGGAAAAAAGGGAAAAAATTTTTTCATGATAACTGTATTACATATTTAAAATTAATAGCAAATTATACATAATAGATTTGCAGTTTCATGTGCAATCATCTTTTTTTATTGTACTATGTTATGGAAATGCTTCTTTTATTCCATAAATTAAAAATTAAATAAATTTTTAAAAAAGAAATTAGGTTTATTGTAGGATCATATAGCTGAAGCCTCATTCCTAAAATTCTGCTTCTTCCTAACTAAGTTGACCTCTAGTTGTGAAGCTGGGGGCCCCTCACTATTAACCAAGATATGTTAACAAGCACATTTTGGGAGATTAGAGACTGGTTACCTTTCCTTTGTCCTTAGATTTCATTTCTGAGCGGTCATAAGTCACTGACCCTGCTTGGACCAATCCCACACCTCAGAAGAATACATATTTAAAATAATTAGAACAAAACTGCATGTATGTATATGTATGTTTATATATATATGCATATATATATGTATGTGTTAAATCATTGTCAATGTATTCTCACTACTCTCCCTCCCCCCTATTATTGAGCACTATAATTTTTCCCCAAAAGTATGACCTACCTTTTACAAGGGGCTTTTTTTGGGAGCCCTTCTCCCTTAGTGCCTCCCCTCTCAGATTTCCTTCAATATTTTACTGCATATATATACATATACACACACATATACATATGATGTACCATATATGTATGTGTACCATTTAATAACGCATATGTGTATTATATATTAACATATACATTGGCATATGCATATATATTGTATGTAACTAATTATTTATATATGGAATCCCCCATTATAATGCATGTAATTTGTAGACAAGAACTGGGTTTTGCCTTTCTTCGTAGCCCCAACATTTAGCACAGGGCTTGGTGGGGCTTAATAAATGCTTATTGACTGAATCCTTAGATTCTTAGTTCACACCCTAGTAATATGTTGATGGCTTAGGAAAACACCTTAATTAATATAGTACAGGTAGGGATTGAGTCAGGGACATTGTATCAATGGCCTTAAAAAAATAAAGTTATGACTAATATATACATATGTTTTTTGTGATTGCACATGTATAACCTACTACTGTCTCAGGGAGGGAAGAGGGAAGGGAGGGAAGGAGAGAATTTGGAACTCAAATTTTGTTTTAAAAAAGCAAATGTTAAAAATAATTTTCACATGTAATTGGGAAAAATAATAAAATATTATTTTAAAAAACCAACAAAAACAAAAGTGAATTTTTCTAAGTCCTAAGTTCCTACCCTCCTTACTTAGGAAAGGGTGGGGTAGGAGGAGAGAACTAACCAGAAGAGAGGGCACCAGGATAAGAAGCTAGCAAAGGCTTGGCTAAAATGAAAACACTGTTAGTTCAGCCAGACTAATGCATTGGAACAAGAGGCCCTATGGGAGAGAGAGCGAGGAATAGTCACAACTAAAAATAAATTACACTGTAATTTCTAAAAAAAAAAAAAAAAAAGATTTTCGTTGTTAGAGTTGTGACCATTATTAAAAATGTGTGCAGTGTTGGAGAAAAGCCAGAGCATGTATATGCAGATTTTGACATTTTATATTCAAGATACAGGCAAGCCTTGAGTAGGTTCCACTGCATATTAAATTATAATCTATGTAGACAGCAATTTTGAAAGGTATCCAGTCAAAGAAGTTGTACTTTTGGCTGAAGCCAGACAGATAGATGAAACTTTGATGACTTAATTCCCCCAACTGTGAAAGGCATAAATAGACAAGTGAGTGCCCCTTGGAGTTAGAAAGAGACAGAAAACACATTAAGTACTGTGAAACTGAAGGTCCATAATTTCAATGAGTTACCTTGCTCCCCTGGCTAATTATTTGCCAAGGTTTTTCAACTTGGCGCCATTCAGCATCCTTATCACCTGGGAGCCAGGTGAACTTTTGGGATGCTTTCCAGGCTACATTCTCCTCAGGCCTCCCACAGCAGACATACTTTTACTCCCAGAGCTGTCTGGGTAAGTTTAAGGGTCACCCCTGCACTACAATGTGCTGTGTGTCAAAGGTGGTACGGTGACACTCTTAAATTTAGAGAGCACTGTTCTCAAATCCTGGACAGATTTCTGAACATAGAAGCTCCTTTCTAAACATGCCCTAGAAAAATTCTTCAAATCTTAGTCCCTCTCCTCAGTGCATTTTGGTCCCAGCTCCCTTTGGGGCATTTTCCAGGATCAGGATCACATCAAAATGATAGCCTTTATTCTTCACATCTCTACCTCCATCCTAGGAAAGGCTCCAAGATGCCCAGAGCATCCCTCCAGTGCCTTTATGAGACTTCCACTTCTTGATGCCCCCTCCCCACTCCCAGCCCTATCCCAGGGTAGGAATGTGTAGGATGTTATTAAAGAGGGCCTGACCTGGAGAGATAGCTTCTACAGGCTTCCCCACTTCAGAAGCCCATCCAGGAAGGGCAACATATCTCTGATCAGTCACATTTTTCTGGGATTTGGAATTTTGGCAGTGTCTTTGAATGACCCCTTGCCATTCTGCAGACTCCCCTCTCTGACTCCCCTACCACCCCTGCCAGGTGTGAAATCAGGCCCTTTGGAAACCACTGCCCAGGACTGCTATCCAGGAGGCTTTTCAATTTCCGCTGGGCCTGACCTTCTACTGACCTGGGTGGTCAGACTGTGTCTGGCCTAAGGCTCTGCCTCTTCCATGGTGATTTTCCAGCAGGGTTTCAAAAGAGATCAGCTGCGAGATCCCCCTTTCTTTCAAAGTCTAAGGAGCATTGAGCTTAGCTGAGCAATCAGAGGCTACCCAATAATGAGACTGGCCAGCAATCGTAAAGCTGTCCTAAGAGGTAGGTAGGGGCAGGTATTAAGGAGGAATTCCTAAAATTCCCCATTTTGCAGATGAGGAAACTGAAGCCCCTGAAGGTTGAATGGTTTGTACAAGATCCCACAGTTAATGAGTCAACTAGGTAGAATTTGAATACAGGCCTTACTGAATCCAAGCCTAAATGCATTGTTCCATACTGCTTCTTAGTAATGCAGGGATTCTTAACCTGAGGCCCATGTACTCCTTTTGTTTTTGTTTTTGCTTTTTTTGGAGGGCAATTGGGGTTAAGTGACTTGCCCAAGGTCACATAGCCAGTAAGTGTTAAGTGTCTGAGCCACATTTGAACTCAGGTCCTCCTGACTCCAGGGCCAGTGCTCTATTCACTGTGCTACCTAGTTGCCCCCATGTACTCCTTTTAATAAAAAAAATCATTTCGATGATTTTTTTCAGTAAAATGAGTTTTCCTTGCTTTCATATGTATTTCATTTTATGTATTTAAAAACATGATTCTGAGAAGGGGCCCACAGGTTCACCAGACTGTCAGTGGAGTTCAAACAAACAAGGCTATGAACTTCTGTAGGAGTGGTAAGATGCATGTACATAGACATACATATGTAGGCATGTAATTGCACACATATATACACTTATACAGTGCAAACATACCATATATTCAAAATATAAATAAATGTGTAAAGATTATAAATGCATATATACATACAAAAGTATATAAATGCAACCTATATATGCAAAGTATATCTATATATACTTTATATATATCAGCATATATATGCTACACATACATATATAATATGTCCATATGCATATGTATACATATGTACCTAAGTGTGTGTGTGTGTATATATATATATATATATATATACACACACTTATCCATGAGCATATTATTTCCTCCACTGGAATGTATTCTTCTTTAGAGCAAGGGCTGTTCAGTCTTTCTATCCCCACCTAGAATATTGCTTATATAAGGGTAGACATTCAACTGAATAGGACCTACCGACCCACATTTGGCTTTCTCAACTTGCCCAGCCACATTCACCATCAGACACATTCTATATGAAGAGGGAAGTAAATACCTGTTTTCCTTTATCTTCTTGACTTTCAGATTGCATTGAAAATACTCTTTAGACCTGATCCTTAATCTCTGTCCTGACCTGGAATTAAGAAATGTGGCTCGGAACCCTAGCTGTAATACCAACTCAGTTTCGAACCTGAGTCAAGGCTTTGCTTGTCTTTGCCTCCCAATTTTTCCAGCTCTGTAATAAGGATAATAACACCTTCCCTAGCTACCTCTCAGCGATACTGTCACTTAATTAGACAATGTTTATGAGCTGTGAGTTTCTGGGAGAAAAGTGTTATATAAATACCATGTGCCAGTATTATGGATGATCCCAATAGCTGCCCTCCAGGCACCCCTCGTCCTTCCCCAACACACAGACATTCCTGCCCCGTGAGGAAGAAAGATCAAGAAGAGCGAGTTGTCACAAAGGTGCTGGAGGGATGCCGTCGGCATCTCTGAGCCTCTCCATTAATCTATGAGCATTGTAAGAGCAGTCTCTGTTTGGGGGGGACTTTTGCCTTTCTTTGTATCCCAGGGCTTAGCATAGTGCCTCCCGCAGAAGAGATACGTCATAAATAGTTATTGACTTAATTGCTAAAGAGTAGAAGTAGGATTGAGGAAGTAGAACAAAGAAGAAAGACCAGCATTTGTTGTCTGAGTTGTCTTTGGTTCTAGGAAATGCCCCAAAAAGGGATGCAGTCAGAATATAAGGAGACAGGAGACAGGTTTACAGAATTTTCCAGGACATGGTCCCTCGTTCCCCTGTGTCCCTACATACAATTTTTGCTACATACACAAAAAATGTACGACTAGCCCTCTTGCTGGTGATAAGTACTCAACTGAAGGTATGACTTTAAGAGACATCTGCCAACTTTTCTTGCTGTAAGCTGACACAGGATGGACAATACCAAAGAAGGGGAAGGAACCTTGTTTTCTCCTGAAGCCTGGAAGGAAACTTGACTGAAAAAAAGAATCAAGCCTAATGTTTCCCATGGCCAAAAGGAATCATTAAGAATTCAATTTAATCCAGCAAATGTTTATTAAATGCCTAGGCACTTGGGACACTAAGGAATATCAAACAGTCCCCACATTCGTGGAGTTTACATTCTAGAAGGGAGGGGTCCTAGTGATATAACAAGTACATGAAAAACAAAGGGAATCAGTCTACCCACTCCTCTAAAAGTCCCTCCCCAGCCCTGTCCCTGTTTTCTCACCACTCTGCATGTTCAGAAGACGTCTACACGCTTCCAGATGTATACATTGCTTCCTCTACAACCCAGATGAGCATAAGGTTCCAGCATTACCGGCTCCCCACCCCCATCTGAGCCCTCTCTATTAGTTCTTCCGTTTGCACCCTATTTTAATAATATAATTAATTGCTCCCTTTTGCCTTTTCCCACCCAATTTTGTTTTTTAGAATTACTGGCATCATACACAACTCAGTCCCCCTTTCTTTCAAACTGCCTTAGTAGTGATGATAGTTTTTAAGAATATTAATAATAAGGGTGGCTAGGTGGCACAGTGAATCAAGCACCTGCCCTGGAGTGAGGAGGACCTGAGTTCAAATCCAGTCTCAGACACTTACTAGCTGTGTAACCTTGGGCAAGTCACTTAACCCCAATTGCCCTCCAAAAAGCAAAAAAAAAAAAAAGAATACCAATAATATTTTCATATATGTGTGTATATGTATATATATTTAATGTGTATTATATATGTGTGTTTATGTATGTGTATGTATATATACATATATGTAAACAATTTGCTTTTAATTATTGCCTTATAATTGGTCTTTAATGTTTTCCTTATATTTCTTCTGGATCTTTCATATAAAATTTTCATCTGAGGTCTGGCCTTTTTGTTACAAATACCTAAAAGTCCTTCAGTTCGTCAAATGTCCTTTTTTTTTTCATTCAGGATTTTATTCAATTTTACTGGATAAGGAAAGATTTAACACAGGAGACAAACGCAATAGTGTAAGAGAGAAATGAGGACATAACCAGGGTAGTGGCTTTGTGAGTGGAAAGAAGTGGGGGAGTGGGGAGGAATGAAAGACAGAGATATGGAAAGAAAGGTTGCAAATGAAGAACAGATAAGATTTGGTAGTTGATTAATGGGAAGGAGAGAGTGAAGGAGAAAGAAGACCCAAGTTGCTGGGTGCTGGTAAGAATTCTGATGCCTACAAAAGTAATAAACAAGTTCGGGGAAGAGAAAATTGAAGAAAGAGGTGAGGAAAAGATGCTAAGTTCCATTCTGGACATGCTGAAAGTGAGATACTGATGAAATAGCATGATAGAAATGTCCAGCAGGCAAAAGTGAAATTCATTAGAGATACGAGGGCTGAATGTATCAATTCAGAAGTCAACACTCTACTAAACATAGTCGAACCCATGGTAACAGATGAGATCACCAAAAGAGACAGCCTTAGGTGGTACCACAATTCAGTGATAAAGTTGTAAAAGAAAATAATTGGAGAGTTTCCTGACCAACTGTCCAAATAACTGGTCTTTCCCATTGGTCTTGGATTTTAGAACCAAAGTTCTGGTTTGTGATTAAAGAGTAATACTCTAAGAATCTTAAGGACTTCAGGAAAGTTTCATTAATTCCTATTAAGCTCTGATTGTGAACAACTTTATGACCCCCTAAAGGAGCATCAGTTTTTCAAACCACCTGTAGAGGCTCGAAGCAAAAAACTGTGGGTAGTGAAATTTGCCTTGATCCACCTCTCTAATTCCTCTGTCTTAACCTCTCTCCCTAGGACCACACTTTCCCTGGCTCCTGCCCATCTTTTGTGTTCCTTTTTCCAGAAAGAAAATCTGTTTCTTAGAAAGGATCTGAGAAAGTCCTTCCCAGGAAATTGTAAATAACTAATGATACAGGATTGTTCTTCTCAGGGGAAGCCTAAGTCGACAGAATGAATTCTAGCCACTGCCAGAGTGACCAAAGAAAACTTTGTGAGAGTAGAAGCCTTCCTAGTGCCTTTAAAACTCCAGAATCACTATTTTAAAACTACTAGTAGTGGAAAGATCATCAGAATTTGAAACCTGACTCTGCCACTTAATTATCTGTGTGACCTTGTGCCTTGGTTTCCTCTTATGGAAAATGACTTGATCTCCATGGTTCCTTTCCATCTTCAGAGCACTGATCCAATTCCATCTGCTCACATAGCTGTCCCTATTACACCCTAGTTACAAGGATGTCCATAATAGTAGAAAGGACCCGGGATAAAAGATGTAAGTCTGTAACTAAGTACAGAACTAAGGCCAAGGTGGGTTAGGTAGATAACCCAGCAGCTAGAATATTCACTCCAAAGTCAGGAACACCTGAGTTCAAATCCTGCCTCAGACACTTAAAAGCTTTGTGACCTTGTTTCTTCATCTATAAAAATGAGGGGACTGGACTTGATGGCCTCTAAGTGCCTTTCTGGTCTTAAATCTCCAATTCCATACTTACATGTAGCTCTTCCTGAGAAGATCCTGACTTACTGTCTAGTGTTTAATCTTTGATTAAAGATATAAAATGTCAGGCTCCAAATTCATAAAGCCTCAAGAAGGCAAGGGAACTAATATACATAATATTGACCACAAGGGCCTGAAGTCAGGAACACTCATCTTCCTGAGTTCAAATCTAACCTCAGACACTTACTAGTTTGTGACCCTGGGCAAATCACTTAACCCTGTTTGCCTCAGTTTCCTCATCTATAAAAAATGAGCTGGAGAGGGAAATGATAAAACCACTCCAGCATCTTTGCCAAGAAAATCCCAAATGGGGTCATGAAGAGTTGGACACTACTGAACAACAAAAAAGAAGAAGATTGACCCTGGATGAGAGTTAAGAAAATGAACCTTCCTGCCTTCTGTGCATAGGTAGAGAGAGAGGTGATGGGTTTGCTTTGGAGATAAGTAGTTCAGGACCTGGAGTCAGGAAGACCCTGGGAGTTCATATCTAGCCTCAGATACTGACGAGGTAACCCTGGACCAGTCACTTCAC
>CM053580.1:68307365-68507026 GCA_028627135.1 Pseudochirops cupreus | reverse complement strand
CTCTCCCCCCCTCTCTCTTACTTTTTCTCTACTGTTTCAAGGGATAGCTCACTGGATAGCAGATAGGGAGAGATATATTCAGAAGTAAAAGTTATGTCAAAGCAAAAGATATAAATATTTTGTTTTAAAGGAGTCAAGAAAGGAAAAGGCTTTGGGGTGTCTTCAGCCCACCTCCTCTTCATGTTTATAACTCATATTTAGAGAGCTCATTAACTCAAACAAGCACTAGAGGCATCAACTTGCAAAGGAAAGAGTGGGGAATTTAGAGTCAGATGACCTAAGTTTGAATCCCACCTCTGCCATTTACCTTCCTGGCAACCTTGGGCCTCAGTTTCATCATCTTTAAAATGAGGGGATTGAACTTAAATTTCCCTTCCAGCTCTAAATCTATGATCCTAAATTGTTATACTCATTTTTCAGATGAGGAAACTAGAGCTTAGGGAAGTAAAATGACTTGTCCAAGAGAATACATGTAGTAAGACAGGATTCCCAAGTTGGATGTCCAAACTCCAATGTACCATCCTTTCCCTTCCATCATGCTGTCTCTCTGAAGATAACTAGTAGAATCTTTGCCCTCTTGACTATGCAGTCAAGACTGTGAAGTTCTATTTGGTTCCTTGGACATGGTTAACGAGGAGTAAATTCTTTCTCCCGAAGTCAGCCATATTTGAATTAGGAAGGTTGGTGAAGGATGGCTTTGACTTTCAGGCTAGGCTGCCCTGTATTCTGAGCCACAGACTCTTGAAAGAAGTATTTCTTATCTAGAAAAATGCATCTCTTCAAATAGCTCTTTTTCTGTTGTGCAGGAAGGAAGCTAGTCCTAATTTGAGATGTGAAAATGTTCTGCGAGCTTGCTCCTAATTGTTTTCTTTCCTTGTTACATTATCTGTGAGTATATAAATTACAGGGTTGGTTTGTTAAACACAGACACATCTGCTGACAAGAAACCAGGTAGAGAAAGATGTGAAGAATAGAAATGCAGCACCAATTTTCCAGAATAATATCTGCCTCTTCAATAGGCATAACTTCACATAAAATCTGCTTCATCTTCTGAATAGCAAAATAAGATATGCAAACAGACTCCTCAGAAAACTGCCCTGTGAATCCAGGATGCAAGGAGTACAATGATGTAATGAAGATTTCTCGGACTGTAGTAAAAACGTTTTGTGAGAAAACAAAGTATTTTGCAAGTAGAATTGACATATCTTCATGTTGCCTTGCCATCAAATAAGTTCTAAAGCAGATTTTTCTTTTAATTCAAGAATCCTGGGGGTAGTAGCTAAGGCTGCCACAAAAATACATTAGATAAAAAGTAAACTTGTATTACAACTGACTAGTCGTCTCCAAATTGTCTGCCCTATTAGAGAGAAACCTCTTGCCAGCTACACCTTCCCTATATAGAACTAGCTTTATCAGAAAGTCCTCTTATATCATCTCTTTCGAGATTTTTTCCAGGCACTACAAATTGCCACTCCATGTATACGACTTCTAAGGAACACCTCAAATTTTAGAAATAAGATGCTGGGTCTTTAAGAATCTTCCTCCTTTCAAAAAATAGGCTGGGGAGGAGGGAAGGAGGAGGAGGAGGGGAAGAGATTCAGAATGGAAGGAAATGTTTTTCACCAGCCCACTTGGCAAGTCCTGAAGCTACAATTCATTCATCTGAAAAATTCTTGCAGCTCTCTCAAGACCCAGTTGGAGAGCCTTCTGTGGGGCCTCTTGTGTGGTTTTAAAGTTAACCAACATTCAAGCTCAGTAGGTGGAAAGGACTGCTTTGTATCCTAGACAACAGAGTTTAATCCTTCGATGCAGTTTGAAGTCAGCATCCTCACTGGGCGCCCCCACTCCCACCTCCCAGCCAAATGCATACACCTTTTTCCTTGAAGAACTTTTTTCTCTTCTTTTCTTTTAGTTTTCAACAATCATTTTTTATAAGATTTTGAGTTCCAATTTTTTTTCTCCTTCTCCTCCCCCTACCCCGAGATGATACACAATCTGATATAGGCTAGACCTGTGTAATCTTGTAAACATATTTCCACATTAGTCATTTTGTGAAAGAAACAGAGCAAAAGAGAAGAGTCACAAGAAGCAAAATAAAAGTGAAAATAGTGTGCTTCAATCTGCATTCAGAATCCATAATTCTTTATCTGGAAGTGGATAGCATTTTCCATCATGAGCCTTTTGGAATTGTCTTAGATCGTTGCATTGCTCAGAAGAGCTAAGTCAATCATAGTCGATCATTGTACAATGTTGAATGTTCTGGTTCTGCTCACTTCACTCAGCATCAGTTCATGTAAGTCTTTCCAGATTTTTGAAGAAGTTTTCTGAGGAAGAGATAAAAAAAATGGCTAGACAGTTTTGACAGCTATTATTTCAGGGGGTCCCCTCATTTTGTGGATGTGGTTGCTCCCTCCATCTGTGGAATCCTTGCCTTCACATCCTGTTTGAGTCTTCCAACATGCAGGGACTTCTTCAGGACCCTTTAAACATTTGGTGGCTGTTAGTGTATCGCTCGGGCTGTCCATCAGTTCTCCCTCACCCTCAATATATGACCAACCTGTTGTACATGTGGGCAGCAGGGTAGCACAGTGGATAGAGCATTGGGTTTAGAATCAGGAAGACTCATCCTCATGACTTTAAATCCTTCCTCGGACACTTACCAGCTGGGAAAACCCCAAATGGGGTCATGAAGAGCTGGACGTGACAGGAATAACAACAGCAGTGACAGCAAAAATTGTCCATATTCTCCATAATGACTTGGCCAAGCAACACCAAACATATTTGATGACTATTTACAAAATCACAGGATTTTAGAACCAGAAAAAATCTTAATGTCCATTTAATCCAGCCTATATCAATTATAATATACCTCCCCAGTGTTCACCTATCCTCTGCTCAAAGACTTCCAGTGAATGGGAACCTATTATCTCCCAAGCATCCACTTCCACTTTTGTACAGCTATAATTGAGAGAGGGTTTTTTGGGTCACCTTTTTGCAACTTCCACCCATTGCCGTTTGTTTTACCCTCTGACGCCAAACAGAAAAGTCTAATCCCTCTTTCACATGGTATTGCTCTTCAGGGGTTTCAGTCATATCTGACCCTTTCTGACTCCATTTTCGGTTTTCTTGACAAAGATACTGGAGTGGTTTGGCATTTGTGTCTCCAACTCAGTTTACAGATGAGGAAACTGAGGCAAACAGGGTTAAGTGACTTGCTCAAGGTCACAAGCTAGCAATTGTCTGTGGCCAGTTGAGTCTTCCTGACTCCAGGCCTGGCACTCTACTCACTGTCCCACCAGGCTACCCCAATTTTCATGCCTCTTACTCCAGCCTTTTTTTTCTCCATACTAATTTTCTCCAATTCCTCCTGGTGATACTTATATGACAAGGTATTAGTTACCAAGATAATCTGTGTACTATCTTCTTCTGTAGTTAAACTGCAGGATTTGTGAATGACAGTCCCTGAGAGTTAATGTTGTCGTTACTACAATCCTTGTTATGACCATTTCTTTCTTTTCACCTTTCTTCAAGAAGTTACTACAGAAATGGTTCTGGGACAAATCAATACCCTTCTCTTATATTTTTTATATTTAATGTTCTATAGAGTATTGCATGGATGGTTAAAATAACTGCTTTTTGTAGTTGAATAAAATAATTAGGCCATAAGTTTATCCTCTGTAGGCTAACCAAAAGCACCCTCATTACGCTGTCTAATAGTGGATGAGAAAACTGATATAATCTCTACCTCATCTTATTCCTGATTTTGATTTCCTCTGCTAGACAGCTATGTTCCTCTGAAAGCCTTTTATTCTATATAGATTGGAAATTAAACATATTTGGCATAGCAATGTCAATTTAAAATGTTGTTCTTGAAGTTGTTTTTTCCCCCCCTTGGTTCCACATGCATCCAAGCAATCATGAGCAATAGTTAGACCTGTGATAATTGTCTGATGCCCGTACAGTTTGTTAGCTGGTTCCTCCAGGATATTTTGTATCTGTATTTTTGGTATAGAAATTTGTCCAGTTTGCATTCTAATGGGGAGTCAAAGGGATGATATAAGCCTTTCCTAGAGCTATAATTTCATTGGGACCATACAGAGAGTCAAACAAGATGGCCTGTGGGTGACTATTGTTTCAGTTTGTCAATCTTGAAAGAAGAAAGAAAAGAGAGGGAAAGATACAGAAGGGAAGAAAAGGGGAAGATTGAGGGGTATTTATCTCATATAACTGGGGAGCACAGGTCCATATAAATTTAGGGGGGCTCAGTGACATTTGAATCTCACTTTCGTCTGAACTGGTCATGGGATGGTAGAACAGACACATACACACACGTGTGCCACGCAGAAGAAAATGTATAAGAGAACAGAGTGAAGGTTTTTTCAGAAGTAAGTCTAGTGAGGCTGACATTAGAAAGGAAACTGTTAACTATGAAAAAAATTTGCAGCAAGTTTTTCTGATAAAGGTCTCATTTTCCAGACATATATAAGAAACTTACTCAAATTTATAAAAATAAAAGTCGTTCTCCTCCCCAATTGATAAATGGTCAAAGGATATTAACAGGCAGTTCTCAAAGGAAGAAATCCAAATTATTTATAACTCTATGAAAAAAATGCTCCAAATCACTAATAACTAAGGAAATGCAACTCTGAGATTCCACCTCCTACTCATCAGATTGACAAAGATGACCAAAAAAAGGAAAAGGGCAAATGTTGGAGATGCTATGGGAAAGCAAGTGTTTCGTTGTGCTATTGATGGAGCTGTGCGTTAGTCTGACTATTCTGGAAAACTACTCAGAACTATGTCCCAAAAGTTCTATCTGTGCATTCCTTTGGTCCCAGCAAAACCATTGTTAGATCTATCTTCCAAGGACATCAAAGAAATAGGAACAGATTCTATATGTAATACAAGATATTCACATCAACTCTTTTTGTGGTAACAAAGAAATGAAAGCTACAGGGGTGCCCATCAGCTGAGGAATGGCTGAACAAACTATGGTATATAAATGTAATAGAATACTATTGTGGTAGAGGAAATGAAGAAAGAGATGGTTCCAGAGAAACCTGGGAAGACTTGCATGGAGTGAAGTAGAGTGAAGAGAGCAGAACCAGGAGTACAATTTATATTATAACATCAACATTGTAAAAACTGATTTTGAAAAACTTAAGAACTCTAGAATCAATTATGATCCTAGAGGACTGAAGATGAAGAATGCTACTCATTGTCTTTTTAGAGAGATGGTAGCCCACTATTCAGGGGCATGTAGGTGGCACAGTGGATAGAGAGCAAGGCCTGGAGTCAGGAAGACTCATCTTCTTAATTTCAAATCTGACTTTAGACACTTACTAGTTGTGTGACCCTGGGTAAGTCTCTTAACCCTTTGTGCCTCAGTTTCCTCATTTGTAAAATGTACTGGAAACAGAAATGGCAAACTACTCCAGTATCTTTGCCAAGAAAACCTCAAATGGGGTCACAAAGAGTAAGACATGACTGAAACCACTGAACAACAACAGACTAATTTGCAGAATGAGACATGTTTTTGGACATGGTCAATATGGAAATGTGTTTTGTTTAACTATGCATATTTTTACAAGGGTTTTTCCTTTTCTTTTTTTCTTTTCCGGCAAAGAAGGAGTGGTGACGGTGGGAAATAAATGCTTGATAAATGAAAAAAAAATATTTAATTTAAAAATAAAATAATAGCCCTTCTGTCATTTTTGGTGACGTTGACCTAATCCTGAGTTGCCATCATCCTTCTGTTGCAAAAACAAATCTAAATGACTCATCCATTTGTATGAGGTTTCTTTGTCAATACATAGTTGGCAGAATTTGTGTGGATATTACCTATGGAGGACTTTTTTATTCCATCCTTGGATCTTATCTGTTCCACGAGCCCCATCCAGAGGTAAACCATTTTTTTTTATCTTTAACAAATTAAATGATGTGTACCTATTTTTAGCCATTGCTATGGCTTAGTGATGTGATGGCTGCTTGTTCCAAAAGCATTTCTGGAGGTTTTTGCCCTGTTTATCATTTGCTCTGAGAATATCTATTAATCCTCTTCCTCCCTTTTGGCAAGTGTTAATCTCCTTATAGCTGCCGTGGGGCAATAAGTCCCATGTTTTGTTAATGTTTGTCTAGGTTTTGTTAAGATATTTTTACAAATCTGTTTTGACACACTTTATAGTTTCCAAAGTGTAAGTTAAGCTTTATATGGTGTAGTTATAAATCAAACGTGTTCTTCAAAAGTTTTCTTCCCACTGAGTTTTGAATTCAGTATGTTAGTAAGTCTCTTAACGTATTCAGTTACAGCCTTCTCTTTGATATGTATCTTGCCTGGAGAAGTCCAAGGTGTTTGCCTTCAATATAAGCTCTAGATTCAGAAGCCTTCAGTCTCTCCAACCTTAATGACATTTTGATATTATTGGGAATAGATCCTATGAAATGAAGGAGCCATTTAATGTATTTTTGGTGGAGCCATATAGCTTGATATCAATCATATACGTCAAGGGATTCATCAGATGTTTTGGTTCAACTCCCTCTTTATTTTGGAAGTCATAATTAGTTCTATTTAAAAGAGGTGCTAGTAGAGCAAAGGCTAGATAGAACCATAACAATTTAAAATACATTCTATATAAATTGTTCTTGATGTTGTTCTGTTGGTGGCATATTTTAAATATGATTTTCCACAAGGACATCAAATCTCCAGTATTCCCATTATATTTGTGTCTATCTCATATATTTGCAGTACATGAAAAAGTCATGAGTGTGGAACCAAGTCAAAGGCATTGTGATAATCAATATAGTTGATGTGGACATTATGCCATTTTGGGGCAGTTCAATAGTTATGGAATCACTAATAAATTGACCTTCATGTGCCTGGCACTTATGCCACAATGTTGTTGCTTCTCTGCTAACATATGATTTTCTTGTAAGTGTTGACATAATTTGCTTTTAGTGATACAAGGTGTGAATGCTTTGTATAAAGACATAAACATAATCAGCCTATGCTGCTCATGTCCTCATCTTTTGGTAGTGGAGATGTGATCTTTCTGGTAAGAAATACAGATTTGGACTTACATCTGAGAGGATGCTGGTAAAAAAAAAACTTTCCTTGTATTCATGCACCATTATGAAATGCTTAAGTCAACAATTATGACTCTTATCCAGCCCACTTCTTTCAAGTTTTGCAGAAAGTCTAGAGTTACAGTCACTTCCATTGATGTTCTGTCATTCATTATTGTAATGGTACCTAAGCTGTCTGTTTCTCATTTGATTCAACTTGCATTTTCCTAACCCTGGGCTTCTTGTAACCATATAGACTACCAGAAATTTTCCACATCCTTCTCCTTCAGCTCTCCCACTTCTGATTTCTTTACTTCTCACACCTCTGCAGTAAAGGTTTTTGATTGATGTTGAATTATTTATTTTGTTCTTTGTAACACTTTGACTCCCAATAGCACCTTAACCATTAGATTTTAGTTTTCAGTGACTAATTAGGGGAATAAGAAATTTTTGATATACTCCTTTCTACCTTTGAATCTCATTTCCCCATGTTCCATTTTTGTTGCCTGTAACTGGGCAATATGATATTTAAGTTTTCTAATACAGGAACTAGCTAGAGAGTGATGTAATCTTCCAATGCCTTTCCACAGGTCTTCACTAACTCTCTCAAGCCACTTCTCTACTGGTAACATTAATGCCTGTCCATTTTTCTTCCTGGGATTCTTACCATGGCAACAGCTGCCATCTATATTACTGTGTGCAGGTTCTGAAATGTTTTTACACTTTCTGCCAAATGCTGTTGAAGAATGAGCTCATTTGTGATGCTTATAGGAAATGACAATTTTTTAAAATGACTCTGATTTGGCTTTAGTTGGTCTGCTAATTGGATTTGTGCCATCTGAACTGAAAAATCAGATTTCAAAATTCAAACCCAAGTATACCCAGCTACTTATCAAAATCATGTGTAATGTCGGTGCTGCACGCCATCCATTTCATCAGGTAGAATTTCTGGGATTCATGCCACACGAAGATCTTTGATGACCCTTGACTTTTCCCTTTTCACATTTTAGCTTTTTTCGATTTCACTTTTTACATTGTCTGACCTAGCCTTAGGGATGAAGGGTTTTTTGTTTGTTTGGTTTGTTTTTTATAATTGTCCTGTACTTGTTGGCAATATCTGCTCTTGGAACTGAGGGTGGTTGTTGTTTATCCTTTGCTCTTGAAAAGGACCGTGATGTCAGGAAGATGATGCAGTGACTTGCAAGTGAATTGGATTTAAGTGAGAGGAGGACTGGGAAGTCACCAGTCTCACTTGCTCCTTTAGGAGTCTTCTGGGTCCAGTAGCAAGACAGAGATCAGAACAACTGGAGATGGCCCCCAGAGTTGAGAGTACCATTGACAAAAAGCAGTGGGAAGTCCTTGACCATCATTAATAAGATTGCTTTTAATCTTGCTATGATAAAGCGCTGATGCATAATGAAAGCACTCATGTCTTCAGTCCATTTCATGCCAACTATGGTTCGTCCACTTTAGCAATTAGTGACATGTGCACTGAAGGCATGAAGGCAGGAACAACAATTTATTATTATTAATAATTTATTATTATAATACTATGTGCCAGGTACTGGACTAAGTACTAGGAATGCAAATACAAGCAAAGGAGACTATGCCTGATCTCAAGCTGCTTACATTCTAACATAGAAAGACAGCACATAAAAGGGAGCTGAAACAGGGCATAGGGGTTTAGGGCTGGGGTGTTAAGTATCCAAGAAGGACATGATGGTGAAATCTGGAGAGTCAGAAGCATTGTCAGAGAAGACATAAAGCATGGTTTGCTTGGACCCATTCCCAAAGAGGCCCTTGGAAGGAACTCACCACTGGCAAAAGGACTGGCATAGTAGAAGAACGCTCTAGGGTGAGAAGACCCCAGGAAGCTTTTCCACTAGTGGAATACTGGTATTTCTGAGTTATTCTGGTTTATCTTGCCTTTTTTGTGGCAATGATACACAAAAGAGTATTGCTCTTTCTTGTAAAGCTGATATGCATCAGGACATGTTCAAGCAGGGCCGGCTCTTAGTCCTCCCATCTGTTTCTTTGACTTTTAGGAACAGTTGCATCAAACTAATTAGGCTGCTAATCTAATCTAATCTAATCCAGAGAGCTCAATTCTCTTGCATTTCTGATTTCCATCCAGGCCTTCACAACTGCCCTAAAGGTCTCCAGACCCTAGCTTACATCACTCATGCTTCCCAGCCTCAGCAGCATGGATGAGCTTCGAGGGGATGGCTACTTTTTTTATTATTATTAACAACAATAACTCACATTTCTATTAGTTTTAAGGCTTACAAAGTTCTTTCCTCACAACTCATGGAGAATGATGGTATTATAATCCCTATTTTATGAAGGAAAATTTGAAGCTTGGGAGTCTGAGCGACTTTCCCATCACCACACAGGGAGTCATTGTTGGGGCCAGGATTTGAACCTAGTTGTCCAGACTCCAAGTCCAAGAAAATATCTGCCTCTTTTTAAGTGGCTAATATGCCAGTCCACAAGTGATTGAGAATTCTTAGTAGTTTGGTAAAAGCTTCTGAGTTTACCTTCAGGTTCACCTCACCTTTAGACTCCCACCTCTCCACTTTCCCCACCATTAAGCTCAGGATTTCATTCACTTGGCAGCCTTCTGGTTTCTCCTTAACACCAAAGTTTAGCCTAAGGGAGGAAATTGGAAAGGAAGCAATATTTTTTGATCCCTCAAGCCCTGGGCAAGGGGGAAAGTAGGGCAGTTAGAGTTAAGTGACTCGCCCAAGGTCACACAGCTAGTAAGTGTGGAAGCAATATTTTTTCAACCTGCTTTGTGCTACTTCCTGAAAAGACAAACTCTCCTTGGTTTTTGTTGTTTTTGTTAAGTATTATGCCCTACAGAGAAATACATGCAATAACAAATAAAAAGAAAAATTTCAGGTTTATAAAAGGCATAGATAATCCTGGTCCTAAGATAATAGGCCTTTTTCTTTCTAAGAACCCACTGTTATCAAACTCCTCAGCTTTCTGACATTGGGGTGTGTGTCAAGCCTAATGCAAGACATATCAGTTCCTTTTATCTCCCAGACTGGCTACCCCTGAAATTCCTCCTGCTCCCCATAGAGTCACAATCAGAATCCCCCAGTCCTCTCCTTCCCCTACTCTTATTCTCACAAAGTGGCCTCCCAGACTCCAGGGTAGGACGATAGCTGTAAATTGTACTCATCCAGGCTCAATTAATTAACTTCTCCCAGTGACTTCCCGATGGGCTATAACAATTAAACATCTCTCTTATTCTTCCCAATCACCACTGCCACCCCCACCACCTTCGATCATTCCTCCAAAGGAAAAAGGCATGGTCTAGCGTGGTCTCTGGAGTTAAATGCCACTTTCAAAAATCAAAATGCAGATTTTTCGGATTGGAAGATGTTCTAGTAAAGCAGGGGTTCTTAACTCTTTGGGAGATAGTGGACCCCTTTCTCAGGCTAGTGAAACATATGGAGCCTCCTCAGAATAATATTTTCAAATGCATAAAATAAAATACAAAGGATAGCAAAGGAAACCAATTGTATTGAGATACAATGAACAAAATAATTTTTTTTTAAAGTTCACAAATCCCAGATTAAGATACCTATGATCTAAATAGAGAATTTCTCCAAAGTCAGAATTTCCTAGTGCCTTTCAGCTGTCAATGAAGTCTCTGTCTAGGCACTATGAAGAAAGAAGAGGACTCTTTATCTTCTTCCTACCCCTTTGGGTTCCCCAACCTCCTTCAGCTATATACCGACTGAGGGGAAACTGAGTCACTTCAGAGAAAGAGAGGTGAGTTACCCCCCATTTCAGCCAAGTGTCACATCTTTGCAAATACAGAGAGAAGATGGAAACAGGCCAGCAGTGCCTGGGCTTGACATACTGCTTCCAAGGGACTGTTTTTATCTCTCTTTGCATCCAAATCCAGTGCTCAGCAAAGTGCCTGACAAATAGTAAGTGTTTAATAAATGCCCGTGGACTGGCGGTCCGGCGTATTCCAAATTTCTTTTTACCTTTTTAATTTTCTCCAGTCCCTGGGAACAAATGGCAATCTTTTGGTTTTCTTTTGTTTTGTGTTCATTCTCCTTCTTCTCTTGAGATCTTTCCTTTTATACCATGGTTCTCAAACAGAGGTTGGGGGTGGGGGTGGTGGAATACCTTGAGCAGAATATAATAGGAAAAGAAATCTACCCATTTCTGTTCCAAGTTTATCGTTATGCCTTTAATTGACCCTGGATGAGTGATGAGCCTCTCTCTCAGTCTCTGTTTCCTCATCTGCAAAATGGGGGCAATAAAAGCCCCTTACGTGATTGCTCTGAGGCTCAAATATGATAACACACGTCACATGCTGTGCTAATCTGAAAAGTAGCATATCAGTATGGGCATGGTGACCCACCCTTTCCCGGGTCAGCCCCGAATGATCATGAACCGAGAACTCCTTTACCAGGATTTCATCGCACGGGCTGAGAAATCTTCCTTTAGACCCGGGCAGGGAAGACTACGGAAAAGTAACCCAAGGGAGGTCTTGCCAGACTCCAGACTGATATGGACATTGGGTTAGTTTCACTTTAGAAAAATGATTGTGAGAATTTTTTTGCTATTGTCCTTTCTCCATCGTTCCTGAAGAGGACCAATGAAGAGGACCAAGAGTCCAGGCCAGCGAGACATAGGTCAGGACGACGGTCGAAATTCTTAAGGGGACAAGGTATGAGGGCTGCAAGGCTGTGCTGGTAAATATTTAACAACCAGTTGGGAAAGAGGGGAGTAAGAATGACGTATGTGCATTATTAACATCGTCTCCATCACTTCCCTAAGTCTAGACAAGCAACAAAACAATGAATGGAGCCCTGACTTGTAGCATCTGCGGATTTCTGGGGTGTAAATGCTCATACTGAAAATTTAAGAGTGGCGCTCTCCCAAGCTGATGGGAGGTGACTCCAGCACATCCTTGACTGGAAGGTTTGTTCTTAGACAGACAGCGTCTTGTGCATAGTAGCGGCTCAGTAAATATTAGTTGAATTGAATAAAACCAGTTGGGAGTCCAGATCATTTGTTTTCAAATTCCACCTTCAGGAAGCAAAAGGTTGTATGCATTAGGTGAGCTGGTGTTAAAGATGAGAGCTTCAAGTTAGTGCCTCGCTCCCTCCCCACGAGGCTGAGGTGAAAACTGGACTCTCCCAGTCAGATTTCCACTTGAAATGAACTTGACTCATAATCTACTAATAACTTTGCCCTGAATTCGCACTTTAAAGAGGAAGTATGATGTGGGAGGGGGAGGGGAAGAAAGGGAAGAGGAACAAAACCTAATTGTACATATTTCCAGATCTTGGTTTTGTACTAGATGGAAGTGTACCTAAAATAGCGCTAGATTTTAATGAGGCCTCAGTCCGGACTAACCCAATCTAACTTTACCTGCAAAGCCAAGGTAGAGAAAAGGTATCAAAAATCTCTGTGCTGTACATCCTTATTACCAAAAATCAGAATCCTCCGGAACTGCGCCTTCATGATAATAATAACCACATTAAATAGCACAGTAACTAATTGATCTTGGACCTCTGGCAAGACTATAAAATTGCCCACACCCCTGTCTTGACAACATGATTTGCTTGGAATAACAGGTGCTCATTTTAGAGAGATACAGATATAGATAAGCATGTGTGTATGTATACACACATATACAAACATTTATGTATTTACATATGCATATATAATGTATGCAACTTTTTTGCTTTCTGAAGGTGGAATTTGAAAACAAATATACAGTAATCCCTTCCACAATGTAGGGCTAAGGGGCATGGTCTCCCCCTCATTTGGAAAATACTCATAGAATTTTTTGGTCCTCCCTTGGTAACAGAGAAGTCTGAATTGTTGCAGTATTAAAAGATAAAATATGTTGATATTATACAATAATTTGCATATATTTTGCATTTCTGAGTTTCTAAACTTTTTCTGGGTTGTCTGCTGGCCTTTGAAGCTTCTGCAAAACTCCCCCAAATTCCTGTTTAATTTCTCATACCAACCTGAGATATATTGAAACGGTGATGGGGAAAATTGACATGCGGAAGGAATAACTGTACACACACACACACACACACACACACACACACACACACACACACACACACATACACACACACACGAATATATATATTTTGGGTTTTTTGCCCCTCTCAGGTCTGTGTACCTCAGGCAAGCATCTTACCCTTTGTGCAGTCTCTGATAATAATACTACTTACATGTGAGACACTGTGTCTGATCAACTGATAAATGGTTTGTGGCTAGGTTGCCCCACTGAGAAAGTGATCTCTGCATCTGCAGGGACACATTCCTGATTCTACCGTGAGGGACCCTGAGGCAGTAAGTGACAGCCAAGCCTTCTCGCAATCCCTGGCTGGGGCCTCCTGCTTTCAGTTCAACCCAGCTAGCTTGATTAACCATTGTTTCCCAAGCTCTTCAATTGAGTTTCTTTCACTTGGTGTGGATAATTGAGAATTCACTGTATCTTAGGTGACTGGTTTCAGTACCTGACTGCTACTTCTTTCTTAAAATCTTTGTCTTTTAAATTTATTTTTTCAATTAATAAAAACTTAGAGTTTCCTAACTTCTCTGGGTCTGTTTCTTAATCCAGATAGTGAGGTCTTTGGACTACGTAATCTTTGAGGTCCCTTCCAGTCCGAAACCTTTGATTCTGTGATCTCTTGAATACTAATCCTTCTTAAGGAAATGCTTCCGCAAAGATAACCAACTGGCAACAGACCACGTTCTCCCGTCCCACCCACTCACTCCCCCCCACACACACACCCATTGCTCATTTGCTCACCATATATTAACAGTAAAGAAGCTAGATAGAGTGCTGGGCCCAGAGTCAGAAAGACTCATCTTCCCAAGTTCAAATCTGGCCTCTGACACTCACTAGCTGTGTGACCCTGGCAGGTAAGTCACTTAACTTTGCCTCAGTCTCCTCATCTGTAAAAAAATGAGCTGGAGAAGGAAATGGCAAACCACTCCAATATCTTTGCCAAGAAAACCCATAAAGAATCATTGAACTGAATAACAATTAAGAGTAAAAGCAGACTAAAATGCCTGATCCCTCCTTCTCAGTCTCCTTTCCTCCATCTTCATCCAGGTTATGTCCTCTGTGGATATTCTTTGCCGTCCTTCTATGGGCCCTCTTCTCTTCTCTCTCTCTATACCATTTCCTTTGGTGGTTCTATCAGCTCACATAGATTCAATTATTCTCTCTCTAAAGATGACAGGGAGGCTAGCTGGCACAGAGGGCAAAGCACCCAGTCTGGAGTCCGGAAGACCTGAGTTCAAAATCTGACCTCAGATACTTCCTAGCTGTGTGACCTCGGGTAAGTCACTTAATTCTGTTTGCCTCAATTTCCTCATCCATAAAATGAGTTGGAGAAGGAAATGGCAAAACAGTCTGGTGTCATTGTCAAGAAAACCCCAAATGGGACCACAAAGAGTTGGACATGCCTGAACAACAACAATCTAATCTAACCCATAAAGATAATTCTCAGATCGATTTAACCAGTCCCAACCTCTCTCCTGACCTCCATTCTTCAACCACTTGTTGACCATGCCAAATGGAAGGTCCTATAAACATCTTAGCTTACCACACCCCAAACTGAACACACTGTCTTCCCCCCTCCGTCACCTCTCTTCTTTCTAACCTCCCTGTTACTGTTGGGAGTACCAGCCATCTTTCCATTCAGCCAGGGTCACAATTCAGCTACCACCCCCATATCCAATCTGCTTCCAGGTCCTATCAATTATGCATTTCTCATATAGTCCCCATATTTCTTCTCTCCTATGACACTGCCGCTCATCACCTCACACATGGATTATTGCATTACTCTCTGGTCAGTCTCCCTGTGTCAAGTTTATCCCCATTTCAGTCCATTCAAAATGTTCTTCCTAAACCACAGGTCTGGCTGTGTCACTCCCTAAGTAATCAACAAACACTAGTGGCTCCCTATTACCTCCAGGATCAAATATAAATCCCATGTGTGATTTTTAAAGCCTTTCATAATCTGATCCCTCCTAGTCTTCTTACACTTGACTCCCTTCTATGTACTTAGTGATCCAGCACCACTGACCTCCTTTGCCATTCCTTGAATGGGACATCCCATCTGCTGCCTCACTACATGCAATTTCACTGACTGTCCCGCATGCCTGGAATGCTCTACTCTCCTTACATTTTCCTCCCAAATTCTTTTTTTTTTTAAAGAGGGGGAAGGCTGGGCAATTGGGGTCAAGTGACTTACCCAAGGTCACACAGCTAGTTAAGTGAGTCAAGTGTCTGAGGTCGAATTTTAACTCAGGTGCTCCTGACTCCAGGGCCGGTACTCTATTCACTCTACCACCTAGCTGCCCCTTTTCCTGCCGAATTCTTCGGCTTCCTTCAAGTCTCAGCTAAAATCCCAACTTCCTGCAAAAAGCCTTTCCCAATCCTCCTTAATCTTTCTGCTTTCCCACTTGGATTATCTCCAAGTTACTCTGCATACGTCTCATTAGTACATAGTAATTTTTAAGTCATTTCCCCCATTAGATTGTGAATTCCTTGAAGGCAGGAACTGTTTTTCAAACCTTTCTTTGTATCTGCATAGTTTATTGACTTCACCAAGAAGAGCTTTAGCCTTAAATAAGAATAGTTAAAAATCTAGAGAAATATGATGAAAAGTGCTACCTACTTCCGGAGAAAGAACTGCTGGAGTCTGAATGCAGATCGAAGCACGTTATCTTCACTTTATTCTGTGTGTGTGTGTTTTTTCTTTTGGTCTGTTTCCTTTTCTGCAACGTGACTAATAAGGAAATGTTTTACATGATTGCACATATATAACCGATATCAAATGACTGGCTTTCTTAGGGAGAGGGGGAGGTGAAGGAGAGAGGGAGAGAATTCGGTACTCAAAGTTTTTGAAAAGTGAATGTCAAAAACTCTCTTCACATATAATTGGGAAAAAATAAAATATTATTTAAAAAGAAAAAAATTAATTCTAGAGAAAGTTAAAAGGGAGCAAAGTTGTCAGGGAATCATAGGAAGATCTCAATAGAATATAAGCTCCTTGAAAGGATAGGTTCTGGCATTAGTTTTTTTTTTTCTTGCAACTATAATTCCTAGCTGCAATGATGCTCTAAGGACCTGGTGTGCCAGTTAACCTGTGTGACCTCAGACAAGTAGCCCTGGGCCTCAGTTTTCCCATCTGTAAAATTAGGCCATTGGACTAGATGCCTTCTGATATCCTTTCCAGCTTCAGACTATGATCCTAAATGGGACTAGATGGTAAAAATAAAGCATATTTGGGGTCACCAGGAGAAGAAAGCAGTTGCTATCACTAGCTATTACAATCCTTCCTGGGATACTTTATATGTGGTAGATACTAGGTAATTAATGGATTACACAGAGTTAGTGAAAGAGTCTCCAAAACCCACATACTGAAGTCAATTTAGAAGATTCTATTTCTAGTCTAGTGGATATAGTGCTGGGCTTGGAATCAGGAAGACTTGAGTTCAAATCCTGTCTCAGATACTTAACAGCTATATGACTCTGGTAAAGTCACTTAACCTCCCTCAGACTCAGTTTACTCTTCTATAAAATTAAGGGATTAGATTTTGTGGTTTCTATAAGTCCTTTCCAGGCCTAAGTCTATGATACATCAAAAATAAATTTTTTAATTCTGTGGGTCAGAATAGGCCACAGAATAGGCTCTTTAGCTCCATCCCATCTCTATAATTTGCAGAGGCAAATTGGTTCAGTCAGCTCCAAGGTGATTCTCTGACATTGTGAGGGGGACTCTCCTTTTTTCTACCTTTTGGAGTATCTAGTTTTAAAGTAAGATTTGGGGGCCCAGATAGTGAGGCACTCTAAGAATAAGTGCTCCAGAAATAATAATGCCTTATATTTACATCTCCTGTGTCTCTAAGTAATTCAAAGGGATTTTATCTTAATATAACTAACTCTGGAAGATACATGGCAAAGAAGTTAGGGATAGGAATTATTGGTCTCATCTCAGAGATATTAAAAATATCTTAAACTAATACACATAGAAATGAAGAGACTTTCTGAAGGTTACGGAGCAAACCAGATAAAACTATAACAAAATCCAGGGAACTTGCCTCATGCCTTTCTAAGCTTCCTAGTTTCCTGATGTAATAATCAAAGGTATATGATTATAAGGAAACAGCAGAGAAAACAAACATTCTTGGGGCTTTCTGGGCATTTAATTAAGAAAAGAACTGGAGGAAATGCTTTACTTTCCTCCAGTTCTTATAATAATATTCATTCTAAGAGCCAAATAGTTTGAGAAAAAGGAACAAGGTGGACCCAAGGCCTTAACCTCTTTTGTGTCTTCGACCCCTTTGGCAGTCAGTCTGGTGAAACTTGCGGATCACTTCTCAGAATAATGTTTTTAAGTTCAGAAAATAAAATAGTATTAGAAAGGAAATATGGCTACCAAAATATATTTTAAAAACAAGCTCATGAACACCAGGTTAAGAACTTCTGAGAAGGGTTTATTTTATTTTATTTTTTGATCAAGGTTTGAGATCCGATGGTAAAGTTTAAGGGAGGAGAGAAGGGGCAAGAATCTCCCTTATATGCCTCTTATGTTGCCTAGGGAACAGCCCAAGAGGCATGTGGTTCAGGACAGGCCCCTGGTCACAATCCTATTATTTACTATTATTATTATTTCCATTTTACAGATGAAGAGGTAGAACAAGCCAGAGTGCTGCCAAGGGTTACACAGCAAGTGAGTTTCTGAGGCAGGATTCAAATCCAGGTCTCAGTAGTAGAGGAAGGGGAAGCTGGTCTCAACCTTTGTGGTTTATCTTCCTTAAGCCATAGCTTGGGAAAGAGAGGCAGCTTCTAGACAAAGCCTAGAATACTAATACACACACAGCAATGGAGTTCTGGGCATAACCTTGTGCTGAATACTTTCATTAAACATTAAACATGGGGCAGCTGGGTGGCGCAGTGAATAGAGCACGGGCCCTGGAGTCAGGAGGACCTGAGTTCAAATTCGGCCTCAGACACTTAACACAAAAACTACCCCTGTGACCTTACGCAAGTCACTTAACCCCAAATGCCCTCCAAAAAGCAAAAAACAAAAAACATTAAATGTCTCAGAAGTTAACTCCTCTCCCTGGAGCTTCTTAATTCCTCATGTACTGGTACCTTCTCCCCCAACTCACAATGTAAGGGTCATTTCTAAAGGAAGAAAGAAGGCTTAACACATTTCCAAAGAAGGGAGAAAAGAAAAAAGGGTCCTGTATATGTGCCTAAAGCTCTTTGTCTTGGTACAGACATATATACTTGGAGGGAATGTGGTATAGTGGAATGAGTATTAGATCGGACATCAGGAGACCTGGATTTGAATCCTGCCTCAGAAACTCACTAGCTGTGTAACCCTTGGTACCACCCTGGCTTGTTCTACCTCTTCATCTGTAAAATGGAAATAATAATAATAGTAAATAAAATAATAATAGTAAATAATAATAATAATAATAGTATACCTTATAACATAATACCTATATAATATATTATTATTTTAATTATAATTATATATTATTTTATATTTATTTTTATATATTTATACTTAATTATATTATATTTATTCTATATTCTATATTATTATTTTATATTATATTATAATTTCTATTTCTAAATCATAATTATATATAATTAAATATAATTAATATAATTATTATATTTAATTATATATAATATATAATATAATACCTAATAATAATAATAGTATAATAGTAGCAAAGAACTATGAATAAAAAAGCAGAGTCCCATTGACTAGAAAATGGCAAAAAAAGAAGAGGTACGTGAATGTGATGGGATATTTCTACCTTAAAAATAAGAAATATAAAGAATACAGGGAAGTGTGAGAAAATTCATATGATAAATTCATGCAAGAAGAGATAAGCAAAACCTGCAAAACAACATAAGACTATATATATGTGACTATGTATGACTAATATATGACTATAACAATGTAAGCGGAAAGAACAAAAAATCAAAACTGAGAGTGATATAACTGTTATGACCAAGAATGACCTCTGCCCTTTCCCCCCAAAATAATGATATGACAGTTCACATCTCTCTCTTCTCGGCAGAGGTGTAGGGTGGTGGATGTGAAACAGTGTTGGGCTAAGTTGATATGTTGGTTAGTTTTGTGGAACATTTTTCCGCCTCTTTCTTTTTTTATTCTTTGTTGGGATTGAGCCTTGGTTGAAGGAGGCTACATCGGATAATGAAAGTGATGGAAAAAAGTCAATTAAAATATTAGTCAATTAAATTTTTATCAATTAAAATCATGACTATTTTAAAATTATACTTGCATAAGGTTTTTATAAGAGAATTTGTGTGGGTGGAAGTGTAGATAGGAGTTATTATCCTTCCTCCAGGATGGTTGCCTAGGTCTCTATGGGGGTCATTTGGACTGTTCAGACAGTGCCGTGTTGTCCTGAGTCTGGGTGTGGGCTTGGTTCATTCATTTCCTTCTTCCTCTCTTCTTCCCACCCGCCCACCCGCCCCCACTCCAGACTCAGCCAGTTCAAGACATCTTTACATGTAGCATTGTGGAAGCAGAAGCACAGGAAAAAACCAAGACACACAAAAATATCTGAAAATCCAGTCTGATGCTATGAAAGGAAGCTTTCCAGGCAGATTTTTTTTTTCTTTGCTAACAGGATACGGCATCTAAAGAATATGTTTTCCTAATATCTGAGGTCCTTTTTTTCTTTCCCTTTTCATAGACACATTTGAAATGTCAGTGGGTGATATCAGGGCAGAAAACAAATTCCTCAGAGCAAACAGTCCAAGAATTAGATCCTTACAACTGCATCTTCTTGAAGAGGCCCGGGGAGGTTGACCTGGAGAGAGAGAGAGATCCAGAGAAACTCAAAGAGGCATTTTGTTGTGCTAAGCCAAGTTCCAACCTCGTTTAACCTTTGTTTGCAGACAAGGACCAAAATTGTGGAGGCCTTTAAAAGGAATCTCTTTTTTTTTTCTTTCTTTCTTCCTTCCTTCCTTCTCACCCATTCCAGGCTACTTTCCTCTTTCTCCTCCTCACCCCCATAAAAGAAAAGAGGTTGGGGGGAGGGGGAGCAAAACAAGGCAAGGATTATTAAGGGGGAGAAAGAGGGAAAAACAAAAGTAAACAAACGTGCTTGTTTAAAATCTGCCCTGGTCTGCCACTGACAAAAAACTGGAACTCCAGTGATCAGCTTCCTTTGTTCACACCTTCCTCCAAAAGTCCCCAGAGAAGTGCCCTGACCTGGGCCAGAGCAGGCCCCACCTTCCCAAGTCAACCAGATGGAGTTGTTCAAACTCTACAAAAATCCCTTTGTCCCGAGGGAGACAGACTCATCAGGAATCCTCTCTTCCAACTTAAGTGCTCAGTGATGGCCCATATTTTAGCTCCATGGATCAGCCTTGCTCTCCTAATGCCTCAGTGAATCTTGTCATCAGAGCAGCTGAGTAAGATACTATCTGCATACCACACTGTGTGATAAATCTAGGCCTTGCTGTCCTAGTCATCCAATATTTCAAGCCCAGGGAAATTTAGTTCTACAGGGTGCTGGCAATAGACACGAACATCCACCTTCCTGTGAGTACCCAGCATTAGCATCCCAGGAGACTAGGAATAGCTGAAGGTGGTGAATGCTGTTGTTGGTTGATGACTGAAGTAAGGAATTGCTCCACCTGAATGTGCCTTGGGCTTCTTCTTGCCCAAGGGATGAAGGTTAAAAGTACATCCTATTCTGTATCATTTTTTTTCTCTATACATACACCTCTCAAGTCTCATCATGAATCAGAATAAAAGAGATTGCATTGAGGAAGTTCACTAAGGAAAGCGTTCTAACCTTTCCCTTCCAGGTTCAAACAACCTTTCCGAGTTTCATAAGGCCCACCCTTCCTGTTCTACCCCACCCTGACCCACTCCACTCTTCCAAGGCCCTTCTCAAACAAAGGGTGTAACTTGGCTTTTGTTGGGCTTTTTGTCTTTAATAAAAGTTCCTCATTCATACTTTTTTTGTAGGGGTTAGGAGAGGAGGACTACAGAACAATTATTCTCAACCAAACAGTGTTTAATCCACTGAAAGACACACTGAATAGGAAGGAGGTAAAATAGCTCCTGTCCTAATAGTTGATGCAACTTTTATAAATGCCAGTCCCCACATTGTATAAAACTGTGATGGTGGGTCTTGATGTGGATTTAAATCCGAGGTGTCTCTTGTCTTTCCCAAGAGGGAGTAGATAGCTCTAAAGGTTTATAAGAGGAGGGAAACCAGCCTAGATCCTATGGTTCTTCTGGCCTAGACTTTGAGTTACCTATTCCCTGGCTACCACTCTTGTGCCTTCCTGGGTTCTCCTCTCTTCTGTCCTCTTTTCTCCTTTTCCAGAATTTCTCTATCTAGAAACATTGATAACAAGGTACTTCTAGGTTCTTAGCTGATTGGTGTCTCCCTGACTCTATCTTCAGCAGTGGGAAATTAACTAGACTTTCCTTTCCCCTCTCTATAAAACACCTGAGATGCTCTGATGCTATAAGAGGCCAGGTTCATGGCGCTATATCTGAACCACTGGAGTAAGGAGAATTTAAGAATTTGGAAATTAAGGCTGAAGGGAAAAAAGGGGAAAAAATCATATTTCAGAAAAATCTTTGAGAGTATTCAATCCAAACCCCACCCCCTTATTTTTGCAAACGAGGAAACTGAATCCTAGAGGGATGACTCACCCCAAAATCACAAAACTAAGAAGAAAGTCAGAAAGGAAAAAAATGCTTTGGATGAGATAAATTATGCAAATAAAGTGGCTAAAATGTCCATGCCCTTCCATTCAGGCCACTTGGTATATGTCCTAAGAAGGTCATTGATTAAAAAGAAAGGTCCCATATAAACCAAAATATTTATAACAACACTTTTTTATTTTTTTGCTTTTCAGAGGGGGGAAGGTAGGGCAGTTGGGGTTAAGTGACTTGCCCAAGGTCACATGGCTAGTTTTTTGTGTGTGTGTTAAGTGTCTGAGACCGAATTTGAACTCAGGTCCTCCTGACTCTGATGATAACAGAGCACCCTAGTGGGTGCTCTATTCACTGTGCCACCTAGCCACCCCCAACACTTTTTTTATAGTATTAAAAAATTGAAAACAAAGTACATACCCATCAATTGGGGAATGACTAAACAATCATGGCACATGAACATAATAGAATATTATTATTCTGTAAAATATGACAAATATAAAAAGAAAATTAATGAGGGCCTGGACTAGGGTAGCTATTTGAGATACTGTGGAAAATATGAAAGAGATAGAATAAACAAAATTTGGTAATTAGTCCAAAAGCAGAATGAGCTAGTTTATTGGAACTCTTTAAGCAAAGACTAGATGACCACTTATTGGTCACCTTCTCCTTTGTTCTCAAACAAGGCCTCAGGAAGGTGATGTCTTGACTTACAGGTGAATTGGATTTAAGTGAGGCAGGGCTTTGCAAAGTGATCAGCCTCACTCTCTCTTCCAGAGTCATTTGGAGTCCAGTAACAAAACAGGTCAGGATGACTGCCAATGGCCCTGGTTGTACCTCTGGTAAAGAAGTAGAAACTGAAGGGATGCCTGTCAGTCAGGGAATGGCTATGCAAGTTGTGGTATATGATTGTAATGGAATATGAGTGTGCTGTTAGAAATTATGAGGAGGTTGATTTTATAAAAACATGGGAAAAATGTGCATGAAATAATGAAGAGTGAAATGAGCAGAACCTAGAGAATGTTATATACAGTAACGGCAACATTGTTCAAAGAGTAACTGTGAATGACCAAGCTGTTCTGAGGATTAAACTCTTTTCTAGGTATAGGTTCGGCCAGGTGGCCACTGAAGTTCCTTTTCAACTTTGAAGTTTTGTGCAAAAACAAAAGGATTATGTACAACATTCCTACAGTAACAATAAAAATAAGTATTTTTAATTTAGCAAATTACATTAAGAAACAAACCCAAAAAACCTGAACCATTTAACATACCTCGATAGTGGGGCAAAACAAATTTCCCACATTCGCCACATCTGAAAACTCGTGTCTCTTTCTGGATTTAAGTTCAGCCCCTCTCTGTTAGGAGGTAAGTGCTATGGGTTAGCGTCATTCTTTCGGATTTGTGGTTCATTGCTGTGTTGATCAGTTTTAAAGTTTTTTCTAGGTTGTTTTTCTGTTTAATGTTACCATTATATAAATGGTTTTCCTAGCTCTGCTCCCTTCACTCAGCATCAGTTCATAAAGGTCTTCCTAGTTTCCTCTCCAACTGTCCATTTCCTCATTTCCTATAGCGCAATAATAGTAGCTATTACATTCATATGCTACAAATCGTTTAGCCCTTCCTAAACAAAAAGATGCCTGCTTTGTTTCCAGTTTTTGGCTACGATGGAAAGATCTACCATAAACATTTGTGTACATATTGATCATTTTCCTCTTTCTTCTATTTTTTGGGGGGCAAAGACGTAATAGCAGTATAGCTTGGTCTAAGGGTTTGGAGAGTTTGGTAACTTTCTCAGCATGGTTCCAAACTGCTTCCAGAATGACTGGATGAATTAATAACATCACCAACAGTGCACTAATGTACCTCTTTCTTCACAATCCCTTGAACATTTGCCATTTTCCTCATTTGTCATCTTTGCTAGTCTGATAGGTGTGAAGCAGAACTTCAAAATTGCTTTAATTTACATTTCTGTAATTCTTAGTGATTTAGAGCATTTTTTTCAGATGATTGTTGATAGCTTGGATTTCTCCCTCTGAAAGCTACCTATTCATGTCCTTTGATCATTTATTCATTGGGGAATATCTCTTGGTGTTATAAATTTGAATCAGTTCCTTATATATCTTGGAAATGAGACCTTTATCAGAAAAATGTGTTGAGAAGATTTTTCCCCCAGTTACCAGATTCTCTTCTAATTTTTGCTACATTAGATTTATTTGTACAAAACCTTTTTAATTTCACGTAATCAAAATCATGCCTTTAAGTTGTGTGATCTTATCATTTGTTTAGGCATAAATTCTTCCCCTACCTGTGGACTACAGAGGTAATTTCTTCTTCACCCTTCTAAATCATTTAATCCGAGTCTCACTTTTCTTATCTATAAAATGGGTGTAATACCCTATATTGATGATCACTTGCTTTATAATACAAAAATATATATACATACACACATACATATATATACATACATACATACACACATACATATATACATACACACATACATATATAAATACATACACACATATATATATACATACACACATACATATATATACATACATACACACACATACATATATTTATATATAAAGTGCCTGGTAAACCATAAAGTGCTACATAAATATTTTTGCTCTGACTTTCATATAATGAGTAACATCCAAAAAGAAGAAAGGGTGATTAAATTAATTAATTATACATAACTTATTTTTTTAATCTACTGAACTAAAGCATGTTTATTTCAATCATTTTGTCCTAATGCATTACCGTTGAATAACATTGCTAAGCAACTCTCCAAAATCAAGAAACCTGAACTTGGGTTCTTTTTCTATCATTAACCAGCCATGTGACCTTGGGTGAGTCACCTTACTTCTCTAAGTCTCAGCTTTCATTTGCAAAATGAGAGTTTTCTGATCTAAAACAATTGATTTTAAAAAACATTAATTTTCAGTTAAATTAGCAAGCATTATTAAGCACTATGTTCCAGAAAATGTGCTGAGGGCTATGGATACAAAGAAAGACAAAACACAAAAATCATCCCTACCCTCAAGGAGCTTACATACTAATAAGGACCCAGCATAAAATAAATAAGTATGTAAAGTATAAAGAGACAGGGTAAGAAGAAGGCAACCTTAGAAGGAAGAGCTCGGATCAGGAAGGCAGTGCTATATATTTAGGTCACAGGATGGTAGTAAATTGAGAAATGCAAGCAGATTTCATTTACTAAAATTCTCTTACTTTAAACTTTTAAAAAGAGTAAACACTTTGCTTTCTCCATTAAAGTCCTACTCAGCTAACCCCATGTGATGTAGAGTGGACCCCAGGCTCTGGAAGCTTCTCCTGAACTGCAAAGGCTTTGAGTACAAGGCTGGCAGCAGAACATATGAGTAGAGGACCAGCCTAGCCAAGTGTGGAGAGGTTCATCCCCTGAGGGTTGGCCACCAGGCATTAGATTTTTTTTTTTTTACCATGGCAACTCATGAAAGCACAGAGGGGGTTGCAATCTGTGTCAGTGGATGGAGTACCCACACTGATGAAATCACAGACCCTTGAAGTACTGAAGTAGTAAACACTTCACTTAGGGAAAACACGCTTCATTAATTTACTAATTATTCTTCCCTGCTGTGAACATGGGCTAGGACAAGACCCTAACAATTCCATCCAACCAATCGAGCATCTCTGCTCCCCTTAAATGAGTCATGTGATATAGTCTAGCAAACAGTAGACTGTTTATTTTAGAGCCCTAGGCTCCTGGCTGTCACCACCTGGCTGAATAACCTAGAGTAATTTATTTCACCTTAGATTCCTCATTTGTTTAAAAAAAAAAAAGGAAGGAAGGAAGAATGGGTGGAAGGATGGAAGGAAGGAAGGAAGGAAGAAAGGAAGGAAGGAAAGAAGGAAGGAAGGGAAAGAAAGAGAAAGAAAGAGGAAGGAAGGATGGAAGGAAGGAAGGAAGGAAGAGAAAAAAGAAAAGAGAGAACAGAAAAGAAAAGGCTAGACTAGATAATTTCTAAATACCCTTCTGCTTCTCCACTAACCAATTTGTTCAATTTTTTAGGGCAGTGAAAAATGCTACCTTGTGTGTATATACAACAGGATAAACACAGTATTTTTTGTGATTTCTCTTCTTTAAATGTACATCAAGTGGAGTAATCTATACTCAACTCATTGAACATTTTTTTTTTGCCATCTATGGTTAATGTACCAGGGATGCCAGGACTAGAAGCTTTATAAGGACAATGAAAGTAGGTACATGGTAATGTAAAGGTTTTCCCAGCAGTCTGTGTCAAATAACTTTTGTCATCCCAGTGGTTGGTGTCTTTGATTTTATCTAACAATAATAGCTAATAACAGCTAACATTTACATAGTGCCTACTATATACCAGGCACTGTACTAAGTGCTTTACAAATATTATCTCATTTGATCCTCACAACAACCCTGGGAGGTAGGTGCTATTAATATCCCCATTTCACAGATGAGGAAACTGAGGCAAATAAAGGTGAAGTGACTTGCCCAGGCCACACCACTCTGCCACCTGACAACTATACCTATTATATTCACTTGCTTCTGGCTCTTGTTTATTCAATCTCGTCCTCTGTATCAACTTTTCTTTTTTTTTTAACAACATCAAATAGTCTCGTAGTATAATTTAAGATTATATAAAGTATAGTTTGAGATTATAAATGAAGCTAGGGTTGCTTCATTTCTAATTTTTTCCCATTATTTCCCTTAAGCTTCTTGACCTCTTATTTCCCCAGATGAATTTTGTTATAATTTTCTCTAGTTCTATAAAATAATTCCTTTGTAAGTCTTAGAATGGCATTGAATCTGTCCATTATTTTAGTTATTATCATTTTCATCATGTTGGCTTGACCCAACCATCTGCAATTTATGACTCCAATTATTTATCTTCCTTTATTTATATAAAAAGGTATTTTAGTCCCAAGTACATGAACTTGAACATGTATATATCTGAGTACTAAGAATACATGCATGAACTCCTAGATATTTTATTTATTCTCTAGATATTTTTAACAGGATTTCATTTTCTATCTCTTTGCCTTCCTCTTCAATTCTAATTCAACACAAGTGTATCTACTCTGTGCCAGATGCTGCTAGCTACTCAAGGTATAAAGAAGAAATAAGACATATACCTTCAGTAAACTGTCTTTGTAAGATTATAGTCTAGCAGAGAAAATAAGACATATATCTAAATACCTATAATACTGCTTCAGAAGAGCCTGATTCCATTGCTACACCTTAAGAAACAACAGATGAAGAATTAAGAGAGGGCAGCTAGGTGGTGCAGTGAACAGAGCACCAGCCCTGGAGTCAGGAGGACATGAGTTCAAATTGGGCTTCAGACACTTAACACACACACACACACACACACACACACACACACACACACACACACACACACACGCACACTAGCTGTGTGACCTTGGGCAAGTCACTTAACCCCAATAGCCCTCCAAAAAGCAGAAAAATAAATAAATAAACTCTTTTAAAAAAAAGAATTAAGAGAAACATACAAAGAACTGTATGAAGTGATGCAGAGCAAAATAAGCAGAAGGAAAACAACATATGCGGTGACCATAGCAATGGAAATGAAAACAACATAAAAGGCAGTTAAGCTCCGATTTTTCGCAATGGCCAGTCTTCCAGAATAATTGACGACAAACGCTCCTCCCTCTTCTCAGAGGAGAGGCAGAAGGCTGCACAAGCCGAATGTGGCATATGCTATTAGATCTAATCAGCGTGTTGGTTTTATTATTGTTGTTAAATCATTTTTCGTTTGTGTATGACTCTCCATGACCCCATTTGGGATTTCTTGGCAGAGATGCTTTTGCCATTTCCTTCTCTGGCTCATTTTACAGATGAATAAACAAAGGCAAACAGGGTTAAGTGACTTGTCCAGGGTTACACAGCTAGTAAGTATCTGAGAGCAGCTTTGAATTCAGACCTTCTTGACTTAGGCCAGGCACTCTATCCACTGTACCACCTAGTTGCCTTAATGATGATTGTTGGGGAAATCAGGCCCACACCCCAACCACTTTATGTCTTTACTTATTGAAGCATCCACCTCAAGGCTACCTTTGCCTTTCGAGTAAAGTCTGGCAGTCAGTTCCTCCCTCCCCCTCTCGAATTAGGGGAGAAGAGCTTCTATAGCCTCTGTGATCTTGGATAAAGTCACTTAATCTCTGTTTGCCTCAGTTCCCCTCTTTGTAAAATAAGTGGATTGTACTAACTGCCATCTGGGATCCCTTCCAGCTTGAGACCTGTGTAGGGAGGTGGTAGTTATTTTACCGGCCCCTGAAATCTTAACTCCATGATCTCTCCCTTAACTGGGGCAAGAAAGGGAGGGAGGAACTCCCTGCCAGACTTCACCCAAATATCAGACAAAGCCATGAGGTGGATGCTTCATGGATGTAGATAAAGACATCAAGTGGCCAGGGTGTGGGGCTGATTTCCCCAACAATAAACAAATTGGATTCCAGTTTGGAGAGCAGGAAGGTGGGTCTTGCACACACAGGAAGGCCAGGGAGAGTTCAGGGAATGCTTTGGGGAGGCTGGGCTGAAAAGATGAATAGGAGGATGATAACCTTTGATACATCAGAATATTTTAGATCTGCCCTCACTATTGAGTTGGGATGAAGGCAAAACGGAGAGCTTGCCAGGACCTGTCTAACTTCCCAAGCTCCCACCCTCTACTATCCTCAATCCATTCAAAAATACGAATGCAGACAGTTCCAGAGGCTGAGTCGCCAACTCTGCAAGGTCCCTTCCTTCCTCTCCACCTCCATCCCTCCACCCCTCAAATCCGGCCGTCCTTTGCTGGTCCTATGGGCAGACACCGTCAGGGTGTGTGCTCTGTTCTTCTACCCCACCCCACCCCCAGCATTTCCCTCTTGGAAGCCAAGCATCACAGAGGCCTCTGTGTTTCCCAAGCCCATTCATCTGGATCTAGCAGTGCACAGCCCCAGCGAAAGAGGTCTTTCTTTCATCCACTCATTATCCCTTTACCCAAAACCTCAGATGGGGAGAGACTTCAAAGTGCTTGGCTGAGTCTGATTTCCACTCTGTGGCAGATTGGAGGCAAGCGGAGGCAGGAAGGAAAAGGGGACTCCAGCCTCTATGCGCCCTACCTCAGCCGACAGTGAAGTCATCTGTTCATAGTAACAGGCAGTCTGGTGTTTTCTTTCTCTTTTGGATTCCTCCATTACGATGAAGTCTATTAGAGAAACAAAGGCTTCAAAGAAGGAATCTCCCACAGCTCTCTAACAACAGTCTGTTTGCACTAGTGAGAATCTCCTATTAACAGCACAAGTCAAGCTGCTCTTACACCGAGCTCCCAGTGGACTGTGTCTGGAAACCTTGAGGCCCCTAGCTTAGCTCCTGGGTTTTTCCATCCTGTCCTTCTCCTCCTATGATTCCATTTCTGATTAGAACCACATTTGTAAAAGCAAACTTTAAATGAGACCCCAGAACACTGAACAAATCCAAATAGGACAAAAAGAAAAAACCCTAAGATTTCCCCATCCTAACTTGAAATGTTTCATTACTGGTCCCAGTTCTCAGAGGTTTGATTCAACCTTGTGTATGTGACAAGGCTTCAGAGCACTTTTAATAGTCTCTCAATTTGCCTAAACTGGATACCAGTGTTTGGATAAAGTCAGGGCATTCAGAACAGGAAGGGACCTCACAGATTATCTAATCCAATTAGAGTGTCACTCAATCAACAAGCATTTATTAAGCATCTATCCATTCATTCTGTATTATATTCTATTTAATATATATTCTAGTCTACATACTATAGATATATCTTGTATATGTCAGGAGCTGTGCTAAGCAAAGGACACAAAGAAAGAGAAGCAAAACCCTAGTTCCTGTCCTCAACAAGTTCACATTTTGAGTCTAGTCCTTTTATTTTACAGAGAGAGAAACTATAGCCCCAAGAGAAGAAACACTTTGTCCAAAATCATGCAGGTAGCACCACGTTGCCTGATGAAGGATGGCTCACCTGCTCCCTTTTCTCTTTCCTATCCTATTTTTTTTTCCTCCTCCTATATAGTTTTATACAATTATTAAGTGCTTCCTATATATCAGGCACTATGTTTAGTTCTGGTGTTACAAAAAAGGCAAAAAAAAAAAAAAGCCCAGAACAAAACAAAAATGAATATTATTCAGTGAATAGGGCACTGGCTCTGGAATCAGGAGGACCTGAGTTCAAATGTGACCTCAGACACAACACAAAACTAGCCGTGTGACTTGGGCAAGTCACTTAACCCCAATTGCCCTACCTTCCCCCCTCCAAAAAGCAAAAAAAAAAAAAAAAAGAATATTATTGAGAAGACAAAGAACCTGGCTGGAAGGCATAGGAAAGGGTAAAGTGATAAAAGATTATGCTCAGATAAAGGAATTTCAGAGCTTATGGACATGGAAGTGAAATACTTGTAAGTGATACAAGATCATGAGTATGACCTTCTCTATGTGGAGATGAGATATAGTAAGGTGGAATAGGTCATACAAATTGAGTATATTGAGGAACTGGGAAGTTAAGGTGTTTGAGGGATTATCAATATGTATGTTGCAGTCTCCTAGTATGAGGTCATGGAGATGAGGTCAGGATGGAGCAAAAGCTTGTGAGCCAAGCACTGAAGTCATTGAGGAGAGAGAGACAATGTCATGGAGGTTGATGGTGTGCATCAGGGACATTGATGGTTATTAATGTCACATGATCATGATCCTGGATGATAAAATTGGATAGTGGAAACCTCAGGAGCAAGAGGTGATGATAATAGAGAATCTAAAGGGGGAAATGAAGAGCAAAGAGTATTCTGACTCCCCCAACCCACCAGTGAGAAGGGAGGGAAGGTGGAGGAAGGGATTGGAAGGAGGAATTTCTGTCAACCTCTCCACATAGTGATGGTCATACTCATGATCTCCTCCCAGGGGCAGAGCTAGAGAAGGCTCCAGGGAATGAATGACCTACAGAATACGGGGGTGGGGGGGGGGGCGGTGTTGGATGGGAGATAGGCTAGGGAATCTCCTAACAGAATTGGGCATATTCTTCTGTGAAAGATAGCATTCTTAATATTGGGTCAACACACATCACAACGATGAAAGGTTTTAGTGCACATTCAGGACGCCAGGCCCAGACATTTCTCTGACATAGTTGGCAGCTCAGTCACTCAGGCTGGTCAGATTTCAGAGGAGGCAAGCTAGAGAAAAGATAAAAGGGTTCAGAATTCCCCAATGATCAGCTGGAAAACATCCAGAGGAAGACATCCAGGACAGTGCCAAGCTTCTATTTCATGCGATGTGAAGATATGCTGAAGGATCTGGGAATGTTTAGCCTAGAGGAAAAAAAAAGAGATTGAGGGGAAACATGCAGAGGAATTGATTTCTGAACATAGAACAGAATAACAGAGCAGAAAGTAAAGTGTTAGGATGTATAGAAAAATGGCCTTGAAGCCAGGAAGAACCGGGTTCAAGTTCTGCCCCTAACACATATCAACCGAGTGACATTGGGTAAATTACATAACTTCTGGGTGCTCCAGGCATCTCTCTAATAAGGGACAGAGAATTGCAGTGAGAGAGGGAGTTTTCCCTAATGAAATAACTAGTCCACTCTCTATCTGCTATACCTTAATGGTTATGCCCTATATCCCTTTATGAAGTATGAAGGAACTCCTTTGAATTGGAAGGGAAGGGGGACCCTGGCCAGTGGCATGAACACAACACCCATCCTGGAGACCCTCTCCCATTTACTAACACCCAGCTTATCAATGTCCTTCCCACAATATAGCACCAAGGAATAAACACAGGACTCCAGATGAGATTCATGGGAAGTGACATGTCCAAGCTTATATAGTAAACAACAGAGCCCAGATACAAAGTGGGATTCCTTAAATCCAAATCCAGTACTTTTTCTACTATACCCATCTATATACTATATACTATACCAGTTAATAAACACTTATTAAACATCCACAATGTGCCAGGTCCTGTGGAGATACAAAGAAAGATGAAAGACAATCCCCGCTCTTTAGGAGCTTGCAGTGTAGCGGATGAGACAACACGCCAACACATAGATCAGTATAACTATATTAGATAAATTATGTAGGAAATATATAGATATCAATATATAGATATTATATATGTATAATTATAACAAAATATAGAACATATACAATATAATATATAATCTAGATATTATATATGTATAGATAGATAGATGATAGGTAGATAGATAGATAGACAGACAGATAAATTTGAAATAACTGAGGGTTACTGCCTACTTGGATGACAGGGCTATTCAATTCCAGGGGCAAACCAGAGAACCTTTTCCACTTATGCTCCCTCTGAGATTGACAGCCAGCTTTCTTCCTCTGGTAGTCTGCCCTTTTGAAAATTTAAACTTTGCCTCCACACACACACACACACACACACACACACACACACACACACACACACACACACACACACACACACACCCCTCTTCTTTTATGTGTGACCTGGTTAACTTGAAGAATCAGATGCTAAGACCCTTTCTAGCAAGTCACAAGTTCAACTCCATCTCGGGGTGATCGTGACAGTCTAATAGGTCAATGAGGTAAGGAGGTGATCTCCCTTCACTTCTAAGTGTAGATGTCTAAACCCAGAAGGTCCCCATTTTAAGAGATGGTTTAGGAAAGGCTCTCTGGAAAAGAAACCAGAGGGCCCCTACTGGTACAAATAGAAGTTGGAGTAGGGAGATTACAGGGCTAAGTGAATTGATTGGGTGCTCTCAGAAAAATATCTGTCCTGAGGCAAGACCCAATGCCAGAGTGGACAGTGCATTGAAGAGCTTCCTACCTCCCAAATGAATAGAAAGTTGGACAAGATGACCTCTAAAGCCCCTTCCAGTCCTAAAATTCTATGATTTTAGCCAGTGGATTCTTAATCTGGAAGCTATTATTAAAAATATATATATGTGTATATATATATACAGAGAGAGAGAGAGATAATTCTATTTCAATAGAATTTATTTTCTTTGTAATTCTATGTATTTTATCTTATACATTTAAAAAATCTTTTTCTGAGGAGTCTATAGGCTTTACTAGATTGACTGCCAAAAGGGACACACACACACACACACACACACACACACACACACACACACACACACACACACACACACACACACACACACATATACACACACGAACCCCTGCTTTGGCTGTTTCTATCAGGTGGAATTTTGCAAATGCCTTCAGTTCAAATCAATCATCTCTAATTAAGTACTAGAAACACCCACCTCTCAAAAATACTAAGCAAAAAGACCAAGCACCTTTTAGAAACTTCAGGAAACCACAAGGACTTTGGGTAGCTGCTTTAGATTTTGAATTGGTTTCTACAGTCCAGAGTGGGCACAGATATGCAACAAGAAGCAATTTTGCTAAATTCTTTAAAGCACAAGACAAAATTAGATCAAAACAATCGTACAAAGGGCTATGAAATTCTCTCTGAGCCCTCAATTTAGTGGGTCCTGAATTTACAATCTAATGGAGGAAAGAGGGATTTTTAAAAAATGTTAAATAACAAATCACTTAAATGACAGTTCCAGACAACAAAAAAATTGGAACAGAGTCCTTCATGCAAGTATAATAAATCATTAAAGCAAACCCAACTGTTGAAGTCATGGAAAGCTTTAGAGAGGACTTAGGATCTGAGCAGGCCTCTTGAAAAAAGGGTGGGATTTGGCTAAATGAAGAGGAAAGGGGGGGGTTCAAAAGCGAGGAGTCTAGTAAGGGATTACCATGTTTGCTTTAAATTTCTTTCCATGCCAGCAGCAATGTTTAATTTCAATTCTGGGTGCTACCCATTATTTGGTCCCGCTAAAGGAGAAATACACTTTGATTTAAATCCACATATCTTGTGATGTTCAGGCAGGCGGACTTCTTGATCTACAGTGAGACATAGTTTTCATTTATCTGAGTCTTTCATCAAATGAGATGATGTGGGTGGATGTCTGGAAAGGGACCAGTGGGATTAGGGGCAGGCTATGATGGCACCAGTGCTCACTGGCTCTGGGGAATCAATTGCTAAATTTTCATTCAAAGGGTTTACACCTCAGAATCTGCAGATGCTATGAATCAGGCTTGATTGATTAGTTTTGTTGATTGTCTAGGTTTAAAATGATGAGAAAATGTTAAATTTTCTCTTTAATCTCTTAAAAGCTTGCTAAATTTAAAAGTATGTCTCGTGTGTGTGTGTGTGTGTGTGTGTGTGTGTGTGTGTGTATTTTTTTTTTTCCAGAGAACTTGTTAAGCCTTTATCACACCCCCCTGGATAGGAATTGAATAGGGTTATATATGAAATTAGGTACACCAGATTCTGGTAGATTCAAGATCTAATGGATTAGGTGTAGGGTTAGATATGATAATTCCATAATTTCTTATCTCTGAGATTTTGTATATTATTGTCTGGAATTTATTTTTTTGTAATTTGCTGTTCTTATAATGGAGAATTAGCATAATATAATAGAGCACTGGACCCGGAATCAGGAAGACCTGTTGTCAAATGCCATGTCAGACTTTTTATTAGCTGTGTGACCCTGAGCAAGTCACTTAACTTCTCTGGGACTCGGTTTTCTTATCTTTAAAATGAGGGAGTTGAACTTGACCTCCCACCTGGAAAGTTATGATTCTGTCATTTCATAGTTGTAGGAAACTCCAGGTATGTAGAAATTTCCTCCACCTGAGAGAAATCATTATTTCTCTCTTATATTTAATAACTAATTATTGTATTAGGGCCGAGGTTTTTCCCTTTTTCTACTTCCTCATCCAGAAAACAGTAAGCGTAGGAAATCTTTCTAAAAGAACCAGCCAGGACAGCTGAGATCTAATCAAAGACAATAAAAGAAATTCTAAGTTTAGGCTAATGGGTGAATTCTTGCTTGTTGTTTTCATTCTGAGAGGTCTGGGAAAGTGTTGATTCTTCCTTTTGTCAGACTGGTGATATGGAAATTGATAAGTCTCTTTGACCAAGATTTGGGTAACCCTAGTCAAGTATCCCAAGACGTTTTTGTAATATTCATTTTCTCATTAATTGTTAACCAGAGCTGATTGCCACCCTCAAGAACACCAACTCTTCCAAGGCATATAAATTGCAAGCCTACTGTCATGAGGAGAGGTCTTTAGTCTAAGAGAGATGGCCAAATGGCCATCCTTTTATTAATAAGCATTCTGACATTATTGACAAAATGATTAAATGACCCAGAAATTATGTTTCTGAACCTTTTAAAAAGCCACACAGCTGACAACCTTCCTCTCAATTATAGTCTAAAAGAGTAGCCTAGGGCACTGAGACTTTAAGTGACTTTCCCAGAGTCACACAGCTAGTAAGTATGGGAGGGAAGAGTGGAGCTCCCCTCTTCCTGAATCTAAAGATCAGTCCTTTCTTTATCCCCTACTCCAAGCTGTCTTTCCATAAATGTACACTACTTGAGGAAAAGCGATGGAAAAGTGAAGATGTGCCTTGTCATAATATGCCTGTATTCCTTCTTCATATCATCTGTATTTTTAGAAAAATGAGTGACAGAAGGGATATATTCTACCCAAAGGCAAACCCCCGAACTTACAATTGGGCCAGTGTGCTAGTCAGGTTTGTAGGACCCAGGAATTCCATACAATACTGAATTCACAATTAATTACAGAAATGCTAGATGCCAATACAGCAGTCTTTTCAAGCTCTCCTTAAAGTAACTACCATGTATCTTAGACAACTCCTTCTTGCACAAATTTTATATAATTCAATCTTCCCCTGCCACTCCACTCCAAACTCAAACAACAAAATATTGCAATGAGCTATTTTCAACACAAAAATGAAACTTTAAGGTTGCTTAGACGCCCAGAAACGTATACCCCAAATTTATTGTAAGCAATAGAGGAATTTCTTATTTTGAATATAGGTGTCAATGTGTTCACTTTCTGGGGAAAGGAGGAGAGGAAGAGACTATATATGTTTTATCCCCTAAATAAATGGCCTAACTTGGCATTTGAAACTTTTTTATGTGACCCCACACTTATGCTGGAATTTATGCAGCCCTACATTCCTACATACACAGAACTACATTCCTACTATATTGTCTACTGATTAGCACTGGGATTCCTGATCACACACCCAGGTTTGCCAAGTACTTAAATTATACAGTTTAAGTCCTAGGGGTCATAAGATCACAGTTAGAATTCAGAGATGACCTAGTTCAGTCCTTTCATTTTAGACATGAGGCAACTTTTCTTTACATAGAAATTAAGGGATTTTCCCAAGTTCACACAGGTAGTAAGAGGCAACGCTGGGATTGGACCCAAGTTCTTTGAATCTGAATTCAGCTCTTTTTACTAGAGGGCCAGTCTGTCAGAGTGGAATAATATGGGAAATGGACATCAGAAAGCTAAAGCCTGAGTCTCACTTTTGGAGTGCCTGCTACTTGACCCCTATACTAGACAAGCAATTTTAGGCAAGTGGCCACAGTCTCTGAGTCTGCCCCAGGTTGATAAAATGGGAAGAATAAGACTTTTACGGTCTGCGTCATAGAGCTGTCATGAAGAAAGTGTTTTGAATACTGTAAGGCCCATATAAGCATAAGCTGTCATTGAGGTGATTTGCATACATTTTATTTCCTTTTGCTTTTGCTCACAGCACAATATTCTTTGCTGTCAGAAATCACAGTACTTGAACGATCAAGTTGGCAAAACTACCAAAGATTATTGCGTGCGGTTTCCCTTCCATGACAGTAACGTTTGTAGAGTTCAATGGATGTTCAAGGCCTGTGTTTTTGAGGTCACTGTAAAGGCAATAGGAAAGTTTTGCTTATTTTGCAGATACTATATTCAGCATAAAATAAAATTTTTATCAAATGAAATTATTTAACATTTTATTTAGAGTAATAGATAAAATTTTATGGTATATGTGTAGCACAAACTTTGAGGACCTCTGTGCCATCGTATTATCTATATCAACAGTCTCTAAAGAGCTGACTGGCTCTGGCATGACCACAAGGTTTATAAAATCAACCAAGTGGGTGGGAATGTGAATCACATTTGTGGGGTTTGTCTCCAATCTGACTCCACCTACCTTCATCTCCCATCACAATCCAACCCTACCTCCTCTCTCCCAAATTGTGCATCGTCTATGCTAGGGACATACCACTTCTCCCCCAACATATCCGCTCCTTTCCCAGATTACCTCAGGGTCTTAGCATGTAGATTCTGTGCTCTGGTAAGCAAGAGCCTTTCCTCATCATCCTTTTTATTTTGGATGGGACAGAGTGAATAGAATAAGTCACATAGGATAAGCAGATACGGATAAGTTATAATCTTCAATATCTTCCCCCAACCCCATCCCAAACCCACCTTCTTCTGACTTTCCTGTTATTGTCAAAGGGGCTGCCAACCATTCCGGTCTTCCAGTTTGAGAACTCAGTGTCATCTCTGACACCTTATTCTTCTTCAACGCACACATCCAATCAGTTAATAAATGTTGTCTTTTCTACCTCCGTAATATTTTTTGCATATTGCCCCTGTCTGTCCTGACTTAACTACCACTCTAGTTCAAGGACCCATTGCTTCTCTTCTGGATTATCAAACTCTCTTCCTAATTTGTCTCCCTTCCTCACATCTCTCTTCTCTCCCATTTGTCTCCCACACAGCTATCAAAGTTACTTTCCTAAAGTACAGTTCTGATTCAGAGGAAAAGTGAAAAGGATCAGGGAACCATCTACCCTGGACAAAGGCAAAACCCCCTAAATTCCTCATTCCAACATGATACAGTGATGAGTGTTCTATTGAGGGCCCGTGTGCAAATTTGACTCTGTTTCTTATTCCTGAGTGACCTAGAATAAGTTGTAGCTCGGCCTTGCTCTTCTTCATTGGAAAATGTCCTGATGTTGGGAAAGATTGAAGGCAAAAGGAGATAGGAATAGCAAGGATGAGATGGATAGATAGACTCATGGAAACAGTGAACATGAGCTTGGATGGACTTTGGGAGATAGTGGAGAATAGAAAGGCCTGGTAGGGTGATGGTCCACGAGATCATGAAGAGTCAGGCAAGACTGAATGACTAAACAAGTCTCTTCTATAAAAATGAACAGACTTTGCAAATACCAACAAGTGGAACCCCTAGCTTCCTTGGTCTGCTGGGCACCAATCTTTTTCCCTCAGGCTCCACATCACCTTTAGGCCAGCTATCTGTGGACCTTCTCATGTAGTACAACATCACCATCAACAAAAGATCTTTGCATCAAATTACTTTTGAGCCATTTGCAGACAATTTTCTAAAGCCATCAGAAAACATCCATACTCTCTGAGTATTGGAAAAAGGGGGATTTTGGTTACAAGAGATTCTGATTTCATAGAATCATTTCTGTGTTGGTGTGCCAGAGTGGTGATTTCACACACACTAATGGCACTGGTGCTAAGTCCATCTACAAGGTAAAGGTTCTCTTACATCTTGCAGCATGCTGGTCCTGGTATCTTGACCATGGCAAATGCTGGGCCCTGCACAGAGAGGTCCCAATTTTACACTTCAACTGCTAAGAATGATTGCTTGGATAGATGGCAAACAGAGGCATGAACAGAGGCACAACCATTTCAAAAGCCATGGAGTGTTTCAATCCAGAAAGAAAATCACCATTGTTGACTGTGGACAACTCCCATGAATCATCGCCCTTTTGTTTTTTGTCTCACCCATCAAACCATTCCTTCTGTTGCAGTGGAGAGCACCACTCCCTATCCCCTCCAACCCCATCTGTTCTCATGATCTATAACCTTTATTACTCTCACCTGCTACAATTCTCTCTGGCTTTCATCTCTCTCTCCCTTACTTCTACAAATCAGGCAAGTCTATAGGGTTAAGTATATGATTATAAAATGAAAAACTAAACTACAGAAAAGACAGAGAAAGATAGTAGTTGTGCTGGATGACCCTGGATGAAAACCTAGAGACCATTTAGAGAAATTTTAGACATGAGGAAAATGAGGCAGAGGGGCTTCTCCTCAGTCACACCACTCAAAAGTGATGGGGCCAGGATTTGAACGCGTGCCCTCTAATTCTACATCTAGGACTCTTTCCATGATGCCTGATCCTATCAGCCCATATGCTCCCCTGACCTCACGGAATAAATCAGTTCCTTTTTACTTCTCCTGAGAAATTCCCTTTGGTCCATAAGTCAGGTGGTCAATAAATATTTATTTAGCTCTCATTCTGTCCCAGGACCTGTGCTAAGTGCTGAGGATACAAAGAAAGCAAAAGACAGTGTGTGCTCTTGAAGATCTCACAGTCTAATGGAGGAGACATGTAAACAGCTATGTACAAACATAATTTTGCCTCTAGTCCAAGTTAAAAAAACAAACAAACAAAATTAAAAACCCATTAGGTCAAAAGACAGAAGCCTTTTGATCAGAGAGCAGCCTGAAACAAACAGCCTGGAAGCTTGTGGGGGCAGCTAGCTCTCTGACAATGGATCCTTTGGGGGCACTGATTCACTGAACACCTCTGCCACCGCTGGTGGTAGAGATGGGCCATTTGGGAAGCCGAGTGAGAGACAGCTGTCTTAAAGTGCCGGTGCATTTGTAGAACTTTGACAGCAAGCAAGTTCCTCTGCTCCTTTCCTTTTCAATCTGGAAAATTGCAGGCAATGAGAATGTGTAGAATTAAAGCCAGGAGGAGTGTCGGAACAGAGGCTCTAATCTTACGATCACTCAAGACTGACAAGTCAGCCGCTACTTAGCATGTTGAAGTCATTTATCTAGCTGAGGGGTGTTGGTTTTCTCTGGTTTATTTCAGTGGTGGAACTGTTGGGATTTAGGGGAAGCTATTTGGGTCCTAATATCAGAGCCACTCCTGTATTACCGTTGATTCATAACAGATCCACGATGCCTGGGAAGTCTGGCGATTCTATTTACTCATGAAGGAAAATTTTCTCTCTCCCTTCCTGCTCCCCCATCTCCCACTCCACCATTTCATAACCCCATGGTAAATGGAAATGAAAAGCAAAATGTAAAATATACTGGCAACAAAGAGAGAAGGCCAAGAAGCCCAAGTAGAACCCAGGTGCAGTCTCTACAGTATGGCTGCTAACTGTCTTTCAAACAGATGTCACCCTGTTCCCCTTCTCCCTCCCCCCCAATTCTCTTTGTATGGTGGAGGCAGAGGGTTCCAGAATGGGAGACAATAGGCATTAATATCCATTGGAATGACAGCTGTTTATGTCTTGCATAGCTCAGGACACGTGTCCTCTCGGCAAAATGATTAGCTGTGAAACGCTCGGGCAGAATATGATATGTGGACGATCTGGAGAGAAGGGCAAAGCAGACATACTAAGGGGGGCAGGGTGGGAAGAAATCTACCCTTTCTAGAGGTTGCCCGCGAGCAAAACAGGTCAACAAGCAAGTAGATAAGTAAATAAATAGATAAATAAGTAGATGCAATTAGTGCTAAGGCATACTATTCCTCCTCCTCATAATGTGGTGGATTTGTATAGCGTACCCCGGGAAAACTTACCTACCTCACTGGGGTGTTGTGTGGATTAATTAATGTTTATAAAGTACTTCGTATTCTACTGAAGAAAGGCACCTTGCGGATGCAAATTATTATCATTATATAGTGCCTTTCATCCCAGGATCTCAAAGTGCTTTCCCAACAATTAATTAAGCCTCACTACACCCCTGTGAGGTAGGGAAGCCTCCTTCTGCCGGTACTAGCACCGCACAATGTCTGCACCAGTATCCCAGGCTCGTCCTCGTTAAACTCGTCCTCCAGGAGCCGGAGAGATTCCGTTAGCTGGGCATCACTAAGGCTCTGTGCTAACAGCAGCCCCGAATAGTGCCAGACGAGTGTACTAAGTCGGTAGCCACGGCGAGTTGGATTTTGTTTGGTGCCTGATTGTCAGGGGTGTGTGCGTGTGGGTGCGCACGTGTGTGTGTGTGTGTGTGTGTGTGTGTGTGTGTGTGTGTGATTTTTTTCCCCCTGTCAGGCAATGAGGTGCTTGTCAGATGCATGTCCAATTAGTAGGTATAATGAGTTACAGTAATGTCGCTGCAACTTTAATTCGAGTTCCTTAGCAATTACAGAAGAAAGAGATTGTGTTTTTCTCTTCCCGTTCCCACTTCCCAAGTTCACTTACATTTAACGGTATTTCACGCACGCTTTCGTTTTGTCATTTGTCCATTTCTGGTTTTGTTTGTGGCTTATTGAGTCTGTCTGTATCTCACTCAGACTGGAATCAAGACGTGGAAATTCCCTTCAGTGACAGAGATCATAAGCCATCTATGCCTGCCCGTCCTTTACAACTTTCATCTAGATTCTCCCATAAGTTCACCCTGAGGGGTCCACCCTGGAGACCTTATTCACTTTCTCCTGGCCTCTCGGGATACCAGTATAGTCTTGCACATAGCAGGTGATGAATAAATGTTTTTTTAATTGGAATTTTCACTACACATACTGGAAAGCCAAATAAATTCATGATTATTTTTTAAAAACAAAATTATTTTTTTTAATTCATTCATTTAACAAACATTTACTAAACATCCACTGTATGCAATGCATTCTACTAGGTACAGGTCTTCAGCTTTAAGACAGTGTAATTATGCCCCTTGCCAAGACTGTTATCAATGACCATCATCAGCCCTGATAAAGACCTCTGAAGGGCTCTAAGCTTCTCACAATCATTAGCCATAACTTACTGCTGAAGACCAGAGATAAATGGCTCCCCTTCGGGAGGTAGGGAATTTTTTCAAAGTCATAAAAGATAGTGTTTGCAAATGGTCCATTTATCCCACCCCCTGTGATAGGTAAAACAAATGGCTTTAGTAATCTTCCCAGAACAGCTGAGAGGTAGGTAGAAAGAGTTATTTTGGGTGTCCTCATTTTTCAAAGGTTAGATGCTTAACCAAGTTCAAATAGTGAGTCATGGGCAGCGGAAAAATTCTCTGGGCTCCCTCTCTTCTCCTTGTTCTGAGCCTTACAACCTCATACATCCTTGCCAACTTCTAAACACCATTATGGTTACGATGGTTTTTAGCCTGCTATGTCTACAAGTTTTAGTATCAGCAAGTACTGGCTGGACTATTTCGATTAGATTGTCTAGTTAAGTCAGTTGAAAGTAGTCATTTGATTGGTTTTTTGATTATACCTTCCACTGATTTACTAGCTTTGTGATGGACAACTATTTTATTGACTGACAGATTTTTTTCTTTACAATTGACCAATAATGCTAGGCAGTCAAAACAATCAAACTGGGTTTGCATATATATATAGATATAGCCTAACAAGAATGTGCTGGAGCCAGCTCTTACCAGCTAGTGAGAGCTTATTGTTAAATTTGCAATATGAAAATCTTCAGAAGCTACAAATCAGGGCTTCATTTTTTTTTGTTGTTTTATTGACTATTTCAACATAAGAAAGTGATGGAGGGAATGTTTATAATGCAAATTAAACTTAAAAGAGTATCCTTCATGCATTTTTTCCTCAAAGAACTGATTGTTAAATATTTACAAGCAAACCCCATCCAAAACCTCTCCTTCCATGCAAGGTTTTCATAACTTTCATAATAGTCAGTGCTTAGAAGATGCTGTTAATTCTATGGCTAGGCAATGGAGTGGACAGAATGGTGGGCTTGGACTCAATCAAGACCTGAGTTTAAATACCATCTCCAACATTTTTAGTGATGTAGCCATGGGCAAATTGCTTAATTTCTCAGTTGCTGAGAGAAAAGCAAGTTGCTTCTGGAAGTTTCCCAGGATGGTAAAATAACAGGCCTGAAGGGAAAGCAGACCAAAAATTTGACAGGATTGTTATAAGACAAATGATAAGGTCTTTTAGCTTCACTTTTACATATGAAATCTGTGTGTATATTTGTCTGCATTCATTCTCTTGGTTAGACCCTTCAAGAGGACTGATCAGCAGTATCAACCTAATAGCATTGGCCAGAGAGCATTATGGTCCCCAAAGAAAGACCATTAGACCAGGACTCAGAGGTCCTGGGTTTGAATCCTGCCCCTAAGCCTCTGTGCTCTTCATCTATAACAGAAGAGTCATACCTTCATTGCCTACCTTAGAAGAAAGATAAAATGAGAAAGTATCTATGAGAAGATTATAAAAATGGTAAAGATCTAGATCAAAGTAAAGTCTTATTATGGGTTTCATAGAAAATCTGAGGGGAGGGGTGACTAGGTGGTGCAGTGAATCAGGAGGACCTGAGTTCAAATTCAGCTTCAGACACTTAACACTTATTAGCTGTGTGACCTTGGGCAAGTCACTTAACCCCAATTGCCCTGCCTTCCCCCTCCAAAAAGAAAAAAGAAAAAGAAAATCTGAAGTGACACTTGCTAGCAAATTCTTACAGAACCCAGGGCAATGGAGACAGAGAAAGTCTTAGTACTTCAATTATGAATCACAGAGATCTTCAATTATGTTTCCTTTGGAATCCCTGTAATTGCTTTTTTTTTTCTACCTTGTTACCTTTGTGAACATTTATTTTTTCTTATCATGAACTCAAAAGAATGCTGACAGTCTCTCTATTTTAGGGACAAGAAATTTTTGTCTCCCCCCATTCTGTTTGCCAAAGTCCTTCTGATCTTAATTTCCATCTTTTTGTATACATGAGAAATTTGAGTCCTCACAAGATTCCGAGTGGGTGAAAATGTTTCTCACGGTAAGTCAAGTTTATATGTCCTCTGATGTGTCTCACAAGGTAACTTCTGACCTTGGTTTATGGAGTTTCAAAATTTGTTCAACTTGTTAACAAGTCTGAGAGTGTTTACAGAGCAGAGATGAGTCAAATGGGGACCGTGAACAGATGGAGAAGAGCCAACTGTTCTGCTTGAACTGATTTCCCATATCTGAATGCATCAAGATTTGGCAGTCTATACTGCAGTTAACTCACCCACATGCCATAGGACTGATAGGATTTATTGCCTCACTCCCTTCTTCTGTCATTACGCAGGCAGTCCCAGTGATGCCAGCTACTCAAAAAGAGGGTGGTTCCAGAAGAATGTAAACTGGGGGGGGTCAGAGAGTCCTAAGTTCTGATTCGAGTTATAACTCCTTCCCAATGCTCTATCATTACCCCCACCCTACTGCTATCACCCAACAATGGCCCATGGTAATTTAGTTGTACCATTTATGATACAGACAGTCTAGAATATTATATTCTACTTATTTAGAGTTCTCATTCCATTTACTGCAATGGAGGTAGGGGATAGGGTAGGAGATGAGGATTGTTCAGGATTCCACAAAATGCCTGAAAAAATTAATAAATGGTAGTTAACCCTGAAGCCAACCATATCTTCTAGCACCAAGGGAAACCACAGTTCCACTTTCTGTGCATCCTGCTACCTGCCTTATGATTATACCTCATTGCAGGACCTAAGAGGATTTGGGACCTAAGATTGAGGACTTCTAAAAAAATATAATTTTCTTGTTATTTATTTTTTACATCACCAGAATTTCTCTAAGTACACTTCCCTCTCCCAGAGAGCTATCCCACATAACAAATAATATTTTAAAGGAAAGAAAAAGAGAAAAAAATATGCAAATATATGCAATATATTGTACCAATGAACTACCCACCTCTGCAAAGAAGTGTGGTGTGTCTTCTCATTTGGGAGCATGTTTGTTCTTTGTAACTTTGAAACGTATGATTAAATCCTTTATATAATAGGTAGGAATGTGAAGAAGTATACTTTATAAGAGAAATCCATGCTTTTGCCCAGGTGATATAATCTAGTTAGGGGATGGGAGACAGGGAGGCAGAAGTAGCTAAAATGCCTGGTGAACCAAAGAGCATTCCCAGACACCAAAGCAATTCTAATAAGCCCAGTATCTATCCTTATTGGTCCACTCATCATTAGCATATTCAAAGATGGCATTGGTTTGCTTACCCTACCCTTGAAGGGTATTGGCATAAGCATAAAATACCACTACCCTTAATGTCCACAGCCCACTTGATTGTTGCCTGTGGCTCTAGACATTGTCTCCCAGGCTGTAACAAATATCAGGTTCCCAGAATGGTGGTATTCCCAGTGTCTCTTAAATGTTCACTAGATCCGCTTGTATAATATCAATAATTTCCATATTTAAATCAACTGAGTGTGGGGCTCTGTCCCTGTTGCCTGAAACCAGACTGAAAGGCAAAGCATGGAGGATACACATTGTGAGCCCTCTGTTACCTCACTAGTAAACTTCCTACAAACAACAAGAGTATGTAAAATAATCAACAATACCTAATTCAGTAGGGTCCTACTTTTCTTAGGATTTACCTGGACATAGGATATTGCTTTATGAGATAGAGATATCTTAGCAAGGTTGGTTTGTCTCGTTAACACTTTTTCAATTTTTGATTTTGGAAGTAGCAAGTGGTCTTTTCTTTGAACCCCTGACTCAGAATGATAGAGACATACCCAGACAGACAGAGAGGTAAAGATATAATATTAGAGAGACAGATACAGAGCACAGAGGGAAAAAAAGATGGGGAGAGAGAGATTGATTAAATCCCTGGCACTGGGTAGTAAAACAGTTCATGACATAAGGGATCTCACATTTTATCTGCAGGCAGTAAGTAGGAGATGTGAGTCGAAAGCCAAGCAGAGAGAGGTCAGGTATGGAACTAAAGGTTTGGGAAGAATTTACATGGAGGTAATGGTTGAAGCTATGGGATTGAAAGAAAGTGCCAAGAAAGAACATGGGAGGCAAAAACCAAGGATAGAACCTTTCCCCTTGAGGTCTTATCTAAAGTAGTATTTTATGTCTTGAAGGTCTTTCTCTTCTAAGTCAATCAAATAGATTGCCCTGTGTCATTTAAAAGTTTTCCCAGAACAATCAGAGAAGATTTTAGGGCATTTCCTCATGTATCCTGGATAAACTCTCTATTCTCCACTCAACTAGAGTGGCTGACCCAGCTTATCGTGTCCAAAACGTACTTCATTTGACCTACAATTTATGTGTACATGTTCATATATGCAAACATGATTGTATGTAAATAGGAGTACTATTATAGTGCTATTATACATAACAATGTATAATATTATTGTATTAAATAGGTGTTGCCAGGTAGCTGTGAACAACCAGGTGGGCCCAGCCTAATCATTTTAAACCATTCAGATCTCACCTCTGTGTGAGCACCCCTTGAAGAAATAAAATGTCAAGTCATCTTTGACTTTCTGTAGAATTTTAAATTGTAGAACTCTAAGAACCTTTTAAAGGTCCCTGACCCACATTCACATTATAGATTTAAAAAAAACAACCGAGGCACAGTGAGACAAAAAGCTTACCCAAGGTTATATGGCTGGTTATTAAAAGCTATGCCAAATCTCTTGACTTATATAGCCTTCTTTTGCCTTCTCTGAGCTAAACAGAATCTTTAAAAAATGGACTCATAGGAAAACATTTTTGGGCTATTCAGTCTTTAAGAACTTTCTCTAGTAATGTTCCAAGGCATAGGAAGATGTAAGTTCCATGAGGTTGAGGACTTGTTTCGTATTAGCCTTGTGATCTGCCTGTTTATAGTAAGTATTTAATAAATATGTGTTAATGAATGAATGGGGGCAGCTAGACTCCACTGGCCCTGGAGTCAGGAGGACCTGAGACACTTGACACGCTTACTAGCATGTGACCTTGGGCAAGTCACTTAACCCCAATTTCCCTGCCTTCCCCCCTCCAAAAAGGAAAAAAAAAAGTTACATGCCAGGCACCTTGCTAGGCACTAGGAATACAAATACAAAAGTAAAAGAGTGCCTGCCCTCAAGAAGTTTGCAGTCTATCAGAAGAGAGCTGGACTGTGATCTGTAACACAGTGGAGAGAAGATCTGTAGATAAATGAATATACAAGCATATAAAGAATGCTATTTAAATATAAGGTAGTTTAAGAGGAGGGTGCTGGCAATGTGAAAGATCAGGGAAGGCTTCCTACAGCAAGTGGTGCTTGAGCTGTCTCTTGAAGGAAAAGAAGGAGTCCACACAGGAGAGGTAAGGAGAGAGTGCATTCCAGGCATGTAAGATGAAAATGGGAGATGGCTGTGCTAAGTGGGAGAACCTGGTGCCAAGAGCTCTGACTTTAATTTCCTGCTCCTCCAAGCACACTGGCATTTTCCTGTGCCCATAGGCAGAAAGGGAAGACTAGGGTTGGGTCATGAGTAACACCAGTTTATGACCCTCCCTTCTGTAAAGCTGTTTATTTCACAATTTCCAAAAGGCAAAAGGACCCTTTCGGAAATACTTGGTGTAGATCAAAGAAACTAATTATTCCACTGACTCCTTTCCTACCCCTCTGGCCCAACTCCTATCTCCTCCCCCAATACATGTGAGTATACATACACATGTATCTGTTATATGTGTAAATACACACATACTTATACATGCATGTGTATGTATGCAAATACATGCATGGTGTATTTTACAGATATATAAAGATCCTGGGAAATCTTCATGAAAACTGACAAATGCTCTTATTGTATTTATCCCAAATGTCATTTTTATCAGCTTCCCTGGATACAGGATTTATCATCACATGTTACCTTTGAACAGAAGGGATCAAAATACAAATGCTTCCATGACAAGAAATCCATGGGGTGAGTATTTTTAAAAGAGCAGTTGTAAAAAGCTTTTGTTTCTTCTCATCATGATGCTGCAGAAAACCCCTAAATACAGCTTTGCAGCTGTTTAACTGAAAGCTGCCACTTACATCTCTGTGTCTCTGGGACTTAGAGTGACAGGCATAGGTACAATCAGCTACCTTTAAGGAAAAAAAAAAAACCCATGTAATGTAGCACAACTTTAGGAACATGTCATTAACGAAATGATGCCAATAAGGATCCTAAAAAAGGAAAAATGAGCTACAAAATCCCAGACTTGCAGAAAGAAAGGCATTGAATGAGTTCAGTTTGGATGAGCTCCATGAGTGGCAATACTAGGTAGTTAGCCTAAATCCAATTTCCTTTCACAGTGCCATTAAAATAATCATGGGGGTGGGGGGGTAGGAGAGAGAATGCAACTAGGTGGCAGGGTGGATACAGCATTGACCCTGGAATCAGAAGGAACCTGAGTTCAAATCCAGCCTCAGATGCTTGCCCCTTACGAGCTGTGTGACCTTGGGCAAGTCACTTAACCATAATTGTCTTGCTACCCCAAAATATCATGATAATAATAATCAAAGAATATGTACTGTCATATTCTGTTCTACTCATTGTACTTTTCACATCTTGGCCTGGAATTCAGGTTTTGTATCATACCGAAAGACACATAGGGGAAGCAGTTATAGGAAAATCAAAATTACATTGTAGGTACATTTGGTGTTGGTGGTTTGCTTCAATATTACTGGAGGGGTTCCTTTGCATAGCAAGCCCATTTTCTTTTTCTACAATTTGGTTTACTTATAGAAATGTGGTCCCCATAGATTTTGGGGGGAATATGTGCTCCCATTGAAGTTTTTAAATATCTGTGTTGATTACATTCAAAAGACACACCTTCACCTTGCTGTGAACGGCTGCTCCACTATGATCTTAGGTCTCTGTTTGGAGGGCAACAAAGAAATCACAGATGACAGGAAGGAAGAATTTCAGAGTGGGAAGAAATCCCAGTGAAGTGTGTGTGGTCCCTGATGGTTCTATTTGACATCCTAGCCTCTAAGTCAATTTGCCTAGCCATGGATATTCAGGCAATTAAGGAAATGAACTTGAAAATTAACTCATGGGCATATGCTTTTGACTATAAGCTAGGTCCATTGACTCTCTGTTTCTTTAAGAATGATGATGTATCATTGATTGCTCAATGGGGTTTTCCTGGTCTGATTCTCCCGTCCCACTGGACTGCAGCAAGAGTTCCAGTCGAGAAGGGATGGAAAAATTGGGTCATCTATTTCTAATCAAATTTATATTTTTAAAAAATGTTTGGTGGATGAGAATTCTGTTACTTTAGCTTCAACTAAGAGAGATTTTGTATTAAGTTAGAGTTTTAAAGTTCTAGATAAGGTGACTAAAGGCACAAAACCCAGCTGAGCAGGAGAATTTCTGAGGTCCCTAGATTAACTAGGTCCCTAAGGACCAGAAAGAGGAAATTTTACAGACAAATTTCCCTCTTCCTTTGAACAATCTAAAGGTTTATTGAATTACTGCTAAAACCAGGCAGAAAGCAATTTGGTGAGGAATATTTCAGACCCGTTCCATCATAAACCCTTCTCAGAAAATTCAAAGAAAAGGCAAGTCCAGGCATGACAAGGAGAAAAGGAATATTGTATTATGGGTTGCATGGCTGATCTTGGGTTTAAAAAAAAGCACAGATTATTTACTTCTTAAAATTGTGTATGAGCTCCTTGATGGTTCCTACTCTGCAGATTTTTTTTAATGTTATTTATCCTGAAAGATGCAACTTAAAAAAAAAACAAAACCAACAACCTTAATAAGTACTTACATCTGGGATGGGGTAAGGTGCCTGAGTTGTAGGTTCATCTGTGTAGGGCAGTGGTTCTCAACATTCCTAATGCCACCACCTTTTAATACAGTTCCTCATGTTGTGGTGACCCCCAACCATAAAATTATTTTTGTTGCTACTTCATAACTATAATTTTGCTACTGTTATGAATTGTAATGTAAATATCTGATATGCAGGATGTATTTAAATTGAACATAACCCACAGGTTGAGAACTGCTGGTGTAGGGAATTCATGCTGTGGAAACTACCTTCACCTAAGGCAATAGACAATTGAGGTATAATTCAGAGAGAGTTCATGTTCAGTTGTTTCAGCTGTATCCAGCTCTTTGTGACCCCATTTGGGGTTTTCTTGGCAAAGATACTCAAGCAGTTTGCTATTTCCTCCTCTAGTTATTTTACAGATGAGGAAACTGAGGCAAACAGGGTTAAGTGACATACCCAGGGTCACACAGCTAGTAGGTGTCTGAGGCTGGATTTGAACTCAGGAAGATGATGAGTCTTCTTGCCTCCAGAAACGGCACTTAATCCATTGTACCACCTCACTGACCTTCAAAGAGAGTTTCCTGGGGCAATAAGAGGTTAAGTGTTTTGCCTGAGGTCACACAACTGTTGAATCTGAGGGAGAACTTGAACCGTTGTCTTTCTGATGCCAAGGCTAAGTATTTTCTGTCAGTTTGCCTCTCCTATTACTTATTTAGCAATAAATATATATTGGGAGATTGGCCAACTGGGGCCCAGTCCACCATGCACGGGCAGTCTGCTCTGTCTACTACCATCTGTGTGGAAGCTTGGGGAGGCTGCTTTAGAAATTCACAATGAACACTAAGGAAGGGGCCTCATCCCTGAGGATCCCTGAATATCTATGGGTAGATATTCCAGGACTTTTTTTTGTACTTTCGCTCTCTGTGGGTAAATAAGCTTCTTAATTGACTACTGAGAAAGAACTGTGTCTACACACAAAAGACTCCAACGGTGGGTGGGTGGACCTTCTCTGCTCTAAGTTTCTGGGTGTGGGCAGTAGGAAGGGCCAGCTGATTTGACTGCCTTACAGTCCCACCTTGGCCACCATGTGACCTGTGAATACTGGACCCTGCTCTGTCTCTGCTGTGTTTATCCTTTTGCGGTATTGACCTTGTGAGCATTCAAAGTTTAGAAGGAGCCAGTGACTGGAATCCATGACAGATACTAACATAACCACTGTAGCCAAGACATTTGGCTCTGGAGTGGCCAGCATGACTCAAGACCAGTAGTGAATAAACCTGGCAGAAAAAAGACACTGTGGCCTGCAAACAAGGAAGCCACTTGTCCATTGGTTATGCAGCATTATTAGAAAGTGATCTTGGTGGGAGGAAGGTTGGTAGCACCTCCAAATCTGAACCCACTTTCCCTAGAGACTGAGGTAGTAGCTAGGGGAGTGTTCCCCGGTTCAGGAGAAAATACATTTGTGCTTTTTTTCTTGCTAGAGCTGCTCAGCTAATATCCTGTTGTAAAAGGCAATTGATTCTAATTACTTATTGATGATATTGTGAAGAGATTACCTGGTTAAATGATGCTGTTATTTACTTGTTTCATGCATGTACAGATCTTCCATTTGGGGTTTTCCCAGCAAAGATACTGGTGTGGTTTGCCATTTCCTTCTCTAGCTCACTTGACAGATAAGACCGAGTTAAGTGACTTGCCCAGGGTCAAAAAGCTAGTAAAGTATCTGAGGTCACATTGGAACTCCGGTCTTCCTGACTCCAGGCCCAGTGCTCTATCTACTTCACCACCTTGCTGCTCCCAGAGGCCATCTCCAGCCTTCCTCTTCTGTATCTTGCCACTGGACTCAGATGGTTTGTGAGGAGAGAGTGAGGCTGGTGACTTTGCATAGCCCTCCTCACTTAAATCCAACTCACTCTAAAGTCATAGCATCACCTTCCTGATGTCATGGTCCTCTTCAAGAACGAAGGACAAACAACATAGTTGCCCCCTGAATGATACTAGACGGATATTAACTGACATTGCAAATGCAATTGGGGAACTAATTGCTGGAGATTAATTTTGGGGAGACCCACACCAGAATGGGGCCTCAGAGCAATAGTAGCAGAGAGAACTCCATACCCTTAGTGTTATCCCTAAAACCTAAGGGGAGATGTTCGCTGTTGTTCAGTCATTTCAGTCTTGTCTGACTCTTTGTGACCTCTTTTTGGAGTTTTCTTGGCAGAGAAACTAGAGTGATTTATCATTTCCTTCTCCAGCTCATTTTATAGATGAGGAAACAGAGGACAACAGGGTTAAATGACTTGGCCAGGGTCACACAGCTAGTAAGTGTCTGAGCCTAGATTTGAACTCAGGAAGAGATATCTTCCTGATTCTAAGCTCAGTGCTCTATCCTCTGTACCACCTACCTGCCCTGAGGGGAGATGTAGCCTTGATCTAAGGACTCAACATGCCAGTGATAGTAGAAGTTAAGAGACCCTGTACATGCTACAAATAAATAAAATGCATTAGGTCCTTACTCTAAGATTGTCCTAGAATCACAGATTGACAGCTGGACCATCTAATCTGACACTGAAGTCCATAGAAGAGGAAGGGAATTATATCAGAGGAGAAGGCTCTTGACCTTTCTCACTGCTAATTATTGAATTTGGAACTAGAGACTCAGGTCTCTTAAGTCCCAGGTCAATGGGCCTTCCACTGGACAGCACTACCTCCCTCTATACTGTGGGATCCCCCTAGAACTGAGGCCACCATAACACTAGAAAGAAAGGGATTTGGACTTCAATCCTAACATTTGCTTGGATAGGCCTAGAATTGGACCCATTTGACTGCAAATTCTATTTGAAAGAGAATGAAATTATAGGAATATTCCAAAGCAGTAACTAGGTTGAACAGAATATAAGTGTAATGTCACATAGTTTAGAAACAAGACCACTGAAATTAAATGACAGGACCTAAGTCACATAGAGAATTAATATAAAAGGCAAGACTAGACTACAGGTCTGCTGACGCTTAGCTCAAGACTGAGTTCACTTTGTTATGTAGTCTCATCGTTAAGATTAAGGATTAAGATTCTTCCTGTTATTAGACTGAATTTTCCCAAGACACATCTTCTAGTCAAGTGCAAAACTACCATTTTCCCAGGACAGGGGGAAACTGAGTAGCAGGAGGATTTATCCTGTTAGTGGTAATGGAGTCACACAGGTATAGCAAGTGGAAAATATGCTGCCAAGTGTATGCAGAAAGATTAAAAGCTACTTTGGGGGTGCTTAACTGTGACCAAATGAAGCATCAAAAAAAAAAACCATTTGTACACTAGTTCCATGCTGAGTTCTAACAAGGGAAGAGACAGCCACAATCCAATAAGTCTGTAACTAAAGCTGTGGGAGAGTTGTTTAAGGTGAACAAGATTGCTCCCTTAAGAAGTTTTGTTTTTTGTCAAGTTTCAGGTGAAAATTTAAACATTTCTTAGAGTTTGCAGTATGCCCTCTAGGGACGAATTTCCAAGCAGATGAGGACAGAAGTAGGACATTTAGAGAGGGAAATGAAAACTGTACTTAACACAAGAGTGTTTTTAAAATTGTCATTGATACTTGATGTTTTTATATCACCTAAATTTCTCAATATATATCCCTCCTCCTAGCGCTCCCAAAGAGCCATTTTAAGACTGGTTTTAGGTCATGAGACCAATTGTACAAAATGATCATGGCTTGAACCCCTCAATGACTTACCAGTCCAATCCATCAGTATTCACCAGGACCACAGCCTCTCATCAAGATGAATAAATTCTTCTCTGACAAGTGGTTTTGGCAGAGACTGGGTGAGGGAATGGGAATTCAATCCCATTCAACATCAAGTATTTATTAAGTACCTACTAAGTGCCAAGCATCATGCTAGGTGTTGGGAAGACAAAAACAAGACTGAAAAAGTTCCTGCCCTCAAGGAGCTTATATATTCTACTTGGATTAGTGCAGTGGCCACTTGGTAAATATCCCTGATGGACAATTGTGGAAAGTCAACCTTTGGGTTGGTCCCTGCCAAGACTTCATTTTGGGAGAAGAGTTCTGACCAACTACAAGAACAAAGGCTTTTATTTTGGGAATCCTGGTCCATCAAAATGGTGCCCTTCAGGCATTGTTTGCTTATTTGTCTTAAAGAAAAGGAATATGGTTGGTTTTAACATCTAAGGTCCTGTTTTTAATTGGTACCAGTCCACTTTTTTTCCTCTCCTTGCTTTTGAACAATGTCCAGAAGAGCACCATGCATATTTTCTGGGTGCTGAATTTTGACTTTTTGATGATAAAGTGAGCTCATCATTAGCAACAGGAAAAAAAAACCAAAGCAAAAGAGGAAGAGAGACATTAACTAGAAGTAATTGTATTTATTGTATTTTAGAAGCTATTTTCCATTTCAAATATTCCAGCATAAGTGTTGCCCCTGCATTCCATTCTCAATGCAAAACATCAGTGTACAGTACTCCCAGGAGGGCTTGTTTCTGCCTAATGTACCCGGGGGGAGCCTCGAAGACATTAAAGCAGTAGCTAGGAGCTTTAATGAAGTTAACCTGCTGAAACCAAGTGAGTGTTTGGCTGAGGAGCACCTGAAAGCTCTGGATTATGGCACAGATTTCCAAAGAAACCCAGTTCCTCATTTCCTAGCCCTGCTGCATTGAGAAGTAGAATAGCACCTTTATATTCAGTCTAATTTAGTTACCTTCCAAAAGGCTGAAAGCTATTCTTTCTTTGTTTAATGCATTCTAAAGATGCAGAATTTTTTTTTTGTGGTCCATTTATTCTTGTCTTCACCCCAGCATGGCACACACCATCCTCTCCTCCCCAACCCGAAGCATTCCCCGCCCAAATGAACTCTGCTTTGGGCAGAAACTTAAGTCTTTCTGCTGATATTGTCCAGCTAAATTCTCCACTTTCAATTTAGGTAGAGACTCTGAAAGACACACAAATGTGACTATTGTGATTTCTCTTTGCACTAAGAAAAGAAAAAAAGTTTAAAAAGCTCATTTTTTCTTTCATTTTTTTTCAACTTCTCCCTCCTCAGTTTCCCCTCCAATAGCATTTAGCTTGGTTGTATTTCTTTTCTTTCCCTTCACATTTCTGTCTCTTGTTAGAGTGTGTGGGGGTGGGAGGGGGGGGGTTCATTTCTTTTTTCATCTCTTCTCATGATTCCTTGAGATATGACGGTAGGGTTGGTGGAGTTTTTTTTTGTTGTTGCTTTTTTGCTTTTCGTTTTTTTAGGATTTTTCTGGGTCTTCATTTAGCCTGATGTTTGCTTTTCTGGTCACAGCTGCCCTCTGATGGCCTCCACGCACATTACCACTCTGGGCTTGAAGCCTTACAAGGAGCAGAGCAGTGAATGATGAGACTTAGGGGGAAAGAAGCTTAAGGATAATAAACACATTTGCTTTTAACTTAAGATATAATCAAGATTTGGAGGTTGAGAGGGGAAAGACTTCTACAAATTATTACTCTTTTTCTTTTTTTTAAAGTGAGCTCTAACCTGCTTCCTCTCCCCTAGACACAGGGTTTGATTGGCAGCTTAGTAAACTGTGTAGGAGTAAATATTAGGAGGGAAATGGGAGGCTAATGACTCTGGTGGGTGTGAATTGACCCACCCTGAAGCATCCTCAGCATCTAAAGGTCATCTCCCCACTCTCTCCTTTCAGTCACTACTTTCAAGCTCAAATGAACAGTTCTTGCCTTCATAATGCAACATCAAGATTTCTAATTAAGGCATCATTAGTCACAGAACGAAAACTAAAAAAAAAAAAAATCAACAACCCCAAATCCCCATAGTTCCGTGGGCTTGTATCATGGTGTATTTGCATATATGCACACACTCACACATTGGGGGGAGGGGGAGAAATAGGCTTGAGGAGATGAAGAAATCTGACTTTGTAAGAAAATCAGTTTGTGAACTCTAGCAAATCCTGGAAAGTTCCAGCCTCAAGGAGCATTTTTCTGAGTTTCTTTAAAGGTCTTACAATAGAAATGATTTTTAGAATTTAACCCCAAAACTTACCTGTCACATTTTTATCTTCACTATTTTGCAATGCTGCCTCTAAAGCTTTCAAACTTTGTCCACTATCCCCATCGCATCAGGGGCCATATCCAGTCCTCCTGATCTATCTCTTGCCACGGAACCCAAATGGCAGCAGGGGGGAAGTGAGGCTGGTGGCTTTGCACAGACCTCCCTCACTTAAATCCAATTCACTTGCAAGTAAGTCATGGTGTCATCTTCCTGCTGTCAAGATGCTCTGAGAACAAAGGACAGACAATAACACCGCAGCTATCACCATAGCAATCCCGGTGATGGATGCTGGTCCCATAGACCAGGTATGAAGCAGGCTATCTGGCATCCGAAAGGCCTGAGAAAGGTTCCCCTGCTATAAAATATCTTTCTTAATTCCTTGTCGAGGTGTCTATAATTCCCCCATTACTCACTCCTCTGAGATTAAGCACTGAAGCCCACATTAAAATGCAGACTCTGTGTGCAAGGGGCAACCAATTCAACCCCAACCAGTCATTATATTTTATTGTGGATGTTTATCATTACCTTCAATTACCTAGCAAGACTCAGGGGAAATGGGCGCAGAACTGAATAAGTTTTGATAACTCAGAAAAGTTTCAGAAAAACTGAGCATAGCTGCCCTTGAGAGTAATATGTACACAGATAAATATGTTTTATACATGCTTATCTGTATACTTGTTTTCCCCCAGTAGAATATAAGCTTCTTGAAGGCAGGGGCTCTTTTGCTTGAGTACCTAGCACATGGTCAGTAAAGGCATCTGGAAATTATTTGAAGAACAAGTCGAGACGGTACTGAAGTCAACCCCAGAAAACCAAGGAGTCTGGTATTTGCTGCAGTAGGTGCAGTTGCCCCAAGAGCCCAGTCGTAGACCTGGTTCCAAGCTCATGTCTAAGATAGACCCAGCCCAATTTCCAGTGATTTAGGCTGGGCAGGGGTACAGAGTCAAGGTGGGATACAGTTCTGAGTAGCCACAGCGTCCCTTAGTATTAACTCTTGAAGAGCCAGATTGACTCTAGGATGGTCTCTCCATGATGGTGGTCAGTAAGACCACCAAACCACACTGGCTACAGAGCATGGCTTCAGATTCAGACTCTGTCAATGTATTAGCTTTGTGATCTTGGGCAAATTGGCCAACTTTTCTGGCTCTGTTTTCTTTTCTGTAAAATGAGGGTGCTTCCACTAGGTGGCCTCAGGCCATTTCTATTGTCTTCTAGAGGAAATAGGATGGACCACACTTTAAATTTCCTCCTGGGAAAGGTAGACTGAGGCCTTCCTGGAGCATGAGTGTCCCCTATGTGTGAATAGTGGTATTGCGTACAAGGGAGAATGAAGTAGAGAGAGCAGTTTTCTTAATTTTTTTACCCAGTACTTCAGTGGAATTTGACTGAATTTTGCCAATTTATCTTCATTTTGTGTTTTCTTTTTCATCTCAGTTCTTTAGGTTTTTTTTCTTTTAGTAAATGTCTTACTTTGAGGTAAACAAAGTCTAATATTATGGGGCTAGATGTGTTATGATTTCCACATTTCAGGGAAAACCTTAGGGATCCTAGGAGCCCACATGGGGAAATACTGAAGAAGAAACTTATTGGGTGTTCATTGAGAGTTACAGGAAGAGGAGAAAAATGCTGTGTATTTTAAAGGGTGACCTGCACAACTCAGACATTCTTGGGTATAGCCAAAGGCCAGGCCTTAGCAACAATAACAGAGAAGAGAAAAATGAGCACACATCATTTTGGAACCCAGAGCTTAGCCTCAGAGCCTGTAAGGCTAAACATTAACTAGAGCAGTGTGGTCAATGAGAGATTAAAATGCAATTACACCTCATATCTCTCTTTTCCAGGGTTGAGAGCTTGTTGATGTTAGTATAAAGATAAGGGGCCTTATCATGTGACTGGTGGCATGGGCTGAGTCAGTTGTTGACCTTTGAAATTTCAGGTCATAGACAAGGTGTTCTTGGGGCTGCCCCAGGAAGCAGGAATCGTGTCTGTTTGGTTTCCTTGCACGCCATCCGGCAGCCCCATGCATCCATGGACACTTAATATATACAATATGACAAAAACAGACGTAGAGAAAACCTCCATTGGGAACCATTGGCTGATAGTGAATGGGGGGTGGGTGGGGGTCCCTAGCATCTTGATAATACCAAACTACCTTCTCTTCCAACTTTAGTACTGTTATCTTATGACCTAACCATTAAAATCGGGCTGTCATAAATTCCTAGTTGGCTACCTTAACTCCACTGGAGAGAATTCTTGTACCTGGTCATCATGGTGACATGAAGAATGCTGGAGATCCAATCTTCCGTCTTTATGTGGTACCTTTGGTTGCTTCTGGGACTACTAAGAAACATTGTCATCACTTGTTTGAAAAATCCTTGGACAGCAAAGATAAAGGAATATTTACATAGGTTATAAGATCATAAGATTGAGTGCAGGAAGAGACGTCAGAATTCATCTAAGTCGTGAGATCCAGAAAGGTTTCTTAACTTACCCAAGGTTATTCAGGGAGTGAGAAATGGATTGAAAAGCTGAATTCAGGTCTACTGACTCTTGGGATTCCTCAGATGCAAATTTCCTCAGTGCAAATAAAACATGCCTCCCAGAGTACCTCACTTTCTACCAGGGTGTGGTTGATTGGGAAATAGCTTTCTGTTAGCATCCTATATATGCTTGCTTCACCCTTACAAATATCCCTTCTCATCAGGATGTTGGCATGTACAATAGGATTTTCAATTTTCTGTTCCTGTGTTGCAATTCAGGGGAATAGTGCAAACTGCCCTAGGTAAGTCATTGATGTTGCCAGTAATTAGGCATTTCACTACTAGTTCCAAACCACTTCTACTCATTAAACCAGCCACTCTCAGTTGGGTGCCATCCCTGAGGCAACCACGCCCTCTCTATAGTTCCTACAGAGATGAATAAATGCCCTCAAATTTTCTCTACCTCCTAGAAAGCTACCTGATTCCAGCCACCTTCCTGGGATTTGAGTTTGAGATAAAGCATTTCTAGTACTTCTAAGGGGCCCCAGGGTAGAGAGCCTACATCAAGATGAATTGACCTGGGAGTTTAGGTGGGTAGATTTCATAGACTGGTCTTGGCAACCTTGGTTTGGTCTAGGATTTCCCAGGCCAATATGACTAGGTCCTGGAGTCAACTTGTTTCCCTGGGAGACCTCCAGACCAAGTACAAGTCAGGATTAGATCATATCTCCCACAGCCACAGATGATATTACCCATAGCCCCTTGGTCTGCCCTACAACCAGATAGAGGAGATCCTGGGATGATGATGCTTGCCTGAGCATTTCCTGTCACTGCTGGACTTCCAATGTGGGCCTTTCTTGACTAATCAAAAACAGGAAACTATTTGAAGGGCCCTAGAAAGCAGTACTGACTGCAATTTGCCAAAGATAAGAAATAAAGGAATCCAGTATAATGATAACCACTAGACTAGATGTTGCCTTAATATAGATATAATCTGTAGTTCAAAGCTTAGAGCAGGCGAGGCTTGCAACCATGAAAAGCAATGTCTCGAAATCTCAGTTTTTCAGTTTGTTAAACAGGGAAATAATTTGGTGTCATGCATGGAAATTCATAGGCTAAAGTCCAGAGTATCTGGGTTCCAAAGCCCATCCTGTTGTCAACTCACTTTTACGATATTAAGCAAATCACTTCATTTTTTTTCCAGGCCTCAGTTTCCTTATTTATAATAAAGAGAGGGCTGGACAGAATGACCCGAAGGGTCCTTCCACTCCTGGGATTCTACAATTCCTGGTGTTTCCTTTATGCAAAGTCTTTGGAAACACTGAGAGACAAGTTCCATTGAGAGGGAAAAATATTTTTAAAAAATCATTTAAATCATGGTATTACCATTATTTGTGTCAAGTCACATCTTAGCAAGTCTCTCAGGTACTAAAAAAAAAATTATCTGGCAATTTGACACATTCCATAGTATTACACTAAAGGTATCTGAAGGATGAACCAGCTTGATACAAAACATTCCCCAAAGGTTGGTCAGTTGTGTCTCAAAGGTACCTGTGAGCAAATTAGAAATCCAGCTGCTAAGGAACAAAGAAAAGAAGAAAGGGAAAGGAAATCATTGGGGAATGACTTCACCTATCATTAGAGTCTCTCCAGATCATCCAACTACGAAACAAAACCAAGTAGCCTGTCCCCATAATGGTCTAATCTCAGTCTCCTGAGGACTTCAGGTCTTTACCCTGAAGGGTAGGACAAACAGTCCAAGAATTTTCATTCTACCAATCTTCCAAATGGGGGCTAGATTAAGCAGTATTCCAGGGCAGTAGTTCTTAAACCTTTTTTTTTTGTATATCATAGACCCTTTTGGCAGTCAGTCTGGTGAAGGCTATGGATGCCTTCTGAGAATAATATTTTAAAGTGCATAAAATAAAACACAGAGCATTACAAGGAAAGCCGTGTGTGTGTGTGTGTGTGTGTGTGTGTGTGTGTGTGTGTGTGTTGTGTGTGTGTATTAAATTCATTGACCCCTGAAATCTATCCATGGGATTTTTGGAAGTCTGTGGACTTCAGGTTAAGAACTCCTCTGGGAAATTCACTGGAAACCTTCATTAAGGGATGTGCTATATGGTATAAAGAGGACTGGATTTAGAGACAAAAGACTTGAGTTTGAATCCTTGCTTTGCTTCTTAAAGAGTTGTGTGACTTTGATCAAGTCACTTCTCCGAGCCTATGACCTCTCTGGGCCTCAGTTTCCCCATCTGTAAAACAAAGGGTTGGATTAGATGACCTCAGAGTTCCTACCAGCTCTAAATCCTATTAATCATATGAATATTTTCATAAATCATATGGCTTTATGCCATATAGGTTATGTGGTATCCTGTGCTTTCCTGTCTTCTTCCAATTCCTGTCCCAACATTCCCTTAGTCCCTTCTCCGGACCAGTTGGTGGTAGTACTTATTAAGTATATTTAAGAAATGATAAAAGGGGATATAACAGAGTTGCCACATGTTGGGATGTTTGAGGGAGTTATCACTGAAATATCCGATGTTCAACTTCCCTTGGTGACTATGGTGACTGTCATCAAAGCTTGTTTGTCTTTTTTACACTTTTAGAGCTACTTTCATAGGATGAATAGTAGAAGACACTTTAGAAATTATCTAGTTCAACCCTTTCATTTTATATTTGAGAAAACTGGGACTTGTTCCTCCTGTTGCCTTCTTACCCTCTGGGCTGATCCCTCTAGACCCAACTTGACCCATTCTGGATTATCTGCTAGTTCATCAGGGCTGTAATTTGGGTTGCTCTGTTTTTAGTTCCTTTGTTAAATATCAGGGAAGAAGGACAAGGGAAATCCTCCTCATACTTTCAAACTGAATTTGAAGTGGAAAAAATGTAGTATTTTTCAGTAATATGGATGCTCTTCTCCTTACTTTAAAAAAAAAAGGCTCCTTTGTTGAAGATGAAATGTTGCCTTTAGGCCACACTGTGGACTGGCCCTTCTGGAAGGGCTCAGTAACCCTCTGTTCTGTGCCCTTTCAGAACAGGCATCTAAGATTAACAGCAGGATACTCATCCAGAGGATTTACATGACACTGTAAAATCTGTGTTATGTTTTGGATCAAGTCTTTGCAAATCACTTCTGATTCAATTTTGTTTTCATTATCTAAGTGTAAATAGCAGTAAAGTGGGAGTTACAGATTTCTCAAACACTAAAAGTGATAAACAAAGCTAAAGCCAAGTCTAGATAAGGAGGTAAACCACCCAGGAGAATCCCACACTCCCAGTAAAGAAGAACATGAGCCAGTCAGAAGAAGTGTGTGTGTGTGTGTGTGTGTGTGTGTGTGTGTGTGTGTGTGTTTCTTGTCTCCAGAACTTTTATTTTTCCTTCATCTGTAGAGTTTGCAGCGTAGGCATATGGGTGTTATTATTTTGACTATTTCTGTTCTAGTCTTTGTGATATTGTAGTAATAGGTGCTTAGTGAAGCAAGACAGTTTGGAAGCCACAAAACCATTCTAAGAAACAAAGATACAAGTGTTTCCCCAACTGTTAGCTTGCGGCTCCCTCTAAACGGTTTTCACGCCTCCATTTAAAAATAGTTGGCATAATGCTGCTTTTTTCCCCCTCTCTGAGCATTTATGACCACATTAGCACGGGAAAAAATATGAGCCATAAGTACGTAGTTAGGATGGCATTTCCAGGACCAGAGGTCTGCCTCAGCACCTATACTTTAAAAAAAAATAGAACTACCCCAAAAGACTACTGATTTCGCTGATTAACGTGAGTGTGGGTGCTCACTATCCCTCCCTCCCCCTTTTCTTGCTCTGATCTTTAAGGTGGGGAGGTATATGTAGCTATTCACTTAGGAAAGCCAGAGCGGGGGGGGGGGATGTTTGGGATATGACAAAGGCTATGACTAGTAAACCCTCCGGGTGCTTTGGTTTTAGCCCAGCCCTGACTGATGGTTTATATGTCGCCGCCAAGCACTACTGCTCTGCCTGTAGGAATGGATGGATGGCCAAAGCTGCCCGCCCCAGATAGCTCAGGCAACCCACCCCAAGCACCGCAGCCTATCCAACTTCGCTTGTCAACCGCATGTGTGGTGTTGTATTGTGCTGTGTTCCGTGTGGGTGGCGCCCGAGTCAACAAGGAATTTGTTTTGAATTTAGGGAGAACAGAGATTTATTCCGGTTCCTGCCGTTGTGTGTCTCGAGGGATGGGGTGCCCAGTCCTAAGCAAAGGAATTAATAGACTGACGGGCTGAGACCCGGCTCAGCGCTGGTGCAGCAAGGCTTTACTCTCTGCCGCCAGTAGTGGATTGGAGGTGGGAAGAGGAGTCTGGGTGGGAGCTGGATTAACTTTGATCTTGCGGCTGGCTGGCTGGTTGGAGCTGCTGCTGCGGCGGCTGCTGCTGCCACCGCTCGGATGTACGAGCTGGGTCTGAGCGCCGCTCAGTGCCGTGTGTCTCCGCGTTTGCCTCTTTAATCAGGAACACAGAAGGGGCGGGTCCTGAACCGGCGTGTAATCGGATAGCTCTGCCTCTGCTCTGACATCCACATGCTGCTTTGCCTGAAAAGGCTGCGAGGAGCTGAAGGGGAGGCAAAGAAAGAGAAGAAGGCACGGAGCCCACAAGCCTCTGAACATCTTCACATACACAGACACAGAGAGACACGCACCGACCCAGGAGCAGAAGGGAGAGGAGGTGGAGGAGGCTGGACGGAGAAAGGAGCCAACTCTTAGCCCCGATCATCATCGTTCAGATGAAGGCAGCTTCCTCAACCCTAGCAGCCCCAGCAGCCGCCGCCACCGCCGCAGCAGCAGCAGCCTCACACAGAGTATAATTCTCTGAGCTGCCTCCAGAAGCCTGCTCTTCCCACACACTCCCCCCTGAAACTGGCCAGACTGGGGAAACTGCGCCCAGCTCAGCCACGGACCTCAGAGGACAAGCCCACTCAGGGAAACGCAGCGAGGGGGAGAACTGACCGATGCCGGCAGATTGTCTGTCCCTCCGCCGCGTGTCTGTACTGTGTGTGAAGTCTGTGAATCGGTGTATGTGCTTGAAATTAGACATTTGCTTGTGGTTTGTGTGATGTCCAAAGACAAGCCTCTTTTATTTTTATTTTATTTTTTTATCCCTGGCTTTCGGGAAATGCTCATGACATTATAAGATAAAGGCAATGACACTTTAAGGAACTGGAGAGAATACAATTTTTTTTTTCAAAGGAGGAAAGCAGTGCCCTCTTCCCTTCCTTCTCTCTTCTGATTTCAAGAGCTGCCCTTCCTCCTGTTGAGGTGCGGTGGGTTCACAAGCCCAGCAGAAGGGTAGAAGACGGGACGTCAGGACCCGGGAGGAGGGAAACGAGACCATTAGGAACACTTGCGGAAGCCATTCTAAGGAGGAAAATTTAGAGACACCCAAGAGAGACTTTGAGTTACCAAGGAAGACCTACCCATCAGCTCTGGAGAAAGCCCCTTCTCCAAAAATGGATACATTTCATCTTCTCTGGGTTTCTTTAGCTCTCAGCTTTTCAGGACCCGGAGCGATAGGAGAAGCAGGTAAGCCCTCGAAAGTTGTTTTCTATGCGTTTGTGACTGTTTTCCTTAAAAGCCAGTGCAAATGCAGGGGGTGACGTACACACAGCGCAGAACAAGACTTACTCAATAATTTAGACAGACCCTACCATCCTGTTCCACCATCACTGCTTTAAAAATGCAACTTTTCCCTCCTGCTAGCAATAGTGTGTGTGTGTGTGTGTGTGTGTGTGTGTGTGTGTGTGTGTGTGTGAGTGTGTGAGTGTGTTCTGAAACAGACAGTTTTTGGCGGTGTTCAGATGTCACATATGGACTGAATCAAAGGTTTAAAAATACTACAAAGCCTTCGCATTACAGTTTTAGGGATTTTTTTTTCGTGTCTTGAAGCAGAACACATCTCCCTTGAGTTTCCTGAACCTAGCCAGAAAAACATAAATCATTTGTATTCACCCCATTTAGCTACATAGAGCAAGGCAAAGTGAAAGGGTCGGGAGAGAGGGGATCTAGTTTTCATTTTCAAAGGTTGCTCATTCTTTTGAAAGGAATAGATGGAAAAACCTCAAAAATTATATGGCTAAGGCTGATGGAACAGCCTGGCTTAAGGTACAAAATAAGGGGCTTCAATTAAATGCTTTCAACTGATAAGCAGGGTTCCCATTTTTTAATCCTGGCCTCTGCAATTCCACACTGTGTATATGTGTCTGTGTGTTTTCTGGAAAGTAAATGGTATACAATTTTTATTAGCTAAAGCAAACAACATGGCCCTCAAAGATCTCGTGAAGGGCTTAAGAAACTTTTCCTTATGGAATTCACTCTAGATCAATGGCCAAAAGGGAATGTGGGCAAACTGCAGGCTAGGTAAGCACAGAGGCCAAAGGACAGAGGATGGGCCAGGCATTAATGGGGATGGGAGGATTGGAGCACGTGTAAACTTCGTGGGAAAGGCCGAATTTCTTAAGGGAATGAAGGGCAACTTTACCCCCCTCCTTCCTGGGGAGAATTTCCATGATGAATCTTTCTCTCAATTGATTATTTAATCAATCTGAGATCTGACAGCTCTTACCAAAAACTAACAGGTGACTGGAGAAGAAAAATCTACAGTAGGACACACCTGACCCTTCTGGAGGGGGTGTGTTAAGTCCACTCACTCCCCAAGTCACTATTTTGCTACAGGGTCTTAAGAAGAGGCCCAAGCCTTCATGGGTAAACCCTGCCATGTATCTATCCTAGACTGAGGGAGGTTAGCCAGCCACCTGGTAATTCGCTGAGTCTCTTTAATTGGACAGAGAAGCTTTCTCTACTTCATGTGCTCCCCTTACTTCCTCCCCCCCCCCATCTTTTTAACTTGAGTGTGTGTCTGAGGGGGAGGACGATTAAGAAAGCACACTTTCTCTCCCACTGTCTTCGTTTCCAGTTATTTCTCTTTCATAAAGGGATCGCCCCTAGGGCAACTATACCTTCTGTAGTTTACCCACCTGGTGGGATAGGTTTGGTTCCTACCTTAAGGGATTCCCGCCACTCCCTATTCTCTTTCCTTAATTCTAAGGTCACAGCATGAGGCAAAATTAAATTACTTCCCACAGTCCTGGATGCTGCATAAATTACGTATGTTTATGTAATTTACTGTGTGTACTGGGAGCGAGCGGGCCCAGGAAACGTTATTATGCATTCATACACATACTCACATAGGCCCAGGCTGGGGAAAAGGACACACGGACACACACACACACACACACACACACACACACACACACACAACTTCTGACGTTTCCCTGGGCGGGGGGGGGGGGCAGGGAGAGGGAACAGAAGGGGTTGTGAAGTTGGAGAGCAAGGGAGCATCTCACACCACAGATGTTCAGTACATCTGTTCCCTAGTCCAGTGGTGTGTGTGTGTGTGTGTGTGTGTGTGTGTGTGTGGTGTGTGTGCCCAAGCGCGCGTGCCTGCGTGTGTGCAAACGCTGACACCCGGCAGGGAACATACTCAGGCTGCAGTCTGGCTCCACAACCCTTCCATCCCAACCCGGGCCCGCGCTGCGTCACTTATGTAAAAGTCCAGGGGCAAGGTGGACCGGGCGGTGCTTCTGGTTACTTGCGCTGGGAACTCGCCACGTCCAGAGGAAGGTGGCCAGGTTGAGGTGCAGGCGACTGGGGCAATGACTGGGGCGGGGTGGGGGGGAGAGACAGACAGCTACCTTCTCCGCGTGGGGAGGCGTCTCGAAGTTGAGTTTTTCTGGGGTTTTCCAGCTGCAGACTGGGCGGGCAACCCGGGAAACTGCACAGAGGGATGGCAGAGGGTAAGGCCGAGTGAGACCTTCTGACTCAGCGTGTGTGCCTGGGGTCTGGAAAGGAGACTAGGGTAGATGCAGCCTCTGGATAACCATTTCCAAGAAAGATGGAAATGGGGAGGGGGAGGAGGGGACCGGAGAGAAGAGCGAGAGCTGATGTAAGATTAAACATAAACCCACTAGCAGCTCTTTACAAGAGATTTGGGCATCTTGGTCTAGGAAGCTGTTCCTGCCGCGGTTAGATTCAACCTGTCTTCAGCTCCTCTCCAACTCTTCGCCTCCATCCCCTCTGCTTCGGCTCGGTGCCCCTCTTCACCACTGCAGATTCCAAAGCCCCTTTTGCTCGGCCCTCCCCCGACTCTCGGGCTCGGGAAGGCTAGAACTGCGTTCTCTCTGCCAAGCCCGAGTCCCAAGCCCCGGACGCCCCCCCCGCACTGCACTACGCTATGCGCCAATTTAGCGGCGCGCTGCGCCCGCTGGAGTCGGGGAGCCGCCTATGCGGGAGCCCCGGGTCTTCAAGGGAAGGGATCGAGGAAGGAGGCCAGCCGGCCTGCTGTTCTGCGGAGTGGGAAATAGGGGCTGTAGAGGTTGCAATTACCCAAGCGGCCGGGAAAGAGAAGATGGGAGGGAGAGGGACTAAGCTTCAGGAATGCGTAGAACTTGCATCCAGGCTGGGCAACCAGTTCCTGAGTCCACTGCCGTTTAACAGGTGAAAAACACGCCGCTGAGAATAAACGTGGTCGAGGGGTCGTACCCCCCCAAGTTCCCCCAAGTCTTCTGGGCTGCCCCACCGTCCATCGTCTCTTTCCCCACCCCCACCCCTTAGCGGAGCCTGCATCGATTTGTTTGGGCCGCACAGCAGAAACCGAGCCAAGCGATCCATAAACATTCTATTAGGCAAAAAATATTCCCAGCGAAAGCAAAACGCCAGCACAAACCAGGGAGAAATTAGCCCCGGGGAGTTTGGCCGCAGCCAGCTCCGTTCAGCCCTGCGCCCCACCCCCGCCTCCCAGGGACCCGCGACACTCCGGGGGAGAAGCTCTCGGCATCTCCGCGCTGCGGCCCGGGGCCAGAAAGTTAAAGTCGTAGCCGCAGTTCTCCTCTGGAGAAGCAATTGCAGTTGCAAATGAGTTTCCCTCCGTCCCCTCCCCTCCCGGTCAGTGGTCTTGCTCAGGCTTTTCCTCGTAAGGAAGAAATTCACGGCTAATGCTTCATTTGAACTGATTGATTCCTTTTTAATACCAACATGTTAATAGAGGCGAGGCGAGCTGTGATTAAGCGGCTGTCCCTACTCGCCCCTCGCCTCGGTCTGAGCTCCTCCGCAATCTTTCCCACCAGTACTGAGAGCCTGGCCCTGCGCAGCCCGGGGCAATGTTGACTGTGCCGGGGGAATCCCACTAGCTCCCCGGGCCGTCAGTTGGCAACGCGGAGAAGACCAGCTTTTGTACTTAAATACCGCAGACCCCTCCCGTTCCCCAGAACCGGGTGTCTCGCGAGTGAATTGTACTAGGCAGGGGAGACCTGGAAGTCTCAATTTACAATATTGGCAAATCCTCCCAGCAACCGCGGCTTGCCCCACTCACCCACCCAGGCATCCTGCGCCCTCTGCTCCCGGCGGAGGGGCTCCCGAGGGCTGGCTAGCCCTGCCCTGTTCTTGGCCACTGAAGCTACCTCTGTTAGTTTCAGCCCTTGTCTGTGGGTTTAGTGGATTTAGCTAACCAGGCGTCATCCATCAGGCGTTGGCAACTTCTTTCTCCCTCTATGGATCAGGCTAGAAACAAAGATTCAGAGTTTCTCCCCCTCCCCCAAACCCCTAACTCCATGACCAGTCCGTTGCCAGACTGTGAAGTTTTAGATCCTGCGTGTTTAAGACACTATTTCTGGTGGAGGCAAGGGGACCAAATGTGATATGAATTCAGCATCTTGTCTCGGCTGTAAGATCAGAGCAGAGGTGTAAAAACCATAGCTGAAGTAGAAAGAGGCCTGGTTTGAACCAAACTCCACAAAAAGAATCACGGAAATGCTGTGTTTCTGTGTATAAACTTATGTTTGGAAGGCTCTCCCATATGGTATGTCCCTCCAAAACCCGCAGTGGCCATGAGCAGTAATAATAATTCATGTAGCTCCTTTTAGCCTAAGGCAAGATTGTAAGCTCCTAGAATCTGGAGTGTAAACTGGCAGGGACGCAGTCTTTTTCTGTGTTCCGTAGTCTTCAGCTACACACACATCCTGTAGATGCCCAATAAACATTGACTGATAAGCAGCCACCTGGGACTGAAAAGCTGCCGCCGCCCTTTGGTAACACTGTGCATTGCATAAGTGAAACCTGGCCGGCGGGGTATAGTGGGGATGGGGGGGCGGGGAAGGAGGGAATGTTGAGGAGGGGAGAAAACGTTGGGAAGAGGGAGAGGTTTTCAGACCAGGGGCATCAGGGGGCAGGCCCTTGCTTGTTACAAAATGTGCTGCATGGAATTGTTAATGTCCAGGCAGTACTAAGGGCTTTGATTTTTAAGATCTTATCCACGAGGCCTTCAAACATTTAGCTACACAGCGCTCAATTAAGCTACCTTGTAAGAATGAAAGGCAGCGCTGCCCCTGCTGGGACCTGAACCTGCGCTATCCAGAGACGGGAAGCTACATGCTTACTATACACCAAATGACTCTTGTTTTTCACTTTGAAAGGCACAACAGTATGATACCCCACATAGCTGAACACTTCTTTAGCAGAAAGAATAGGCCAGCATAGTGCCCAAAGGGGGAGCACTGGATTTCCAGGCTGAAGACCAGAGTTTGAAGTCTGGTTCTCTGTTCTTATTGTCTGTAACCTTGGTCAGATCACTTAACCTTTGGGGGCCTCATTTTCTTCCTCTGTAAAATGAGAGGGGTTGGACTAGAGGATCTCCCAATCTAAATCCTTATGAACCTTCTTCCTTGGAAATGTAAAAGGCCAGTGGCGAAAGACCGATTTACATGCAAAGAGCTAACAATTAAGATAAACCGTTTGAGGAGGGGTTAGTGAGTGAAGGGGGGAAGAGATCCTGGAATGGAATTCTCATGATTCTACTGCTGTTTCTCATCTTCTTTTACAACTCCCATTACAAATACATTTTTTTAAAAAAGCTGACACAAATGTGGGAAATTTCTAACTTTTTAACTCAAGAGTAACATTGACTAATACAGGGTTTTTTTCCCCCGACCTGAACCTAGAGCCATTTAGAAGTTATTTCAGTCACTTAGACAAGATCTTTCCATTTTTTAAAATACGAAACAGAAAAATAACACTTCTTTAAGTGAGGTATTTTGGAGGTAAGGTAAGGTTGGGCATCCATTGGTGACAGATTGAAAATGCTTGTGCTGGGTTTGTTTCTTAAGCTTCTATGAGAAGGTAAACATGATCTGGTCCAGGAAAATCCTTGCAGCTGCAGGAGCAGCAACATTGAGTTTTGTTTATTTGCTTCTTTTTATCCCCAGAGTCGTCTTTTGTTCAATACTTCACATATCTGTTCCAGGTAGGGTGCTCATGTTTTGGAAAATCCATCCAGTCAGTTCTGAATCTGTTCCCTGCCAAGTGCTGTGCATAGGTGGACTTTGGAGGTCTCTCATACAGTTTTCAGAAGTTTGTCTGTCTTGAAAGTCTCGAGGCCTTGGTGGTTTGCTTACCTAACCGGATTCTGTGGGGTTGGATTCCAGGACACCCTGGCCTTGTAGCACAGATAGCTGGGCAGGAGAAAGCATCCTTCTAAGGGTTTAGGAAGCTGTCAAGTTCAGATAAGGCTGGGATCCTATCCTATGAGACCTTGGTTGTATTAATAAGGAGAAATTAATTTTTAACCACTGGGAACATTGCCAAATTATGTGACCTTTGGCAGACCAGCTGTGTTATAAAAATAAATCCCACATATCTGAAAAATGTGCTCCTATCCAGTAGAACAATAAGAAATTGGGCATTTATTATAGAGATAGTGGGGCTGAGAGAAAGGGGAGGAAAATTGGAGTTTGCCTAAAACCTCTGTTTGTTGTGACATGTGGTTGCTGACACAGACATGTCCCCACTGGGTTTCCAAAACACAGGAAAGAGGGACAGGATTACAGGGAAAGCCTGCTGCACTGAGGGATGGGGAAGGTGTTAAATGCTTCCAGTCTACCACACCCCTAGGCTTTGGAGACATTTCTCTTCACCCATACATGAGGATTATTGGCCTAGGAATAAAGCAAAAGGGATTTTCAGAAAAGACAAAGCAATTGTCTTTACCCAGCCCCAATCAATCAAACCTGCTGTTTAATCTGGGGCCTAATTACCAAGAACCAGAGGTATCTGGCTTCTTAGGGCTTCTCAGGCTTTTTGATAACACCCCAGCTTTTCTATTAACACCTTCAAGTTTTTAAAAGCAGCCTCAAAGAGATCCATTTCATAGGTACACAGAATGAACACACAGAGCTCTTGAGATGTGTTTGTACACCCAAGAGTAAAGATCTCCTAGCTTTTATCAGGTTCTATGAGAAATATGTAAACACTTTAGCTCAGCTATTACCCCTCCACCAAACCAATGGCTCCTTTTTTTTTCCAAGTTATTCCTAGACTTTCTTCACGGAAATATGATACCTCTGTTTGGCTACTTTCAAAGTCTTCTAGAGAACCAACATGCTTACCATCTACTCTCCTCTTTCTTACTTTTTTCATTTTCTCATCTTCTTATTGTCTTTCTTCTATTCTCTCTAATTTTCTTTTCAACATTTTTGCTACATCTTTCTCCCCCCTGTCCTTCTATCCTTCATCACTGAAAGTATGCTCAGCAGGCAACACTATATTTAAAGGCACTCTCCAGAATATATAATAACTTCAACTCTGGCATTAAGGCCTCTCCACTGCTGAACTCAAAAAAGTCATCATAAAGACAAAATAGCTTTTACCCAGCAAGACTCTTAATAATCCCATCTCCCCCTGGGTCTTCATAAAAGAGTCATGATCTAATCCAGAAAAAAAAAAGTGCGTAAAATGACAATAGGAAACATCTCCACTGTGGCATGAAGTTGATAGAGCTGCTGGACAGCATAATGCTAAACGCTTAGAGTATGGCCCTGATAACAACCTCCTCTCTGCTTCAAAAGATCCTTCGATAACTAATGATCTTGCTTATTGGCAAATCTTGGGGCTTCTACTTACTTGCCCTGTGAAAGAGGATAAAGACGGCTGCAATTTACTGGATGGAATTGTAGCAATAATTGTTTTGATAAAGGAGAAAATAAAACAGATGTGCCTGAAAGGCATGGGGGGAGGGCAGAGGGAGGAGAGGGGACAGAGCAAATAGATTGCAAGCACGCCCTTTTAGTGCTGTGTTTGGGCTATTAGTTTGCCTGTATGTGGCATCCTAAAACTACTAACTACACACCCTTAAGGCTTTAAGGGAAAAAGAAAACAACCCACAACCAAATGTTGATTTAATAATTTCATTTTATCAATACAATTAAAAAATTTAAATAGCCTCTGACCTTTTGAAAGCTGGTTTTACTTAGGGCAGAAGCTTTCGTGTTAATTCGGTTCAGAAATTGGAAGGGACTTTGGAACTATTTTAGCCAAGGCCTTCCTTCTTATGGAGGCCCAGAGGGGTTAAGTGATTTGCCCAAGGTCACAGTCCATAGCTAGTTAGTGGCAGAGGAAGGTCTCCTGACTCCTAGACAGCCCCACTTGCCTCTTGAATCACTTAGGATTATAGATCTATGGCTGAAAGAAAGGTTAGAGATCATGGGGTCCAGCTCTTTCATTTTGAGAAAACTGGAGCCCAGAAGTTGAATGACTTGCCCACAGTCACACAAGTGGTAATTTACAGAGTCCAATTTGAACCCAGATCCTCTGATTCCAAGTCTTTCTCCATCCCCCACCCTCACCCCCTTACCCTTTGAGCCATGGTTTGCCTATACTGGTTAAAACAATCTGAGCCTCAGTTTATTTACTGTTCCAACTAACCGTGTAAAGATTCTCATTTAATAACACCTGTACGGTTGTAAAATGTTGTGGGGAAAGGGAGAAAAGCTGGAGGAGCAGTCACTAAGACTTGTTACCAGGTTTCCTCGGCATCTGCAATGTGCCCTGGGATCATTAGACAAATGAAAATGGGATACGTCTTCATTAAATGTATTTTCTGCCCCTTCATATTACTTCCAATTCTGAAAATCAAAATAAATATGAAAATGATGCATTCAGCTTGATCTTGCAAATGCAGAAACCCTTTCCTCCCCTCCCCCTAGGTCTGCTGAAATGGTCAGGACTTGTAATCCCAGATCTACCACCACGGGCATCAGAATTACATTTGCAGTAAGGACTGGGGGAAAGTGGACATAAATATAAAGTAATGATATTATATCGGCTGCCCTATTGGAATTGCATTTGTTTATGATATAAGATGACAAATAATGAGGTTACCCCAGGTGGCATTATGTGAGGTCAGAATAGGAAATCTCATCAAAGTTACATTTCAAAAATTAAATGATGATCTTTTTTTTTCTTTTGAGAGTTTTGATGGGGAAAAAGAGGCTTTTAATAGCCCTGTTTCAAGACTCCCATTTCCAAATCTTTTTTTAGGAGCATTTATTAGAAAAACTTTAGGAGGGAGAATTTGCATTGTTCTCACTCCATCTCTCCCCATCTCTCCACACTCACAGGCATGTGCCTGCTAGCTTTCTCCCTTCTTCCCTTTCTCCCCCTAAAGTTCTTTTATTCAGATTTTGAACTTTATCTCTGCAAAAGTTCACAAGGATTTCCATTTGCTGCCTTTTCAGGAGTTCATCATTCACTGCCACCCTGAACTATAAATTGAATAGATTGCATCCCTTCCCAGTTGCCTTAGGAAGTGGTCAAACGGCTGCATTCCTGGGCTGATGGATTGGCTCATTTCTTTCTAGCTTAAGCCAAGACACAGATTTTATGAGACTGTCTTGTGACAGGCTGAAGTCACTTTGAATAAAACAAAATCCCACTTCAGATCACAGAAATGACTCCTAAAATCAGCTTATCCAGGGTTACTGGGTAAAATTTGGTTAAACCCTGAGTAAAGGACTTAGATGAGCTGGCTTGGGATTTGAAGAAGCTTTCTGGGTTTTCTTTTTGTGTATTCCTGTGTGTGACATGTTCTACACAGAAATATGTATCTGTAAGAAATATAAGTATGCAACAACATGCAGGGTTGTAGTGAAGAAAGATACTTGAGCTCCTCATAATCTAAGACAGAGCTCTTCTCTGTTCATCATAAAAGTCTAGGAAATCTTTATCACAGAAGCACAAGTCAAACAAAGTGTGACACTTTGAATAAATGTGTTCTGCATCATGGAGGCTTTAGTGACTTTTAAAATTATCTGTTTTATTGACTAAGGATCCTTTTCTCACCAAAGTAAAAAATATTGGAGCTACAAGGGCCCTTAGAGCTCCTCTGTTCAACCCTTCTCATTTCACAGAGGTTTGGTGATTAGCCTGGGTCTAGCTGGCACCTCCAACTCTACTCACTCCAAGCCCATGGCAGTCCTCATGACCCTGATGACTTGTCAAAGGGTTGGACCATGGATTTTAACCAGGTGTATTATTTCTTTTCCAAATGGGAAAGTGAGGGGATCCGGCTACTAATAATATTGCAGTGGACAGATCTTCAGTCTTCAGCTTCAGTTTTCTTGTTTTGGTCCTTAAAAATTTGAGTGCTAACAGGTGTATGATATGCTTTTTTTTCCCCCAAAAAAGTAGACAACACATGCAATTTCCAAAGGGGGATGCAAAGGATGAGTTTCTGAATCCCTTCTTCAATTGAGCAAAATCAGGAAATATTTGCTTCCCCTCCCCCCCCTTCCAAGACAAACTACAACCAAGTCATAACTCCCCTACCTTGTGGATTTTTGGAACCCAAGTGTAGGGTCTTATGTTGATTCCTGTTAAATGTTATCATATTAGTTTCAGCCCAATGTTAGGGATATTTTTAGGTGCTGACTCTGGAGAGAGCCAATATAGTCAGTGTATCCTGGAATTAGAGTCAAAGGAGCTCAGTTCAAATCCCGCCACTAATTATTTGGGCAAGTTACTTCATCTTTGTGGATCTCAGTTTCCTTATCTGTAAAATGGGCAGATTGGACTAGATGCCATCTATGGTCTATTGTTCAATGCTTTCTGGGAAACATGCTCTGGTTCTATTTGCTTGTAGATTTTGTACTTCAGTGTTTTTGACCCCCCTGCCTTTCTTTGAGAAAAAACACTTTTAGCTCATATGGTTTAAATGTGCTGCTCTTGCTTGTGGTGCATGGAACTCCAGGAGTTACATGTACGGAACCACAGAGACTTCTTCTTTTATTTATTTATTTTTCTGTTTCCCAAAATGCCAAATAAAGAACAGTAGCAACAACTAAACCTCTTTGCAAAGTAATAGGAAGCCTATAATGTCCTTCCCCTCGTACCTTCTTTAGGGTTTGGCATCAAATAATGACGGCTTTTATTATAATTCAACATTATCAATCCATTTGACTTTCCTTTCCTGCCTCTGAAATTACCTGTGTGACCATGGGCAAGTCTCTTGACTTTTCTGGGACTGTTTCCTCACCTGTGAAAATGAGGGTTTAGGGGGGCAGCTAGGTCACTCGGTAAATAGAGAACTGGCCCTGGAGTCAGGAGGACCTAAGTTCAAATCCAGCCTCAGACACTTAACACAAAAACTAGCTGTGTGACCTTGGGCAAGTCACTTAACCCCAATTATCCTGCCTTGCCCCCTCCAAAAAGCAAAAACAAAAATGAAGGGTTTGAGTTTGATGGCCTCTGAGGACCTTTCTGGGTCCAGACCTATGATCCTATGATCATTTATGAGCCCTAGAGAATTCTGATAGCTTGCAATCGCCTTGAATCTTTAGCCAGAAGCTTGTAGCAGTCACTGTAACTCACACTTACATTGTACTTTCACATTCATTATCCCATTTGATCTTCTCAGTAAGACTATGGGGTAGGTATTACAAGTATTGGTAAACACTCCTATTTTACAGATGAAGAAATGAGTTAAGGTTCAGTCCCATACTGGGCAAGGGGTAAATCTGAAACTAAAAACTGGGTTTTCGTGTAACAGAGCATTAGAAGGGGAAAGGAAATCAGCTAGTCTACCCCCTAGCCCAAACACAACTCCCTCCATTTTACAAAGGAGGAAACAAAGGCACGCACCTAATTAGTGGCAGTTCTAGGTTCTGAAACCACTGTAGTTCTGACCAAACATACCCCACAACGGGTGGGCTGTGACATTTTAGATACAGCCCTCTATTCATTAACAAACAAACGAAAGCATGATAATATATCTCGTGAAAGGTTTTAAATATAGGGTTTAGAACCTGAGAAGAACCATTGAAATCCTCTAGTCCAAAAATGACTTTTACAGATGGAGACAGTGACGCCCAGAAAAACGAATTGGCCCAGTGTTATAAGCTTGTGGGAAGCAAAGATGGTGTGTTTGTTTTTCAGTCATCTCCATCACCCCAGCCTGCCTCCAACCCTAACTAATATCCAAGTCTTGACTTGAACAGGAAACCAATTAATGCCTTGATTCTGCTTCTAAATTAGCTTAATTATGCTTCTCATAAGCATGGTGATATTAGCATGGAATCATGGGATTGATTAAGTCTTTGAGAGTTTCCTGGTCCAGCCCACCACCTTCAGGCAGATAATCTAGAATTTTGCCACTCCTCTTTGGGGAAATGAATTTGTCTTAGATGAAGAAGAGTACTCACTAGATGGTTGTGGAATGAAATCTCTTGTCTAACTGACAAAGGCTGAGCAGTTCACATTGCAACAACTCCATGACTTTGGAATGGAGATAGTATACTTAGGGAGAGTGTCTTCCCCAAGGGATTTTGGGCTGAACCCTGTAATTCCTCATTTTGACATTTTGGAGTTTTGGTTTTTTTTTTTGCAGGGGGGAAGGTAGGGCAATTGGGGTTAAGTGACTTGCCCAAGGTCACGTGGTTGTGTTAAGTGTCTGAGGCCGGATTTGAACTCAGGCCCTACTGACTCCTCAGCTGGTGGTCTATTCACTGCCCCACCTAGCCACCCAGCACTGGGCCATTTTGAAAAGTGATGAAAGCTACAAAGGTTTGAGGTAATGCAACTTTTGAAAAAAGATTGTTTCAAGTGTTTCATTGTGGCTTTATCTGCATTTTAGCAGCAAAGTACTTAAAAGTGAAAAGGGTGGAATGGATTCTGAATGAGAGCATGGGAGGTGGAAAGGGATTAAGCATGTTTTCTTTCCAGGCTTTACTTCTGTATTTCAAGAGTTCATCTCTTTCCAAGAAAAATACAGGCTGAAACTCCAATATTTATCTTTATGGGATGTATGTCTGTGCAAATGATGTGCGATATTTTATGTGAAGGTGTGAAAGTGTGTACAAGAGTGGGGTGTGAATTACTAATATGTATATGTAACTGATGTATGTTCAATATCTCTGTGTGCATGTGTGTATGTGTGTGTATCTCTGTGTGTTTCAGAGAGAGACATTCAAACAAAAATCTGCATTTATAAATGTTTGTGTGTTGAGTAAGCTCACCCCCATGGAATCAAAACAGATGTTTTAAAATTCTCAGATATTTTTATGAGAGTCTTTCATTCAGATAAAGTAAAGGCAGAAAAAGACTGGTTGCTTCTCTTGTTTGGGCTAAGCAATGAGTTTCTGGGAAACAACAGAAAATGCTGTATTCCTGCCTCAGGATAAAAATAGTTCCCTTTTTGGTGGCCAAATCTGAAGCTGAGGAAATGATTGCTCCCCAGTGTGGATGAGAAATAAAAACTTCGTATGAGGAAGTTTCCTGTCATTATAGCTAACTTTTCTATGTGCATGGCCCATGGGAGAGAAGGATGTTCTTGCAGAGTGTTTGGGAGGAGGGAGGAAATGGAGAGCAATGGAGAGACAGACCTTTGAATGTTCACTCTTCTCCAAAGGAAATCTCCGCTAAAACCCTTGCCCCTACCTAAAAACGATCTCCGTCCCTGCTCCAGCAGATCTCTCATGCTGCATTGTTTGATCTCTCCAAGGAAATCGTTTTCATTCTAACTTCTATTATAAATATCTGTGCATATGTTTTATGCTCCCTCCCTTCTTCTCAACCCCACTCCTGCCCAATAATCTGGAAACTCCTCAAGGGAAAGAAACTAAGTTCTATTTGGATCTTTGTATTCCTGATGGAAAGTCTTGTGTTGGGTAGGATAGCAGGGCTTAGGTTTAAAGCTGGAAGGAAATTTAAGGGTTATCAATTCTAACCCCCAAATTTTACAGATGAGGAAACTGAGACCCAGAAAGGTTAAGTGATTTGTTCACGGTCACATAGGTAAGGAAGTGTGTAAGACAGGATCTGAAACCAGGACTTCCTGGCTCTCAAGTCCCGCACTATATATACTATAACCCCATGCTGCCTCCATACACCATGATGCTTACCTAATAAAAGAGATGTGATAAAAAGATGGGGCCTGGAGTCAGGAGGACCTGAGTTCAAATCCAGCCTCAGACACTTAACACAAAACTAGCCATGTGACCATGGGCAAGTCCCTTAACCTCAATTTCCCTACCTTCCCCCCTCCAAAAAGAAAAAAGAAAAAAAAAAGATGGGACAACTAGGTGGCACAGTAATAGAATGGTGGACTCATCTTCCTGAGCTCAAATTTGGCCTCAGATGGGTGACCCTGGGTAAGTCATTTAACCTTGTTTGTCTTGGTTTCCTCATCTATAAAATGAGCTGGAGAAGGAAATGGCAAACCACTCCAGTATCTCTGCCAAAAAAAAACAACTCCAGATGGGGTCAGGAAGAGTCAGATACAACTGAAAAATGACAGAACAACACTAGAAAGACCTCTGGAATGGGGGAGAGCAGTTCATAGGCTTATAGATATAGATGAGCATTGTGCTGGCAATGTATATGTGTATATATATATATATATATGTATGTATATAGGACATACTTTTAAGTTTAATCTGAATTATGAAAATGTTCTCCATCATTTTCTTAAGTCTAGGCAACACAACAGTGACTCGAACCCTGCTTTATAGCGTGAGGTGTATATAGTCACATTGAAAATTTAACAAGTATGAGCTCAGACCCCTGGATGAAGAAGCTGTTAGGAATCTCAGAGGTTACCTAAATTAATCCTCTCATTTTATAGAGGAGGAAACTGAGTTCTAGAAACATTTGACACCTTCCCTCATGGTGACTTAGGATTTGAAACCAGGGCCTCTAACTTGAGACTGGCCCTCTTACCCTAAATCTACGAAGCCAGTCTTAGTCAGGAGGCCTGGATTCAAATCCAAACTCTGTTACACATCAGCTGTGCAACTGTAGACGAGTCCCTTGAGTTTTCTGGGCTTGTTTTTTATCTGTGAATGAATGAGTGAGATAACGCTTGTACTCCCACAGTTATGAGCAAAGAACTTTACAAAATCTCTATAAATGGGAGGAGGCGTCTCTTAAAGGGAGTGAAGCAAGAAGAGGATGCTGGGTAGATAATAATAATGGTTTCTAAACAGGAGCTCGAGGCAGATGCCTGGCCAGGACTGTGGTTGGGATGGGTGGATGGCAGGGCTATCGGTTCTGTGAAGTAGCTGGCAAAGGGACAGTATACACTAGAAAATGATCTCTTCTCCCCCCCTCACTGAGCAGCTGGTGCTCCGAGTTCCCACACCTAAGCCTTTCCCAAAGGAACAGGCTCATTCCTCCTTCTGGTTCCTTCCCATTCATTAGGCAGGAGCAGTGGGACGCAGTCTGTCTTAGTAGTCTGAATTATGCTGGGTGCTCTGCTTGAGAGTATGGTTTATGGCGCCTGGAACACCCCCAAGGAGTTGGTTGCAGAAGAATGAGCTCCTTTCCATCCATTGATCATTTATGGTCTCATCTGTGCCTGTCTTCAAGGGGTCATGCCTTTGTGTTCTTGGGCCTAGTCATTAGGTAGAGGATGGTGTGTCCCTGCTAGCTCAGAGGAAATGGCCTGCCTTTGTTTTCCTGCCCAGGAGGAAATGGCACCAGACTCCATTAGATTTCAAGATCTCACTCTGTGTCCCTCTCACATTGGAGCCCCTTAAGGTGAACCGGTTAAAAGGCTACTCATCTGGCTGTGGGTCCTAAGCACAGCTATGCCTCGTGCCCCATCTTTTATGCATTAAGCCCTGTCAGGCTGATAATCTAAAGCAGAGGTATGGAAGACGGTAATGCCGACAGACATGGGGAATAGTAAACTGCACCTGTAGAGTTAAAAATGCATGACCCTCTCCCTGAAAGAGGGAACACACGAGAAAGATCCTGCCCTGTTGGGTGACTGCTGAGGCATAATACATAATTCACAGGACCATGCTGGTTCATGCAGATGGCAATATTAAAGCATGATTGATGCTAAGAGAAGCCAAAAAAAAAAAAAACCAACAACTCAGGAAAATCTCCAAGAGACCTCTTACTATTGCTGTGATACTTTCCTGTCTTCTTCCTGTTCTACTGTGGATATTAAATGAAAACCCCATGTTTCCCGGGAAACCCCCAGGTGCCATGGGATTTCATTCCCAGTTATTATATTTCCCAAAGGTCACCAACCCAACTGGGTTGAGGTAGCACAGAAGTCCTCTTCCATCATCCCCCTCTTCTTCCTTTGAAGATTCCCCACTCCTCATTCTGTCACCCCCCATGAAACTGTTCATCTCCACCAGTGAGCAGCCGGGAAGGCAGGAGAAATATGGTCAGCTGACCGAGCTTCAGCTGCTTTTCAAGTCGTTGGTGGAAATGAAATGTAACAGTAGCACTCTCTTGTGGTGACCAGGTTGGGAGGGACGGTAAGAGGGAAAACAGTGGGAAATCAAATAAGGCCAAAGCACCTTTGTGGACATTCTGAATGTCAAAGGAATCTGTACTCTCATGGAGAGGGTTGGATTTTTTTTTTTCCTCTTGGTGGGTAATGAAATAATAAATCAAATTTGTGGTGTATTTGAGATTAAATGTTTGAGGAGATTTTTTTCCTCCTTATTTAAAAAAAAGAAGAAGCTGAAATCACCCTCCAGGGAAGTCTGCTTAAACCCGAAGCTGGAAAGTGCTTCCTTGCCCAGCCGTAATTGTTACCAGGCTGTTTGTGGGACAACTCTTCAAAACCACGATGGTCAATTATGAGCTGGAGCCTTTAATTCGCACCGGTTGGGTGTGTTGGTGCCAAGCTGGAGAAAATGAAGTGAAAGAGTGAGGTGAACCACTCGGATGAGCAAAGGGAAAAGGACCAACATAGTCCAATACAGGAAAGGGGGAGGCGCTTAAGTTTGTGCCCCGATTTCTGTTATCTGAAGTTGTCTAATTGGAATATTGATGACTCTTTCCTGGCATGTTTTCATTTGGAGTGGGTGTAGATGCTTAGCTGGTGGAGGAAGATGGGATGAGCTGTAACAGTTTTGCCCACTGAATGAGTAAGTGGGTCAGCCCTGAGCACTGCCATAAAAGGTCTGTAAAATAGTTTTTAATCAGCCGCTAGGAGAAAGGAGAGAGGGAGAGAAGGGGGAGGAATAAAAAGAATCTATCTGAATTTCTTGGTGTTGTTTGCCTTCCTTTTCAGGCCTACCTTGTGGAGGACGATTGAATTCCAAAGATGCTGGGTATATTACCTCCCCTGGTTATCCCCAGGACTACCCCTCCCACCAGAACTGTGAGTGGATCGTTTACGCTCCAGAACCCAACCAGAAGATTGTCCTCAACTTCAACCCTCACTTTGAGATCGAAAAACATGACTGCAAGTAAGTGGTGCCTCGTTGTTCCCTTGTAAGATCCAGAGCATGCCCCCTCTTACCACCATCACTGCTACCACCACCACCACCTGAATCCCATGATGTAAGAGATCAATAATTCCTGAAACCTGATTCTCCATGGTGACCCTTGGCTCCACAGTGTGTCTCCTTTGGCCATTATTTTTTCAGAGTAAGAAGGGTCTAGTTAACCCAATGGCATGGTAGTGTGTACCTTCTTGGGTGCAGAGAGACAAAAAAAAATCAGAGCATACTCTAATGGGTCATGGACACTGTTATGTTATCCACATCTGACAATTCTATTTGATTCATAAAATTGACCTTTCTTCTACTTGTGCTTTGGGGATATAAGGCCTAGAAGGCAAAATGTTACATTATCAGAAGCTATCAACTTCTGTGAGTGTTCTCGACATTAAGTATCAGTTTCAGGATCTATGGGATTGTTTTTGGGAAGTTTAGGACAAAAACAGGCATACAGCTTCTTCGAGGAACACTGTCTTGCCATGTTTCCACATTCAGACTGAAAAGATGTTCTAGCAAAAAAAAATATTCTCACATCATGGTTGGGATCTGAATATCAAGTTCTAAAAAAATAACTGGTACTCACATAGGTTTAATAAACATTTATTAAGCACCTACTATCTTGAAGGCTTGCTTAAGATGGTCAGATAGAAAGGTAAGAAAACAGTCTTTGCCTTCAGAGAGCTGGGATTAGAAACTTGGGTCTCCTGACTTTCCGTCACGTGAGGCATCTAGAGTTTCCATTCCTTAGCAAAGAGGAACTCTTTTTTTTTTCCCCCAAAGGAAAAATTTCATGTTAAGTAGATTAATTAACCAAACCTTTTTTGAGCCCCTACTATGTGCCCAGTACCGAGGGCATGCTTTAAAATTTATCAGAAGGAATCCACAGATGAATAAATGCAAGGAAACCACATGTGTTATGGTATTGGTAGTGATTTCACTGAAGGCCCATAATTTGATCATGCCTTATTCTCTGAATGGGTGAAATGGGCCACTCTTGAAGCATGGAGGATATATTGTGTAATTCAGTGAATTATTGTCTGTCTTTCCCTGTGACATTTTTTATCTGCCGTGATGTTTTCCCTAACAAGACTTACTCTTTGCTAAGGACTGGAGGGGTAGGATGGCTTGCAGGCTGTCTCGTGTGATTTAATGTCAGCAGAACCAGTTTCCAATCCCAGCTTCACCCTTGACTCTGAAGATGACTCAGGGTAACTCATTCCATTCTTTGCTTCAGTGAAATTCACCTACTCAGGGATCTTTCCACTTAAAGATTTCTTATTTGCTATCAGCTCCGCAGAATAGTCTGTAGGAGCCTCCAATCAAGGCAGCCGATGCCTTTGTGTCTTTGACCGGGAGTTTATGAGATGAGAGCCGAGAGGGCACAGGAGTTCAGAAAGACCTGTGCTTGGGGCTGATGGAGCTCTGAGAAATTTGAGTAAGCACCTCTGCCTCTACAGAGGCCTCAATTCTATTCTGCTGACGACAGCAGAGCTCTCAGTGAAATCTCTTATGTTTATGCATCAGTGGTATAGGGGGAAATCACAAGTTCCTTAAGGAAAAATCTGGGAGCTAATAAGCTTGGCACAAAGGAACTGGGCAGCATAAAGGTTACATAAGCATGTTCTTGCACTCCTGCAGGATGCTTTCCCTACTCAGAAGGAACATGATCCACAAGGATTTCTGGATGATGTTGGCATTGGGAGCCCTTAAGCCTTTCCCCCCGGTGCCCGCTGATAGGGGCATTCACTGATTTTGCCACTCTTCTGAGAACTGGGAGAGATACAGGAAGGGTTTGCCCCTGTTGCTTGTTCACATAAATTATGACTCATCTTCCATTTTCTACGCTTTCTAATCATCTTCCTTTTTCTACTTCCCTCGCCCCATCCCTCTCCACTGCCCAACTCAGATCATGTTTGATGGAACCTAGAAGTACGGGGAGGTCAGAAGGAGGTCATACTGGGGTATATTATTTTCCTTGGGTACCCATTTGGGCAGGAAGGGATCAGATAGGGTCATTTCAAATTCCTGGCAACGGATACTTGATTACATCCTTCATTCCTTTCAAGTTCCATCCCCACCCTTTCCCTCTTTTTCCCTCTTCTCTCACTGTGCATTTTTGTGTTCTCATCTATACCAGTTGGGGAGGCACATCTGTCTCTTTCAAACCTTCCTTTTTTCAGTTTCTGTTCTTTTGGCTGACCATTTACAGTCAGAAGAAACTGGCTCTACCCCCATCTTTTTTTTTTTTACTTCATTATGAAAGGAATAATTTATTGTAATTGAAGTCCTGGAAGGTGTTTGTCTCTCTCCCTCTCCCTCTCTCTCCCTCTCTCTCTCTCTCTCTCTCTCTCTCTCTCTCTCTCTCTTTCTCTCTTCCTCCTTCTTTCCTCCCTCCTTCCTTTTTTCTCTCCTTCTCCCTCCTTCCTCTCTTTCCCCTCCTCTATTTGTCTCTGTCTCTCCTCCCCTCTTTTCCTTTTCTTTCCCTACTTTCTGCTTTTTTCTCTTTCCCTTTCTCCCTCTCCCTTTTCTTTTCTTCCTGTCTCCTTCTCTCCTCTCTCTCTGTCTCTCTCCTCTGTCTCTGTCTCTGTCTCTCAGTCTCTCTCGGTCTGTCTCTGTCTCTCTGTCTGTCTCTGTCTCTCTCTCTCTCTGTCTCTGTCTCTCTCTCTCTGTCTCTGTCTCTCTGTCTCTCTGTCTCTCTCTCTCTCTCTCTCTCTGTCTCTCTCTCTCTCTCTGTCTCTCTCTCTCCCTCTCTCTCCCCACCTTTTCCTTCTCTCCCCACCTCCTTTCTCTCTGGGCTTCATCTCTGTTCCAAGAAAGGTTGGAAGGCACTTCAAATCAAAGGAAATCAGCTTCTTCTGTCTTTCCCTTTTGTGTGCATGTTACAAACTGAATCTGGTTCTCAGTGCTTATAGGATTGATGCTTCCGAAAATAAAACTTGGAAGCCGCGTTGTTGCCTGAATTGTCCTTCAGACGATAGGACACAGCCCAACACCAAAGCAACAAGGGTGTGTGTGAGATGAGGGGGAGGAGGGAAAGAGGGGAATGAGTAAAAAGTTAATAGTTAGAAAAAAAAGAAGCCTTTCTAGCTGAGGAGTAGGAGCTCAGATCATGTTTTCTCGACAGTTTCCTCCTGTTCCATCTACAGAACTGAATCCAGCAACTACTTTGTGGACTGGGAACTGTTCCCTGGTTTGAAAGGATTATCCAAGGTTATTTTCAAAGCAATGGCCGGTGATCCATTTTCTTCTCTCACCTTGGAGACTTTCATCCTTAAAGCTGAGGCAGAGAGCTCAGAAAACACTGTCAGTCACAGGCTTATAGCCCTAAGGCTGGAAGGGACCTCAGAGGCCATCTGGCCCAGCTTCCTCATTGGACCAGCAAGGTGTCTGCAGGCCTGGAGTTAGGAAGACATGAGTTCAAATCCAGCCTCAGACACTAAGTAGCTGAGTGACCCCTAGGCAAGTTACTCAACCTCCGTTTATTTCAGTTTCCTCATCTGTAAAATGGGGATAATAATAGTACCCATTTCTCAGTGTTGTTGTGAGGGTAAAATAAGCTAATAATTAAAAAGTGCTTAACACAGTGTCTGGAACATAATTGCTATATAAATGTTAGTTATTATCATTATTTTTCTACCCCTCAACATTTATTTTTTTACAATATATTTTATTTTATTCCCCAATTACATGTTAAAACAATTTTTTAACATTTGTGGGGCTTTTTTTTTTAAGTTTTGGGTTCCAAATTCTTCCCTCCCTCCTTCCTTTCTTCTTCTCTCCCCTCATAATTTACAGATAGGGAAACTGAGGCCCAAGAAAGTTAAGGATCTTGCCCAAAGTCACCCATGGCAGAAGTGGGATTTTAATCCACTACTGGAACCAGTGGTTTTAACTCTGGTTTGGTTTTTTTTTTTTTTACTTTGAAAAGTAATGATGTGAGGAATATATTTTGAGTTACTTTCAAAGTTTTGTAACTTTAAAATGAATACCTAATTTGGTTTTACGGTCTTAGTCCCCCTGAGCCTTACTACCACTTGTGGATTTTTATTCTTCAAACAGAGATTTTACTCTTTGAACAGTCTTGCTGTTGGGAAACTTGAGCTCAGAAACCTCAGCTTTGCCTGAGTCACTGCATTGGATGGCCACTACCTCTGGCTGGCTTTCTGTGCATTCCCCCTCCCCTTAAAAAACAATCTAAACACTGAAAACCCTAGGGTTTCTCTTTGACCTGTTCACTGGCCTAGTCAAGAAACCAGAAACCATTCACTGCACTCTCAGGTGAGAGTATCTAAGGAAGTGAGAAGAGGCAGAGTAGACAGAGCATGCAGCTATGCCCAGGGCACTCTGGGCAAACAGGGAGAAGCTGACTTCATGCCCAGCGGTGCCTGCTGGCCAATGATGGTTTTACTTCTTTGGCAGACAGAGGCTTTTCAGCTGAGTCATCAACCAGTCGGTTGAATGTTATTTTTTTTTTAGGGGAGGGAAAACACATGGTAAGTTCCATAGGAAAAAAAAAAGAAGAAGAAGAAATACTCAGCCTACAGATGACACAGAGTTAACTCACAAGTGACTAGATCATATCCTGCAGACAGTTTCACGCCCTTAGTCATACCCTAGAGCTATTAGCCGCTAAGGGACAAAGACCCAAAGGCTCTGGGCCTTCTTAATGATGACTCTTGAGTAGTATGCCTTGAAAACCCATTTTTTAAAGAGTAGGAAGCATTACCAGGCATTCATATATACCACTCTGTGACCAAGAAGACTTTTAAGGGAAGATTTTGTAGGTCAAAAAACTCTCAGGACAATCTGCATTATAAAGACCCCAGACTTTATTAAGTACAATGATGCTTTATTTAGGCAGCCAGGTTCCTTTGTTTCCTTCCCATAAGGAGCCTACCATCTATTTGGGAAGACACATAAAATGATATTGAGCTATGTAAGACAATATAATTACCTACAACATCATATCACACAAACTAAGGGCTTAATTCCAGTCAGTATTTCTTATCAAAGTCAGTAGAAGCGTGTTGGCAGGTAGGTGGCATAGTGGAGAATGTGCCAGCCCTGGAGTCAGGAAGACACATCTTCCTGAATTCAAATCTGGCCTCGGACACTTACTAGCTGTGTGACCCTGGACAAGTCACTTCACCCTGTTTGCCTCAGTTTCCTCATCTGTAAAATAACTGGAGAAGGAAAGAACAAACCACTCCAGTATCTTTGCCGAGAAAACCTCAGATGGGGGTCACAAAGAGTAGGACACAAGTGAAAAAGAACGGAAAACAATAACAACAGTGCCTTATTTATCTGGCACTGACGGTGAATGAGGTATTTCTCATAAGTGAATTTTCCACATAATTCCACAAAATTAGACTTTATGTCTTTGGGTGCCAAAACTTCAAAAAAATTTTTTTTTCATCATATTGATGGAAATCCTTCTGAAATGTTACGTACTTCCTCATCTTATTAAGCAGAGATATGGATCAGTGTTAAACTTGTTCTTGATGCTTCAAGGGTGTAACTATAAACATAATTCACAGTACAGAGGTGTGATACAATGACTTCGGGGCCTACGATGGGCTAGTAGATCTCTCTGTCTGTCCCAAGTCAGAATGACTACAAACTACCGTGTTATTTGAATTTTTGTCTTTGCTTCTCATGTCGCCTCCCTTTCAGGCTGTCAGTTATAATTTCCCTGCTTGTGGCAATCTCCTTCTTGTAATTTGTTGTTTCTAATCTGTCTGTGGGCTTGGAAACCAGATATGTAAAGTTGTTAGAAACATATGTAAATTAAGAGTAAATTATCTGTGATTTTGCCGGGGAGGTTCTATCTTGAGCAAAGTACATAGGCTTTCTGGTCCTAGGTCTTCATTATATAGATCACAGACTTTTAGTCGGAAGGCACTTTCTAATGGTAGGATCATCTAATCCAACTGTCCTATTTTAGGCAAAACTGAAGATCAGGAAGGGCAAATTATTTACCCAGTGTCACGCTGGTCCCTTACCTTCAATGTCAATATTCTTTCCTTTGAACCATATCTCCTCCCTTTATCTTCAACTGCATGGAGGCTCTCCATTCATTCAAAACCATTTAAGAAAGGCAGTAGGTTGTAACTTGCTCCATAGTCCTGCTTTTGACACAAGTTGGTTGTATGACCCTGGTCAAGTCACTTAACCATTCAGTGAGTGTCCCAGGGAAACCTTCTAAGACGGTGTTGAAGAGAGGTTCTGATTTCAGTTGGTAGAGGGAGTCCCCTCAACAGGAGTTCTGGTAGCTCTAAAATCAAGGATCCAGACCAAAAAAACCAAAAATTCCCACATTTATCATGTTGTATTTGCACAACAGTGTGATGTACCCAGAGGAGATACAAAGATCATTATGACATAGCTCTTGTCCGCATCGAGCTTATAGTCTACTAGGGCAGAAGGTAGGGAGTTAAAAATACACACACATCTGTAGTGCTGGGTAAGAAAACACATCTGGGGTGTAGAACACAGGATAATTTGAGTATGCAGTGTTATATAATATCATGGGAAGGAAAAATCATTTTGGATGAGAAGGCAGAACCTGAAATGGGTCTTAAAGGATGGAAAGGGGGTGTTTTAGGCATAGGAAGGAAAAGCATAGGGATGGAACAGAAAAGAAAAAGCTGTTTGCAAATGCATATATTGTTTATTACTAGATGGTAAGCTCTGCCAGGATAAGGACTATATCCTTACTTTTTGTTCTCCTCAGTCTCCAAGGACAGGGCCTGGCACATAGCTGGCATGCCCAGGGTACAAACTGCAGGTTTCAGTGACCTCTACAGAGTTGGCTCATCTCAGGTGCCTGGTAACATTTACTTTTGCTCCCTTTAAGCAGTCAGTCCCCTTTTTGTTTCTATTCCTAGCTGTCCTGTTGATATTACTTTTCAGTTTGATTTTGTATACTGCTTCAGATCCTTTTCGGAAGCAGGCAGGGGTGTGCTGGAGCCAGTTGTATAGGTTCATAAGAGCTGATTGTTAAATTTCTGTCATGAACATTTACACATTGGCAAATGCTACAAAAAATTGGGGCTAGATTAATTGTTTTTGTTGATTATATAGACTTAAGAAAGTAATTGGGGGTAAATGTTAATAATTCAAGTTAAATTTAAAGGTGTGCTCTGCATTTTCAGAGAGCTGGTGGTTAAACATTTACCAGCTCACCCCTGGAAGTGGGTGATGCACTTTTTAGAATGGTGAGGTTCATGTGTATCCATTCTTGACTATGTATTCTATATATTTGAAATGAGGGTGGAGGTGGGCATGATTGGAGAGGCACACCCTCTGCTTATCCCACCTTATCTTTCCATACTCCCCAACATTCACCTTTCTTCCTCCTAACTCAGTTTAGGATGTTTCCCCTTCCCTTCTCCTTTCTGTTTACCCAAATCCCATCTCTCCTTCAAGGCCTGGCTTCAATCCTCCTGCACAACTATCCATAAAGTCTTTTCTGACCTCTCCAACACTCACTGAGAGCCCTTACTTCAACAAACTTCTTTTAATTTAGACATTTTTCTCCGTGACCCTTTTTGAAGTTTTCTTGGCAAAGATACTGGAGTGGGTTTGCCTTGTTCTTCTCCAGCCCATTTTACAGATGAGGAAACTGAGGCAAACAGGGTTAAGTGACTTGCTCAGGGTCACACTGCTAGTAAGTGTCTAAGGCCATATTTGAACGCAAGAAAATGAGTATTTGACTCCATGCCCGGTGTTCTATGCACTATGGCGCCACCTGGCTGCCAAAAAACTTCTACTGACTGCTAATAAGTGTTGGCTGGAGTTAAGCACTTGGTTTGTATGGTATGATGTGGCAGGTAGTTATATGTCATGTGTCTTGTCTGCCCAGTTAGGCGGTAGGCTCCTCAAGGGAAGGAACCAAACACATCTTAGTCTACTTTTATTCTCCCAAAGCACTTAGCAAAGTAGTCAGTCCATCTGTCAGTCAATAAACATTTATCTGGTGCTGGGGGGCACGGTGTTAAAGCACTAGAGATACAAGTAAGACTATCCCTGCCCTCAAGGAGCACACAATCTAACTGGTCAGACAGTAGGCAAACAACTATGTACAAACAAGCTGAATACAGGAGGATCTACTGAGGCACAAGAATTCTGAAGGATTGGGAAAGGCTTCTTGTAGAAGCTGGGAGTTGAAAGAAAGCAGGAAAGCCACAGGAAGGAAGGGAAAAATCATTTATTAAGTGTTTACTGTGTTTCGGGCATACAAGTATACACAAAAAAAGAAAGTCTCTGCCCCCAAGGAATGTTTCACGTTGAGAAGGCTGGTAAAGCTGGTTAAATGTTTCAGGGAAAGAAAGACAAAGGAGTCCAAGGAAGTTCCAGGATGAGACAGAGTGGTGTGGAAGTCTGAGAGTCAGGAATCAGGACCAAGAGGGGAATTATTTGTTATACTTTATATATAATATAATAACAAAATATTTGTTATTAATTGATTGATTGATTGACTAAGAAGCAGCTTAGAGAAACAGATAAAGTTGTAGACTTGGAGTCAATCAGACCTGAGTTCCAATTGCTCCTCTTACGCTTGATAGCTGTATGACTCTGGGCAAGTCACTTAGCTTCCCTGGGTCTCAATTTACTCCTCTGTACAATGGGTATAGCAGTAATACCTACCTCACAGTATTGTTATGAGGATCAAATGAGAGAAACAAAGAAAAAAAATCACTCTATAGCTCTATGCTCTCTTTGCCCCCCCCCCCCAGGCTATAAGATCTATGATTATCAAAACTTTATATAACCCCAAGATCTTAGCACAGTACTTTGTATATTTTGTTGTTGGTTAGTTGTTCAGTTGTCTGACTCTTTGTGACCCCCATATGGGATTTTCTTAGCAAAGATATTAGAGTGGTTGGCCATTTCCTTCTCCAGTGGATTAAGACAAATAGAGGTTAAGTGTCTTGTCTAGGGTCACACAGCTAGTGAGCATCTGAGACTGGATTTGAACTCAGGTCTTCCTGACTCTAGGCCCAGCACTCTATCCACTCACTGAGTCACCCAGCTGCCTCTCTTTGCACATAGATGCTTAACATATAATGAATGAATAAATCATAGGCTTATGTCCTGTACTCACATGTATCCCAGTCGTGAAGACTAAGGCTGGGTCAGAAATCATCTCTTCTTGGGATTCCCTTGACTTCCTTCCACTCATGCTGGGGGTCCTCATTGAATATAATTATTCAATCTAATAGTCCTGCCACTTATCAGCTTCGTGACCTCCTGCAAATCCTCCCTGGGCCTCCATTTCCCCATCTGTCAAATAAGGTTGGAGAGCTAGGTGATATCTAAGAACTTCACTTCTGATTTGTTAATGATTCCATGACTTCTTTGTCATCAGACACCAGAAACTTCCTGGTTGTCATGCACGTATATCTTTAGCCCAGGGGTGGGGAACCTGCGGCCTCGAGGTCACATGTGGCCCTCTAGATCCTCAAGTGTGACCCTCTGACTGAATCCACACCTCGAAGGGCAAATCCCCTTAATAAAGGGATTTGTTCTGTAAAACTTGGACTCAGTCAAAAGGCTGCACCCGAGGACCTAGAAGGCCACATGTGGCCTCAAGGCCACAGGTCCTATCCCCCTGCTAACGAGTGGCAAGCTGATTCTTAAGGAATTCAAAATGGTAGAGAGTCTTCACTGTATCTCAAGAGGCTCAGTGTGAGGTCATCCTTAGCTCAGGAGGGAGAACTGATTTGATTATCAATATTATTATTATTGTCAGTTGTACTATCAAAATGGTCTGATTCTGACAAGGAATTGATAAGCAGCAATTCTTGTTTATAATTCAGCAACCTATCTATCTATTCATTCCTATGGGAATGAAGCCCAGCAAATAAACAGTGCCTAGATCTGAGTAAGGGCATGGAACAGAAACCAATTCTAGCTAGTTCCTGGTTCTGGACTTACCAGCCCTGACCTAGAACTCCACCCAAAAGCATGAGGGGATTAAAACCAAAACAGGAAATCTCACAAATTGTTCCCCCTCTCCAACCAAGGTTAGAAGGCAGGAGGGATCACAGTTATTTATAGCAGCTTTTTTGCAAACATGCTGTGTTGTAACAGTGACTGTCCAAATGCAAGCTTCACTGCGGATTGCCCTCTAAACAATGCATTTTATCTTTTGATTGGGAAAACCACTTGGGAATTTCATAATACACAATCCTACTTGTTCTCACTCTCAATCCTGGCACCTCCTCTGAATCTGGAGTTTCCCTAAGGGCCAGCATCTCACCCGATGTAATTCGATGTAATTCTCCCATCCAGTTACATAGGACAAGGTTCTGTCTCAAGAAATTCTGTCTCAAGAACTCCAAGTGTGGAGAGAATAAGAAACAAAGGGAAATACACTGAGTGAAGAACATGGGAAAAAAAGGGAGTGACTGGCATTTATGAAGATCATACAAAATATAAGATGGATAAGGCAAAAAAAATCATACAGTTGGAAGGAACCTCAAAGGTGATTTAGTTGAACTTGCCTCTTCCCCCAATCCTTACTTTCTGATGCTTTTTTTAAATTTTAGGTTTTTTTGTGTTAGAGATCCTGGAACCCTTGGGCGAGAGAAATTCAAGAGAACGTCCCTCTGGATTTAGCTAAGGAACATATTTGAGCCTTCCGAGAAAAAATAACGTGCTAACTTTGTTTAGAGAAATAGATTCCACAGCTTCCTTTGGTAATAAGGTCATGAGACTGTAGATTTGGAGCTAGATGGAATCTTAGCAGTCATCTAATATAATCCCCTCATTTTACAGATGAGGAAACTGAGGCCCTACGAAAGGAAAATATTGCTCAAGGTCACTCATTCTACCTTGTCCAATAGTAAGGAGCAGAACCAGGATTTGAACCCAGATCTTCTTGACTCCCAATTCGGTTCCCTTTGTACTGTACTGGGTGTCTTGGGTGCCTTGGAAGTCAGTATCTCACAGTCCAGCTCCTTCGATCACAGAATACAGGTCTAGCTTAAATTTTTTGCTCAAAATTTGTGTTTTTACTCTTAAGAGGTAAGACCTGGAAAGGTATGTCATGCTCAGGTATTTTCTGCACCTCCTAAAACTATCCTGGAAGAAGACATAGTCATGAATGACAAATCAGGCACCAGTTTGGGTGATGCTAATAGCCCAGTGATGCCAGGCACAGTGCCTGACCTGTAGTAGGTGCTTAATAAATTCAAATTACTGGATTAATTGTTGATACAGAGAGAGGAAAGAGACTGGGAGAAAGCAAGAGGGAAGAAGCCTGCTTTTTTTTTTTTTTACTTAGCATTGAAGCTCCTGAGTATCTCCCGATTGTGTTATTTTCATAAGTTCTTACATCATGGATAAGGGGTTGCCAACTACCTGGTATTTAAATAAACACCTTGGCCTTTATTTTATCTCAGGAACTGGTTGCTTTTAACTGAGATATAGTCCTATGACTGATTTATCTAAATTTTAATTTGGGTAACTCTCATCATGAAGCTTGTGGTCTGTGCTCCTAAATATGTAATTAATAATAAAGAGGAACCCTTCTGATGTGTATCATAGAGACAAAGCTGGATCCTCAAACCTGGGCCCATTCAGGCAGGCAGATTATTATCATATTATAGTAAAAAAAAAAAAAAGCTTGGAACTCCTGAAGATGGTCTGAAGTCAAAGAGGTAATTTAAGAGGCCTAGGAGAGGCATAGTTCACTTTGGGTACTTTCTCAAGTTTTTGTGCATGGCTTGTTGGTCAAAGGCCTCCTAACTTTTTGTGTCCTTTGTCCCCACTGGTGACACATGTCTTTGTCCTTCTTCCCCATCATCAATGGCAGCCAGGTGTTCTGTTGTATTGTGTTCTATTGCCCCAGTACTTAAATATTTGGGGGCCTGTCTGGTCCTTTTGTAAACCTTTTGATTTCTTTCTCTTTCCCTTTCTTCCTCCCTGCCCGTCAGAATCACCTCCGGATTCCAGCAGGGCAGTCAAGGAAATAGATGGTTTTCTATACCTTAAGTAAGGCAGCTAGGACTTTTTTTTGGTGAGGCCTAGGTCTCAATTAGTGGCAAGAAACCACCTCTTCTTAACCTTCAACTGGCTTCTTCCACCCCAATGTACCTATTTCCCACTCCCCTCAACCCTCCTCTGTCTCCCCTTCAAATTCCTTGCCATCTTCCCTACCACCTTCTGACTACATCTGGAATCAGAGGATGTGAGGGCAAGTAATAGAGTGTCAGTGGAAGTAATTGATTCCTCACACAGAGAGAATTCTCTCGCCTTTACTGTCAATGGAGCTGAACCAGAGCTTGGGAGGGTGAGCGAGACTTGTAAACAGTCCATGGCTGAGCTGTCAGGGCCAAGCTAGACACACCAGAGAGTGAGTGAGTGAGGGGGAAACAGCAGAACAAATAATTGTTTTAGTGCAAAGGAGTAAATAATACTTCAGCCCAAGAATGGGCATTTTGAAAGAGCAGGGTATCAGGAGCTAGAAATTGGAAAGGGTAGAAACAATAGGTTTTAACCAAAGAGAATTTTTTCTTTTCCATCTCAAAGTGGGCTGTTTATCTCCTCGTCATTGCCCATTATCATCGTCATTATCATTAAAATAATTATTGTTATAATTATTTACTGATGATACCTCTGGTTTAATGGGGCGCCTATCATCCAAAGGGTTCAAAGCCCTTTATCTCCTCCCATCATGCCTTGAGGAAGGCAGAATGCAGGGAATCATTATTCTTTAGTTTATAGTCTGGGAACCTGAGGTATCAAGAGAGAAAAAACTTGGCTAAAGTCAGAGAACAAGTCAGAGGCTTGCAGGATGCAAACTCTCCATCTGATTCTCTTTTTATCAGTCTTGGGTGCCTCCAACTGCTCAGCTTCTATACTTCCCTTGTCTCTCTTTCTGGTTCCTTGTTGTCTCAGCTCTGACTCCAGCTAGCTCTTCCGGGCCCACTTTGAGGGACACAGTGACAAAGGAGTGTTTGCATTTTCCATTTCCCAGAAGGACAGGCTACCTTCATGATACCAAAACCTTTCCTTCTTTCCATGAGCACCATGTTTCAAAGCAACTGCTATGTCAAGTATGGAAGGAAATGGCCTTTTGATGGCTGTGTTGCAGCATCCTACTGAGGGGAAAGCCACTTTACACTATGTGTTTGGAGTTTGGTTGGGAGGCTTTTCTGTGACTGTGTAGAAGCCGTACGCCCCAGCTCCATCTTTCCACAATAGCCTCCAAGTGGACCCATCAAACACTCAAGCATTTTTTTTTGCTATTTGCAAACCTTCCAGTTTCCCCCAATTCATTCTAGCTAGAAAGGTGGAGTCCTCTCTTCTAGGAGAAGATCAGAACTCTAACCCAGCTTTGAATGTGTCCGGTAGCCTTTAAACTCAGCAGGAACAAGGCATTCATAATTCACCTTCCAGAAGAAGAGCCAGGATATGAATGGGATGAAAGTCAAGCGATTGCTGAGTGAGGGAAGCCATTTCAGCTGACTAACCACCGGGTGCCTACTCTTCTGTTCAGAGAACTCATGTGAGCTCATTTTCCTGCTGCCATAGTTTTTACTCGGTGATCAGTTAATCCCAGGAGCCAGCGAAAACTCCAGGCCCTGTAACCTGAAGCCACATGTGAAATGAATCGAAAAGTAGGGCCAGTCCCACCTGCCATATATTGCTGAAATGCTTCTCCTGTCTCTAGCCTTCTGCATGGAACATTTTCAAATGGCCTTTGCCTTTTTCTAGGCTTTGTTGTAGAGACTGGATGGCCAGAAAATGGAGGGTGCGGGTTTACAGAAAATGACTAAAAGAATAAAGCCCTTACAAAGGAAAAGAAAAAATAAAACACAAAACCTTTCAGATGCAGTAATTCCCTCATCCCAGAGCACCTCTGCTCTCAGCAGGGATCCCATTTTCTGGACAGATGGAGAGGTTATGACTTGCTTTCACAATTTGATCCTCTGGGAGCTGGGAGTAGTAAATGACTGTCTGAGAAGCAAACTGCTCACCCGGGTGAAGGGAATGAACTCTTCCCTCCCCACAGGGTACAGAGAGGGTACTAGAAGAGGGGATTTGGTAAATTACCCCAATTACTTTCTTTGGCTTACCTTGGAATCAGGTCCCCTATGCACTGCCATTAAAATAGTCCCTTCCTATATTCCTCTAGGTAGTCCTAGGCCATTTTATGTTTCTTCTACACGGCTCTCAGAGCCCATTTTACAGATGAGGACATCAAGGTTTGAGTTAGTTATCCATGTTGGCTCATTGAGTCAGCCAACTCAGAGCCCAAATGACCAGTCCTGGTGGTTGACTGGCATGGCTGTTTCCTGCTCCACGGTGGCACGCCCCTCACACATACAGTGAGAAACAGGCCTGAAAGAAGTACCTGGAAATTCCAGGCTGCTCTTCCTTTTGTGGCCTCATTTCCACACACTAGTGAAGGGGCCCTGTGAGTTAAAGAGTGAGGGTGAAGATTTTATAGAGTTGGTCCTAGAGACAGAAATAGAACCAAACAGCCATGCATAAGCCCCGAATAAACAGCCTGCCGAAAAGTATTAAACAGCACATTAGCACATCTTGTTTTCTTATGTAACGAATGATTTTCCAGACATGTCCCATCTGAGCAAGATTCTCATCAGTACTTCTCCTCCCAGGAGCAGGGGGCTAGCCACATTGCCACAGGAATGTGACTCACTGGTATGGGAGAAGCGTTCAGCCAGGGGGAGTGTGTGTGTGTGCGTGTGTGTGTGTGTGTGTGTGTGTGTGTGTGTGTGTGTGTGTGTGTGTGTGTGTGTGTGTCTGGGGGTGGTGGCGTCAGAGCTCTGCTGAGTGGGCTTCATCCGCCCAAGTTCATCTGCACTAAAACTTGTCAGACGTACTGTCTGAAAAGAAAAGTCTCCTTCCTTATATAAAGCAACATCCTTGGCAGTTGGCTGTATAAGGAACAATGAGCAATGAAAGGTTCTCCCCTATTGTGGGTCTTCTGTGCAAAAACAACCAACTGTTATAAATAGATGGTATTTGTAGTTTCCATCTTCTTGCCTCCAAGGTTTAGGGGGATGAGTCCTTCAGTTTGTTTTGGGTTAGACTCTCTACGTGAATCCTTTGCTAAATGGCCAGATTTCACCACCACCCCCCAAAGCCCTGGTGACCTTGACTGAGACAGGATCGAGAATGAATAGCTACAAATATTAAAGATTTGTGGTGGGAAGCAGTAAAGAGGGAGGAGAAAAAGTGCCAAGTAACAGCTATTAAAAATCCATCCAACATAGACAGAAGTTCATCCAGATAAACTTAATATGTGTGTCAAACACACCTAGACCTCTAAAACACAGAATAAAAACAATTCGTATCTAAACTTCTTAGAACCATAATGTGACAGTTGAAAGGGACCTGTGAGGTCTGGTCCAGCCTCTTTATTTCATAGATAAGAAAATTGAGGTCCCATTTGGGGTTTTCGTGACAGAGATACTGGAGTGGTTTGTCATTCCTTCTCCAATTCATTTTACAAATAAGGACATTGAGGCAAATAGGGTAAAGTGACTTGCTCAGGGTCACATAGCTAGTAAGTATCTGAGGCTAGATTTGAACTCAGGAAAATCAGTCTCCTAATTCCAGACCTGGTGCTTTATCCACTGTGACCCCTAGCTACCTACATTTATCTACTCCTTTATAATCTGTAACTTTTTATTTGTTACCTTCAATTGATATAGCCATTTATCTCTCTATATACATCTATGTAGATATACTATGTATTTATTCTCTATATAAGCAGCACTGCCTGGTGCACAGTAGGAACTTAATAGATGTTTATTAATTGATATGTGTGTACAGGCAACTTAATGCATTTGAAAAGGCGCTGGATTTGGAATAAAAAAACCTGGATTTGAATCCTGTGTGACATTGGGCAGATCACTTAACTTCTCTGACACTTGATCCTCTGTAAAATGAGGGAGGTGGCTTAGGTGACCTTTAAATTCCCTTCCAGCTCTAAAGGGAGGTGGCGGGGTGATACAATGGATTGAGCACTGATCTTGGAGTCAGGAAGATCTGAGTTACAATCCTGCTGCCGGCACTTCCTAGCTATGACACCAAAAGTAAATCCCTTACCCTCTCTCAAACTCAGTTTTTACTCATCTGTAAAATGGAGATATTTGTAGCGAGGATCAAATGAGATATCATATAAGAAGCACTTTGCCAGTCAGTCAATAGTTAATCCATGAGCATTTTTTTTTTGAAGGGTGGAAGGTAGAGCAATTGGGGTTAAGTGGCTTGCCCAAGGTCACATGGCTAGTTTTGTGTTAAGTGTCTGAGGTCGGATTTGAACTCAGCTCCTCCTGACTCCTGGGCGGGTGCTCTATTCACTGTGCCACCTAGCTGTACTTTCCACAAGCATTTAATAAGCACCTACTGTATACCAGGCAGTGTGCTGAACATTGGGAATGTGGGCATGTTATAGAAAGACAGCTCCTGCCCTCAAGGGGTATTCACTCTAATAGATTAAGTCGTGGGGGCCGGATGTAGAAGTCTGGATGGTAGCCTGATAAGAAACGAAGAGACAGTCAGCAGGGCACTTTCCAGGTTCGGGTAGTAATCGAATCAGAAGGAGGGGTGCCAGGGGCAGGCAGTGCTTCTGGGTTGTGAGTTCCCTGGCTGAAATGATCTTCCAGGATGAAGAGGTTTCTGGGAAATGATAGAGAAGTCTCTATAAAAGCTATTGTTTTTGTTGTTACTGTAATATCTGTAGTCCTGCAGTTGGTAGCCAGATGGCTATGCTGTAGGAGGGGAATCAGAAAATTCAGTGACATGCATGTGCTTATAAAAACATAGCCCTTAAATAAATGGACACGATGTGTGCATGTATGTGCATATACACATGCTTTTTATATATATATATATATATATATATATATATATATATATATATATATATATATATATATATATATATATATTTAAACATATCTGAATGTTTACAACTAACCGTAGGGTCAGTATTGAGTAAAGTGAGAGTATTGAAGCCATGAGCTCTGAATCTACTGACTAAGTTACTCTTCGTACTTTGCCGTGTTAACATAGGCGAGCCCCCACCACCAGCCTTTGTCTCCAGGATGACAAAACAGATGGCCAGAGAAGAGAACTATTCAGTTAGATTATGTGCATCATGGTCCATATATAGAAACCTCCTAATGTTCCTATAAGCTAATTGAGGAGTATCTCTCAAGTACTTTCTTATGACTCCTGCTTAGCTCAAAGAACCTTCTTCCAAACTCAGTTGAGACTTGGATTAGGCCCTAGGTGCTTCTCTGAACCTTGGCAGAGCCCATCTGTGCCATTCCCCATAAGATACCCCAGCTTAAATTAGGCAGGTTTCCATAAAAGTCCTTTAAAATCCATCCTGAACCACTTTGAATTTTTTCACTCAATGACTTGAAGTCAACTGAATTGGCCATTTATTTAAGCATCATGTATATCATCTCTGTGTTTTTAGCAGTCTTGCCTTCTGAGAAATGGAAAAGCTAGTCCTCAATTTTTTTGCTACCTACCTTCCTCACAGTTTTTTTTTTAATGTAAGGATTAATGAGACAGTGTTTGTTTAAAAAAAAAAAGTCTTTGAGCTCCTTGGAAGAAAGGCACTCCAGGAGGTGATATATTCCCTGGCCTGGGTAATCTACCCATGAAATATGGCACTTTGAAAGTGTGAGAAACATCTCAAATCACTCTGACAGCATTTTAATTATAGTTGATTTGTTTGCTGCTAATAGTGAAAATGCTGTCAAAGTGATTTGAGATGTGTTTTTTCCACTCATAATGTTATATTTCATGTTTTTGGAGTCATTGAAGCAGCGTTTTGATTTCAAGAAACACACGGGATGGCTCAGTGACTATAAGGAGATAACAGTCTGCAGGAAGTAGCCGTGGGTTCTTCAGACACCAAGAGCCCTTATCAAAAAATAAGTGATTGTTAACATAGTACACTCATGTGAAACAAGGTTTAAAGTATGCATTTAGAACCTAAGTCACGGAAAAGGGAAGCAGGGTGCTTGGCTGCCTGGCTGGATTATGGGATTTGGGTATAGCTGCCATCATTGATATGTGTTTGCAACTTTCACTACGTGGAATGAACATGGGTGCTTTGGCAACAATCACCTATGACATCAGTAGGATACTTAGGTTATAGGGTATCCAAGTACCACTGTATTCCATTAATGAGAAATGGGATCTATAGAATGCAGGAAAAAAGGGTTACCTTGGCATAAGTTAGGAAAATCATCCTGTCCTGTAAGAAATTTTATTTACTGTGTCTTTTATTTAGCTTCTAATTTTTGCTATATTGATTGATCTTTCCTCTGGTGTCCTACTAAGGAAGTTTCTGGGGAGGTTGTGCTTCTGGTAACCAGAAAGTTTCCTTGGTAGCTGGGTGGCCCAGAGCATAGAGTGTTGGACCTGGAGTCAGGAAGACCAGAGTTCAAATACTGACTCAGATGTTTACTGGTAGTGTGATCCTGGGCTAGTTACTTAACCTTTCTCCATATCAATTTCTTTATCTGTAAGATAGCATAATGGGCAGCTAGGTAGGCCAATGGATAAAGTGCTGAAATTGAAATCAGGAAGATCTGAGTTCAAATCCAGCCTCAGAAACTGCCTAGTTGTGTGCCCTGGGGCAAGTCACTTAACCTCTGTTTACTACTGGAGAAGGAATTGGCAAGCTGCTCTAATATTTTTGCCAAGAAAACCCTGTGGACAGATGTCTGCAGGGTCACAAAGAGACGGATATGACTAAAATGACTGAACAACAACAAGATACCATAATAGTAACTCCTACCTCCCAGGGTTGCTGTGAAGAACAAATGAGATCCTGTAGGTAGAGCTTTCTGTAAACCTTACAGTGCTGAGTAAAGACAAATATTATTTAGAAGCTTGGATGAAATTTTTCCTTCCCCTTTCTCTCCTTGACATGCATCAACCCCAAGGATAGTACTTTCTATGTAGCTAGTTAAAACAGGACCATCTCCAGTCATCCTAATCACGATCTGGCCACTGGACCCAGATGGCTCCAGAGGAGACAGTGACTCTGGTGACTTTGCACAGTCTTTCTTCACTTAAATCTAATTCACCTGCACGTCAAAGCATCACCTCCCTGATGCCATGATACTCTTCGAAAATGAAGGACAAACCACAACAGCTAAAACAGTGCACATTTTGAGATTAGGGTATAGGAATGGTCTAGCTCATGCATGGTTCCAGTGACCTTCCCAGTCTCCCACATCCTGACACCCATCATCAGCAGCTCTTTTCTCTTATATTGATTTGAGCCATTTGCATTCTAGGATCCACACTGTGAAATTAGGGAGAGTAACCTAGATCTTGAACTTGTAAAGAAAAAGATGGAAATGTTCTTCAGGCCGGAGACTTAGCTTGTAGTCATCAGAACCTGTGAACAGAAGAATCACAACCTAGGTGAATGAGGACCAGAAACAGAGACGTTCACACACTCTCTCCCAGCTTTAAGCTTGAAGTTCAAAAATGGTGCTCTAGCTTTGCAAGGAATTTTTTCATTTTGAGAGAGATTATATGCCTAATGCAAGACAAACAGAGCAGTTAACATGTGTCTGTTAGTTGGTTCGTGCTTCAGTCCTTAAGACCAATCATGCGTTTTTGGAGGAATCCCCTTGACTCTGCTCCTCTGCCAGGAAAGAACCCCCTGAAGAGCCACACAGGAAGATGGTGGTACCCAGATTCCCTAATAGCTCTTGTCAGACATCAAGCTACATTTGTTCAAAAACCACAGACTTTCTAAGCACTTCTGAGCTCTTCACAAATTCACTTGATAATGTTGAAATATCTAAGAAGATTTGTTCCGTTTGCAGGAAATCCTTCAATAATAACACGTTTCCCAGAATGAGTCGGTTGTGACAGGAGGCAAACAAAGCATTCTCTATGTGTCATTTGGATTGTGACTTTTTATTTTTAAAAAAATGGGGATAGGATGTTGTGTGGTTAAGTGGGTCATGACAACCATGCTGAACTAGGCAGGATGGCTGTCTTGCAGCAGTGTCATTGTTAGAGGAAGAGTATGCAACAGGAAGACCTTGGCAACTGGGCATTATGCTCTAAATAAAAAGAACTCACATTTCTTAGCAGTTTCAGATCAACAAAATGCTTTACTCAAAAATAGTCTTGTGAGGTAGGTATTACAACTATCCATCCCCATTTTCCAGATGAGGAAGTTGAGGTTAAGGGACTTGCTTGTGCTTAAAGGGCTTGTGAACAGCAGAGATGGGACATGAGCCCAGGTCTTTCTGACTACACCTCTGGGACCCGTTCAAACACACTATATTGTTTGTCAAGTGGTATTCATTTATGACAACCCAGCTTTGGTCAAATGATAATAGTAACATGGAGTTAGGGTGAGAAGGTACCTTAGAGACTGTTTTGACCTGCCTTTTCATTCCGCAGATAGATTATTAGACAGATTCCCTGTAGGGATCCATTTAAGTATCAGACTCTTCTAGTAAATTGAGAGTATGATTTGATTTACAAAAAATTTGATTTGTGTATAACTTTATCAAGGTTACCTTTTAATATTTAAAATTTGTTTTTCTCAGCATCCAACATGGTACCCTATACACAATAGGCTTTTAATAAATGTTTGTCAATTAAAATGAAGGTGAAGAGGAGAAGGGAAGGGTACAAGCATTTATATAGCATCTACATGTGCCAGGTGCCATGCTTAGCAAAGTTTTTCAAAAATATCTCATTTGATCTTCACTGGGAGGTAGGTGCTATTAGTATCCCCTTTTTCAGTTAGAGAAACTGAGGCAAACAGAAGTTAAATGACTTCCCCAGGGTAACACAGCTAATATCTAGGCTGGATTTAAACTCAGGCCTTCCTTACTTCAAGGCCAGTGCTGTATCTGTTGTGCCACTCAATGCCTCCAATGAATGGAGTTTGACCACCTCTAAGGCCCCTTCCCATCCTAAAAGCTATAATTCCTTTTGAGCTTTTTAATTCCATTTTAAAAGTTGTAAACTTAAAAAAAAACAAATGAAATGGGTATTTCCATATACGTAATAGAACAGAAAAAATGAAGATAGTACATAAAACTGCAAATCTCTATTACATGTGACTTGTTTTTCTTTTTTAAGTATATAAATTCACCCTATAGCTTTCAAAACTGTCATATTTGCCCATGCTTCTTTCCAGCTTTCTTTCTGTTCTCTTCTCTGCAGTTAAAAAAAAAAGATGCCTCAGTCACCCTCTTTTCACTTCACTTCTTTTCTCGATACCTTTTCCCTAGAACAACTGAATGGAAAAGTTAACTGTGACATAATAACCCAGCTCTCTCTTCCACTCCTATTCCCATCACAACTAGGAAAAGAAAGAGAAAAACAAAACTCTTGTTACAAGTATGTGTAGTCAGGGAAAACAGATTTTCACATTGGCTGTTTATCTTATTTTCTCACCAAAAATGTTTATCTTCTTTTGCATCCTGAGTCTGTGGCCTCTCTGTAAAGAGGTGGGGAGATGGCTTCAGCATTAGCCCTCTGGCATTGTAACTGATCACTGGATTGATCACGACTTGGGAGGGGGGTGGTTCTTAACTTGTTGTCCACAGATAGATTTTAAGGAATCTATAAACTTAGAAGAGAGAAAAAAAAATTCTTGTTAATTTTCACCCACCTCTAACTGTTATTTGGCATTTCCTTCAACTATAAATGTAACATGCTTTTCAGAAGGGGTCCATAGGCTTCACCAGACTAACAGTGGGGTCCTTAGAACAAAAGCCAATTAAGAACTCTTCACTTACAAGTAGATATTCTTAATTTTCAAGGTCATAGAAATAGATCCTTTGATCAGGAGAAATGAGTGATTTTCTCAGCTCCTTCTCACCCCATCCTCATTCCATCCCCTACTTCTGTGTAACCGTGAGAAAACCATGTTACTTTTTAGTGGTTTGGGTGACTGCTAAGTAAAATGGGTCTCACACTTGCCCCTTGCCCACTTAAGCTGGCAGCTGTGAGGAGTAAGGAATGTGGGCAGATGTTAGAGGCCCTTATGTGCCACTATTAGACCATCAGGCATCAATTCACAGGGAAAGTTTATGATCAGAAAGGCTCATTCCATCATGAGACTAACTGGTAGGGGCTTTCCTTACTGGGCCTGAGAAAACCTTGAGGGTTTTTTTGAGAAAAGTACCATGTCAACTTTCACTTTCCATCTGGGTCCACTCAAGTGTCCTTTGTTTCAAAAGTCAAGAAAGTATCATAGCTGATTCAGTTTAGCTACCATGTGAAAATCATAAATTTGAGTTGATTACTCCCCCAACCCCCCAACCCATCTTCCTCTTCTGTCCTCTGTCTACCACCCTAACGTTAGCCTCAGGGTTTGTTAGGTTCTTGTCAGGAGCCCAATCCTCTTCATTGCTGCGCAGCAGCTGAGTCTGGTCCACTTCTCTTGGATTCATCTGCCCAACTCCTTGGATTTGCCTGAGTTGGAGCTTGTTGAGTATTAAGGTGTGGCTTGGGGAGCTGGGAGGAGATAGGAGACCATTTTGCCTTGAACAGGCTGCTTTTCCAAGAAGACTCTGTCTGTGATGGAAAGTCCAGGGAAGGCAGCATCCAATGGAGTATTACATTTCTAACTCTGCTTCATGCCCTGGAGGAAGAGATTTGTTGCGTGTTATTTTAACAGGTTGATGCAAAAGTAAATAAACAGGGAGAGGGAGGCAGAGAGAGATGGGTAGTTTTCAGTCAATAACGTCACAGAAGCCAGCAATTTAAAGGGAGTGGTTAGAAACTGAGGTTTCTCAACTGAGAAGGTGGGTCAGGAGTAGTAAGTGGGATCTGAGAAGAGGAAGTGAAAGGATGTAAATAGCAAACTGCAGGTTTCCTGAGCCCACAGCATCCCTCAATCCTCAGCTCTCTAGTAGACCTGGGTGTTTGGGGTCTTTAAGGGGCCATTTCCCCAAACCAGTGTAGACCTCTCTATTTTAAGATTGGTAAGCCTTTAGGAAACGCCCTAAAGCTGACATGTAGTCTTGAGAGGACTAATAGATGCATGGTTATATCAAGAAGAGACTGGGTCCCCAGGGATTCATCCTGGGCTCTTGGAGAAAGGGTTTTGTTGTCTTATTGAAGAGTTGGATTATGATGCTGATCCCTTTATTTTTAATGTTCTTGGCTTGCTGGCACTGATCATGGTGTAATGCCTTGAATTCTGCACTGTCATCTCAGGGAGGGAGGGGGCTAATTGCTATAGGTTTAGTAATATGTCTTTAAAAGAAGATGACGATGAGGACTGGAAAGAAAGAAAGCTGGGAAGAAGGAAGGCCTGCTGGGAAGGGAGGAGGTAGACATTTTCTTGGGAAGTGTTTGAAATGTGGTACCATTACATCATGTTGAGGACACGGGAGCTGAAGATCTGAAAACCGTTCTCACCATGTCACTTGATCATTCTGTAACCTAAGTAGGGTCATTTCATTGGTCTCAATTTTCCCATCTGAAAAATGGACGCAATAGCATGCATTTCTTACTGACCTTGGGCTAGAACAACTGAATGGAAAAGTTAACTGTGACATAATAATAGGGGATAGGGCCTGGTATAGGGGACTCTCAGATGAGGAAGCATCCTCTGGCAATACAAAACATTTTCTCTGAAACTTGTAGTCTTAGAGATAGTCACCTAACTGAGAGAAGTTTAAGAGATATCCCCAGGTCACACAGCTAGTCTGTGGCAGAGGCAGGACCTGAACCCAGATCTTCCTAGCTAAAATCTAAACATATGGCAAAAGAAAGCAGCTAATATTTATATGATGTTCTAAGTTTTGCAAAATATGTTACATACATTATGTCACTTAATCCTCACAATAACCCTATGAGATGGGTGCCATTATTATTCCATTTTACAGATAATAATAAATAATAATAGTTAACATTTATAGAGTGCTTACAGATAGTGCCAGGCACTGTGTTAAGCATTTTACCATTATCATCACATCTGATCTTCGTAGCAATCCTGGGAGGTACTTGGTATTATTAGCCCCATTTTATAGGTAAGGAAACAGAAACTGAGGTGGGATTTGAACTCAGGTCTTCCTGACTCTAGGCTCAGCACTCTATGCACTGTGTCAAACTGTCTTTCAGGCAGAAGATCCTTAGCTACAAAGAGCCACATGAGAGCAAAGTATTCTTCTTTTGATGATTTTTTTCTTCTTTTTCTTGTGTGTCTCCTTATGCTATCATCAACCAGGTATGACTTCATTGAAATCCGGGATGGGGACAGTGAATCTGCAGACCTCCTGGGAAAGCACTGTGGGAACATTGCCCCTCCAACCATCATCTCCTCAGGGTCAGTGCTCTACATCAAGTTCACATCTGATTATGCACGGCAGGGTGCTGGCTTCTCTCTACGCTATGAGATCTTCAAGACAGGTCAGTGATGCCCCAGGAGGAGATACATCCCTATCAGACACTGCAGTGCCTCTGGGCAGAGAAGGGAGGGGCTTGGCAGATATGGGAGAGTGGGGGAGAGAAGAGGGTGCAAGCCTGAAAGGGAAGATGGGAACCCAGGGTGGGGGGGACAACATTTCCACATGTCAACTGCCAAGGGAAGAGAATCTAAGTCATGAGGGTGGGAGTATTTTATTTTCAATAAAGGTGATAGAGGACAGCAGGGAGGATAAAACATGTTTCTTCTGGCGACCTATTCAAGAAAAGTGATGGACAGAATGCAATTTTCTAAGCAATTTTTAAAAAAGATCCTGCCAAGCTACATAAATCTCATTCATCCCCCAAAATTTGTATTGGAGTCCATTTCCATTTGTTACCTCCAAGGCAAGGGAGTGAAATGGAAAGGAGTCAGAAGGCCTGGGGGTTCCAGTCCTGACTGCCAGTCTGTGTGTTCTTGGGGAAATCATTTCCCATCTGTGGGCCTCATTTTCCTCATCTGAAAAAATGAAAGGGTTATGTCTAGATGACCTCTGAAGCCTCTTCCAGCTCTCAGTCTTTGGCCCTTGCTGAGAGAGTACCAACATCTGTCCACAGCAGCCTCCTTCACTCTACCTCCTCCCCATTCCCAGGCACATCTAGATTGCTGTGAAAATCAATCAGAAAGGTGTAGGAAGGAGAGACAGAGAGGATTACATTTCTTAGCACTTGGCACCTGGGTCTCCCTTCGGTCTATGCTTGTTTCTTTTTAGACCCCAACAATCTGGGCTGATACTTGATTTCATGGCTGACGTAAGGAAGTTTTCCTTTCCCTTCCTCGAATAAGAAGTCCTCTTAATTGATTCAGCTCTTGTGTTTAAGCATCTCAAGCAAAGGCCTTTTTCTGTGTGCCCCCTATGGCTCTCTTTAAGCCAAGGAGGAGGGAGACTTGTCCCTCCAGAGCCTCTCTGCTTACACACTCACCCTTCTTCCAGTAGGCCAGTGGCATCTTCATATATCAGCGATGATGCATTTTACCTCCTTTACAGTCTGGGGGTTTTGTGATTGGTGTAGTGCTAGGTGAAGGAGAGGCTTTGTCACAGAGGGGAGAAAGCCAGGCGCCTCTGGAGTTCCATGCAAGGGGAACTATTCAGATATATTTTATTTTTTGCCAAACAGTTCTTAAAAGGAAGTGGTAGCTACTGAAAGTACTTTTTATGTCTTCTCTGTCTAAATATTTGTCAGATTTGTCTGCATGAGAACAAGAATTTACAACAAAATAAAGGGGGAAATCTATGTGAGTGAGCCGGAGCAAAGACTTTCACAGGGTATGAGTAAGGAGGCAAACTTGCTCCTGAAGAGGTTAATGGCCTGTGGTGGTGAGCCCCAGGCCTAACTGAGGGGAGACAAGAATGCAGTAGGGCCCAAAACACTTTATGGCTGAAGGCAGGCCTGGCTCTAGCCTCTTGGAAATAACATACCAGTATCGTCCTTAGCCCTCCTTAATTCTAAAGAGCAAGCTGGGATCGACAGAAATAGGCCAGTCACCAGGCTGGAAGCAGTACTCACCAGCACTCAAAAATTGCATTGGGTAAAGTTTGTGTAGGAAACAGACAACACAGGTGGAAAAGGGTGGAATGGTGTGAGGTGACTACAGTTAAGGTAGATGGAAGAAGTCGTTTTCTTTTCTTTTCCAAGTTAAACAAATGGTTATTGATAGCTTCTGTTTTTATATCACTTTCAGCTCCCAACCCATTGAACCATCTCTTGTGACAAGGAATAGATAAAGTAGAATATCAAGTCATATAAACACCTATTTATTAATTGCCCACTGTGTTACGTACTTAGGATACAAAGAAAGGCAAAAGACAGTCCTGGTTGTCAAGGCACTCACAGTCTAATTGAGAACAACATCAATTAAGCAAAACCAATCAACTTAGCCACTGATCTGACAGCATATTCACTCTTCCACAGTCAGAGCTCCTTGGCTCTGCAAAGAAGGAAAGGAAGTACATTGTCTCAAGGGCCAACCTTATGGTCTTTATAATTACACAGTGTCTATTGGCTTCATTCTCTGTACCGACATTGTTACAGTAATTATGAGGTGCAGTGGATAGAGCACATGGCCTGAAGTTAGGAAAAAGAATGGAATTCCAATATAGCTCAGATGTTAACTAGTTGTGTGTCCTAGGCAAATCAGTTAACATCTGTCTGCCTCAGTTTCCTCAACTGTAAATGGGACAATAATATCACCAATCTTACATGGTTGTTGTGAGGATCAATGAGATAATATTTGTAAAGTTCTTAGCACAGTGTCTGGCACATAGTTTTTCATTGTTCGTTTTTTTTTGAAGCAGTTAGGGTTAAGTGATTTGCCCAGGGTCACACAGCTAGTAAGTGTCTGAAGTCACATTTGAACTCAGATTCTCCTGACTTCAGAGCCAGTGTTCTATCCACTGCCACACCTAGTTGCCCCAGCATCTGGCACATAGAAGGCGCTTAAATGTTTCCTTCCTTCCTAATTGTGTGAATTGTTTTCCTGGTTCTGCCTACTTTATCAGACATTCATCAGTCTATATAAGTCTTCTCATGAGAAATACACATTTTGAGGACAGGTTTTTACCATTCTTAAGCTTAGGGTATTATTCTTGCATTGGGTAATTGCAATTGGGTAAGAAATCCTTTAAACCAACATAAATTTGCACTCACATCAGTCTTAAACGTAAATGAACATCATGCCTCCATTTTCTGGTAGAGGAAAGGCTATTGTCAGGAAGTCAGATACAAGGCAAAGGGTCCTGCAGGTTGAGTGTCATTGTTTAAGGACCCACCAGAGCACAACTTCAAATGCTACAGCTCATTTTTGGATTACTAGGATATAATTGTGGAGATCTGAATTCAAATCCTGACTCAGACACTAGCTTTGTCAGTCTGGTGAAGTCAAGCAAACTTTCTATACCTCAGTTTTCCCATCTGTAAAACGGGAATAATAATCCAACCTAGCTCATAGAGTTATTGTGAGTATTAAATGAGATAACATATCCAAAACCACCCTTAATGTGATCTATAAAATGCTAGGTATAAAATTTAAAAATAAATCAATAAATGCTAGTTATAGGTAGACTTTGGGTGGTGATACAGCATTCAGCCCTGAGAACTGGACCTCTGCTCATGCAAATGTCAGCAGTACAAAAGGGGCAAGAAGTCACTCACTGGACCTTCTAGCCCGAATGTGGGCACAACAAGGCCATTGGGGGAACACCCCCGAACACCACATCCAGCTGTGTAGACACACTACTCTGCTGGGTACAAAATGAAGAAGAGTTGAAAATCCATTGAGGTGCCAGGCCATGTGCCCATGTTTCCACTCTTGGTGTCTTGGGAAAAAAAAACCACACACATACAAGGTTTACGTCATCCACCAAACATGAAAGAAATGCATGAATATACTGGAGAAATCCAAACAAACACAGTTCTGTTTGCTGGGTAGCATTCTTCAAAGAGAGCAAGAAGGGGAAACTGTAAACAGAGATATACAAATACCCATACCAGAGGGCTTTGGAGCCCAGTGACAGTATATTATACCATTAAAACACTGCTGAAGAAATATACCAAGGGAGATAAACTCACAACTTCAGTGCAGACGGGGAACATTGTGATGGGTCTGGGAGCTTCGTGTCTGGCTCCAGCTGAGGTGGGCTAGAAGAAATCATATATCACTCAATCAAGATTTTTATTCTCCCTTTTAAAAAATATTTATTTTATTTTTAATTGATGAAATAAACCATGTATTTCCCTAACATATCAGACTGGTTGTCTGCATAGATGAAGGTTATACTGAGGAAAATCTTGCCAATTTGAAAATGAGATACCCCATCATGGATACATACAAATAGCAGTAGAAATGTCAAGTATCATTTTTTTTTTAAAATCACAGTTGGAAACGGAAAGATTTAGAGGTTCGTTCCTCTCCTGCTGTCTCTTGAACTTGAGTTCAAGGTCAAGATGCCTTTCTTGGGACCTAGTGATAGCTGAGCTTGGCATCTCAGCTGGAACATGGAACTGGGGGAATCCTAACACCCCTGAATCAAGAAGCTGAGTTAACTCTAGTGGTCTAGTTCTACTTTGAAATTTCAAGTTTTCTTTTCTAAGTTCTGCTTTCAACATATCTACTTTAGTTTGGCTTTTAGTTGGAAGACTTTTCTAGAAAAGCTCCAGATACTTTTGGAAACCCTTGTTCAGGTTTTTCTGCCTTTGGGACTGCTGTTCCAATTATACAGCAGCTAGGAAATCATGCTGGGCGAAAGCTGTTTAGAAAGAAAAAGCTCCCTGCTGTAGAAACCACTTAGTTTCCCTGGCAGATCTTTGCATGCAGTGTAGAGAAGGGTGTCTAGTCCATCTGAATGGATTGAGCTTTTTTTTTAATGTGTCTGACCCCTTTGACATAAGAGCTGAGGAAGAACCTAATTTTAGTCCTGAGAATGCTTATGTTTTTTCCTGGTATCTCAGATACCAGGAGAGAAGCAACATAGAATAGTGGATAAAGAGTTCCCTTCAGAGCTAAGAAAACCTGTTTCCAAGTTCTGATGATGACCCATACTAGCTGTATGACCTTTGTCAAGTCACTTAACCTATAAATATTCTAGGCAGCTCTAAAGACTGCAAAGAAGGTGCTGACATACAGTTGTAGGAATATTCTTCCACATCTGGGAGTTCCACATGCCAATGAAATCATGGGTCCCATCCCTATCACTGTGATTCATATTGAGCATTCTGTATGCCTTTCTTTCTGGTCTTCAGGCCAAGGCTAGAGCAATGGGCAGGTCTGAAGATGCCATCGAGAGTTAGGCACCCACTATTTAAAAGAAAAAGGTCTGGTTGTTGTGGTTTTGTTACTGTTATTGTTGAATGTATCCTGGTATCTACCTGGAGGAGAATCTCTTCTGAGCCAGGGGCAAGCTGATGGATGTAACAGCCCTGGGGCAAAGACACGCCTTTCCTTTGAGTACCCAAACATGTATAATTGGGCACAATCTTCTGGGAATCAAATGTCTTTTAGAATCTTTCCTCTAGTCTTTTGTTTCGAAACAAAAGGAGCAAGCATGGGCAGGAGATGGGGGCTGTGGTTTGGAAGAGAGTGTGTTTGTGGTGGTGCTGAGGAGGAACAGGAAGGAGGGGGTGTTTTCAGGAACCTTCTTTGAAACTGTTGGTAATTTCAAGCGAAATTTCCCTCTTGTGTGAAGCATCTGACGGGACCAGGGATTTCACTTTAATTCCCTGATCCCAAGGGAAATTCCAGTCCTCTTTAAAGAGAATTACAGTAAGGATAGGCTCTGGGAGGGAAAGTCAATACTCCTCCCCTGGCTCTCAAAAGCTGACCTGCAAGTTGAGAATGGAGGTTTAATTTTCTCCCTTCCACGCATGTGGCCCTGCCAGCCAGGCTACAAGGGGAGGCAGCTCAGCAGAAGCTAAACCCTAACCTTTTCAAAATTCCTCTCGGACCCCTTGAAGATCTGCCAGTTGGCTGTGCTCTGCTGGGCTGCCCTGGATCTCATCATACTGGGTGAAGCAGGGGGCCAACCGAGGAAGCTCTACCGGAGGCCAGGATGACAGGAAACAAAGACAGGGCAGAGGATGGCTTAGCTCTGGCCTCCCTGATCTGGCTTTATGCTCCAGCAGCCCAAGGGCTTGCCCAGTTGGTGTGAATATTTGGGAATGATGGAGTGAGTGCAGAACCTCTGAGCCGCTGTAGTTAGAGATAGACCTCCAAAGAATCAAGAAAAGGTTCCTTCCAAGGTCCTTGTGGGTCCACAGTGTCCCTGCCCTGCCAAACTGCTTCAGTAGACAGGGGAGAGTGTGAGGGGTGTGTGTGTGTGTGTGTGTGTGTGTGTGTGTGTGTGTGTGTGTGTGTGTGTGCTCGCGCGCATTTCCTCCTCTATTCTAAAGAAAAGAGCGTTTCTTCCTTTCCAATACGCATTTGCATGGCACCTTTTAAAAGTCAGACATTCACTGCTCCAGAGAACCATCATCAATAAAGATACTAGTGAACCAGCCTGCGAGGGAGCCTCGGATAAAGACATCGCCACAGGCTAAGATCAGGTTATTGACATCACATAGTTATATTTCTGTGCAATCCCCAGAGGACACTTTCTTGCCAGTAAACACCTGGTTTATTGAATATTTCTGTGTTTTTCCTCCATGCTTGGAGTGTGTATGATTCTCTTCATAAATCCAGCTTACCTTTTTATCTGAGCTGAATGCAATCAATTCTAATTGCTTAGCATTTGCATTCAGCGTGGTGCTAGATAACTTGTGTTGGAGTTGGTGTGTTTGTGTGTCTGTGTGTGTGCACGTGTGCGTGCAATTGTTGTTGTTGCAGCCACAATGGGCCATGTCGTCAGATTGGGAGAATTGGTGGCTCTGTTTGGCTGCAGCAGGAGATTTAGTCCTGAGGATGCTTATATTTTTCCTGGGATACAGGATGATTCCGCCTAGAGGCATTAAGGGGTAAGGTAGCTGTTGCTGTCAAGCCACACTGGTACAGGAATGTGTGCTGCATGTAATGAGGAAACCTCCATCCTTTCTAGGAAGGCACCAGCACGGGAGCTTACCAGTCGTCTCTATCACACTGAAATCAGAAGCTTTCCAAGTGATGTCTTTCTCCAGTCAGTGGCAGAGCAGCCTTTAACATCGCCTATACCCTGCTGTGATTCAGCAGCTAAAAACTCCAATTGTTAATTGTCTGATTACTACAGAGCAACTAGTTTTAATATGGTCATGACATGAATGAGGACCCAGGCTCCCCTTTGCCCCTCCCCTGAGGCACCTTGGATCTCAGTGGGGAGAGGGGGGCACTTAGTTGGCCGCGGCACAATGGAGGCCAGTGTTGAGGTCAGCAATAAATAAGTGGTAACATTGTTTTCCCTGCTGGCAATCAGAAAGCCTTCCTTAAGGATTGAAATAACTTACATTTCTGGAGCAGGCAGCTGAGTGAAATGAGAAAAAAGACTCTGTTCTTCCTTTCAGCAGAATTCACACACACACACACACACACACACACAAACGCACACACACATACACTTCTTTCTATCCCCCCAAATGTTTTAGTTGTCGTTTCCTTGAGATGTGGATCAGGCCAGATGTTTCTCCCCTTGGTCTGTGCTTGAGAAGAACTGGTTTGGGGGCTTTAATTGTGGGTGCTAAGAGGGTGTTCTTCAAGGATCTACCCAACGGGAAACATTGAGACTTTGACCCAAACATTGGGACTCACAAACACACCAAAAAGAAACCACTTCTTTTCTAATGATGCAATTCTTTCTTACTTTCAGGTTCTGAAGATTGTTCAAGAAACTTCACCAGTTTGAATGGTACCATTGAATCCCCTGGGTTTCCCGATAAGTACCCACATAATCTGGATTGTACCTTCACCATCTTAGCCAAACCCAAGATGGAGATCATCCTTCAATTTATGACCTTTGACCTAGAGCATGATCCATTGCAGGTGGGAGAAGGTGACTGCAAATATGATTGGCTGGACATCTGGGATGGCATTCCTCATGGTGAGTCATAGTGATGAGTTGTAGACATTTTTCTCAGTAGATTGCCTTCTGTCTACAATGTAGACAGTAGTGTAAAAAAAAGTAATGTAAAAAAAGTAATGTGAAAAAAAGAAACCAAAGATTTTAAAATTATAAAGAATTCTCTAGTGCTAACTCAAAGGGTGATGACCCATTGTTCTCCATTATAGATGGAGAACACACACACACACACACACACATCTACGACTCACATCTATGAGATGCATAGAAGTTGTGCTTTCTTCTGCCCTGGGACTCTTTGAGCATTAGATACTTACTATATTTTTAGGCTAAGTTAGAAGAAGTTTGTATGGAGATGAGTATGGCCCAGGAAAGTTATTAACACTAGAAAAAGTACTACCTCTGAAGTCAGAGGACTTGAATTCAAATCCTACTTCTTAGACTTAGAATCTTTGTGACCTTGTGTATATCACCTAAGCTCCTTAGGCCTCAGTTACCTCATCTATAAAATGGAGTTCAAAATCTTATTTTAACATGTAATGGGGGGGGGGGAGAATAAAATATTGTTTAAAAAATAAAATAAAATGGAAGGGTTGAACTTTTGAACCTTTGAGGTCGCTTCTAGCTCAAGATCTATGATTCCCTAACTTCGAGAGGGTCTTTCCAACTCCATGGGTCCAAGGTTTCCACCTAAGTTGACTCCTCTCTAATTAGAAGCTATACCCAAACAGAAACATGTAGCATTGGCCACTCCTGCGTAGATATACTACAGATGCTCCTTATCCAATACTGAATGGGAGCAACATTTTTTCGAAGAGATGTGTATAGGCTGGGGTTAATTCAATAGAATATGGTTGCTGAGCAAGAAAGATCATTCCTATATTTTGCTTTTCAGTTTATATTTTATTCTAGTAAGGCAGATAGAGTGATTGCACATTGAGTAACTTAAATGAGTTGGGGTGGGGGGAATTATGTGATCGGCAGGAAGTTTGCCATTTCCTTTCCACTGACCTCTTTCTCCCTGTCTCCCAGTGGGTCCCCTGATCGGCAAATACTGTGGAACTAAAACTCCCTCGAAGCTTCGATCTTCAACTGGCATCCTCTCTCTCACCTTCCACACTGACATGGCAGTGGCCAAGGATGGGTTCTCAGCACACTACTACTTAATTCCTCAAGAAACCCCTGAAAGTAAGTTGGAAATCTTGGCATTTTATGGATGTAATATTCATCATGATATAGCCCATTACTCTTTACAAAAACTTCCCAGTTCTGAGTATGCACACTTGGACCACATACAAATCTGGAACACACATAAATCAAATATAAATCTGCGACGGGCAGAGTGACAGGACTATGATATGGCTATGGTGTTAAGGAAATAGTAGGTTCTAGTTTAGTTTTATCTTGAGAGTAAAAGCATCTAGAACAAGGGTTCCCAACCTTTTTTGGTCCTTATACCTTTTGGCTTTCCTGTGCTCCCCTTTTATTACAAAAGGAAATAAAATCTAGAGTTTGGAGAGTCAGCCATCAAGCCAAGAAGACCTAAATTCTCTGATCCGTATTGGCTGTGTGACTCTATTTAAAAAAAAACATTTTAATTTATGGAATAAAACAAGTATTCCCATAACATAGTATAATAAAAAGATGATTACAAATGAAACTGTGAATCTGTACAACTTTCTATTCCTTTTAAATATATATAATTATATATAATATATATAATATATAATAAAGTGATCATGTAAATTTCTTTTTTTCCCTTTTTTTTCCTTTGTGACTTAGCATAGCAACTTAGCTCTCAGTGGGGGGCAAATGGTGTCAGACTCAAATAGAAATATTCCTGCAGGCTGCATATTACCTCAGAAAAACACAAATTAACATTATCTATGTTTTATTGTATTTTCATTTCTTTCTTAAACATTTTCCAATTTATGTGTTCATCTGGTTCTGCCCAAACTTGTGGACACTTCAGTTAGGTGATTGTTTAAGACTAAGTTGCAGAAAAGGTGCTGACCTGTATTGGTAGAGTGAATTTCATCACCTCAAAGTTTCCTCTATCAGTGAAATCACAGGTCTAGTACCTGTGCTTTATGCACATAAGAAATAAAGAGCTTGGGGCAGCTAGGTGGCACAGTGAATAGAGTACTGGTCCTGGAGTCAGGAGAACCTGAGTTCAAATGTGGCCTCAGACACTTAACAGTTACTAGCCATGTGACCTTGGGCAGGTCACTTAACCCCAATTGTACTACCTTGCCCCCTCCAAAAAGCAAAAAGAAAGAAAGAGCAAGCTTATAAACAAGACTGAGCATCCCAATTCTCAGAGAAGAATTATTATAGGTAGAATTAAAGCCTTTTGAAATATTTCAATATTATAATATTGATTAAATATTCCTGTACTGCCTTGGCAAGCTTCTTGTACCCCCAAGAGCATGCATACTCCAGATTGGGAACCTTTCACCCAGAACCTTTCACAACTGTGTATGTGAGAAACTTTTGACTCTGTGATACTGAGGGCCTTTTTTGGCTATAGGTAGGGCTTCCCTAGTAGAGGATCATTGGAAACCTTAGTGGTCTTTAGTCTGAAGTACTGAGCTGACTCTACAGAAAATGATTTGTTATCTTTCTTATGTCTTATCATGGACACACTTGGCTTCCTTCAAGGTTCACCTAAAACTAAAACTCCACCTTATATACCACAAGCCTTTCCCCACCCTTCTTTATTGTAACACCTTCCCTCTGTTGATTATTTCCAATTTATCTTGTATATAACTTGTTTCTATGTAATTATCTGCATGTTGTTCCCTTCATTAGACCACAAACTTCTTGAGAACTTCATCTTATAGTATTTGGCATCTAGCAGTCAATTAAAAAATTTATTTACTGACTAATTGACATAGAAAAATTTGTAGAGTTGAGCTTTTAAGACAAAAGAATTAACCAGTTGCTTTAAGGACCCACAAAATTCACAAATTAAAGTGTCGTGGAATCACCAAGATTGATTCCCTTTTCCTAGCAAGACACCGAGTAGGTTGGCCTGCAGCAATCAGAAGCCAGGATGGCTCTTTTCAACCAGAGGTGCTCTAGACTGGGAGGCAAGCACAGGATCATAGACTATAAACAGCAACAAACTTTATAAATGGTGGCTACAACCACAGCACTAAAGGATGCTGTTTTTAACACATGGGGAAAAGATTGTTGGTTCCTTAGAAGCCATAATCTTGTGTACGCTAGTAGCAGTCATCACTGGTGGCATCTCTATAGAAAAGGAAGCAATTTTTTTCCATTATAGAAGCAGGACCAGAGTAAGTAACTACTAGATCTGTTTTTATGGACATATGGTACAAAAAAAACCAGAGTAACACGTGTGCATATGGAGAGTACTCTCAAACTTCAGATATATTTGTGTACTATGACATCTGCCTTTTGTGTCAGAAAAGAAGAGACTGATAAAAAGAGGAAGGCAGGTGGGGGGAAGAGAAGGAAGGAAGGGAGAGGGGGAAGGGAGGGAAGAAGAAAGGGAGGGAGGGAAGGAAGAAGGGAGAAAGGGAAGGAGGGAGGAGGAAGGAAAAGAAGGAAGGAAAGAAGGAAGGAAGGGAAAGAAGGAGGGAGGGAAGAAGGAAGGAAGGGAAGAAGGAGGGAGGGAAACTTCCCACATGTATGTTAATAAAGTTGCATTTGCAAGATACATCAGCCCACTCAAATTGCCTCCATTCTTTTCACATGTACTTGTACTGTTGTAATAGTGCATTTTCTGGCAACAGTGAGCATCAGTAGCCTGAAGTAGGAGTCAGCCTTGTGCTATAAAGTCTATTTTCAATTTGCATTATAGTTCTTCTTTATCCATAGCCTGGTTTCTTTATGGCTGGTTTAGTTTCTTTCAAGCCCACAGGGGTGGGTGTGGACAGTTGTCCACCTGAATATTGGTTTTAAGATATAGTTCTTGAGACCCAAGAGTACCTATAAAGCTTTGTTCTGGCATTTGAAGACAGTGTTGTGACTTTCTTTGGTTGGGATTGAGAGTCATGGGTTTGCTTTTTGACTTTCTCAATCTACCTGTGTGCCCTAGACTTCCAGTGCAATGTTCCTTTGGGGATGGAATCTGGCAGGATCTCCAATGAGCAGATTACTGCCTCCTCTACCTACTCTGATGGGAGGTGGACTCCCCAGCAGGGCCGGCTACATGGTGACAACAATGGCTGGACCCCCAATGTGGACTCCAACAAGGAATATCTCCAGGTACTTAGCCCAAAGGACACATAGACGGAGCCTAAATCCCAATTAATATGATGGAGAAAAGGAACACTGAGTTGTATAGGGACACCAGACCCTGGAAATACTGTTTTCCCAGGTAACAATAATGTCAGAGATGTTACTTTGGGCTGTATAATGATGTCCAAGGAAATTTTCTGTAAGTTGATCCAGAGCTGCCTCAACCTTTGTACAAAGAGACTGACAAGAAGGACAGTGTCCTGAAAATGGGCATTCCCTTATCTAGATGGTAGCTCAGCATGGTAGCTTAGCATGATGGCAGCTGCTTTGGTGGGAACCTCATCACGAAGGCCTTTTGCATGTCACTGGTAGACCAAGACAATTGGGGAAAACCTTATTACTGGAATGAAGCTAGGGTTGGTCAGGCCCTTCACTGCAGCTCTCAAGAGCGTAATTTTCTTTCCCTTTGAACAAGGCTTGCAGCTCATGCTGTGTAGCCAGCCCTTGTGACAAAGAGGTGACCTAACTGTGGCCCCTTGGAGAGAGGTCAGCTAGGCAGGGGAATGCTGTGAGTTCCAAGCAGGGGCAACTCATGCTTTTATGGCCCAGGACAGCCTTGATTTCCCATTGACATGTCAGCACAAGCTCTGATGTGACCTTGTGACCCCTGGCTCACGATAGACTTTGCAGAGCCCACAGTGACCAGAGATGAAGAGAGAAAGACCACTTAGAAACACTGGGAATCTACAGTGGTTCCGACAGCTGGCATACCTACTAGCATGAACACATCTATGGAGCTATTCTTCTGAAAATACTGAATGCCTTCCCTCTTTTTCACTGCTTGTCCAGTTCCTACTCATCCTTCAAAGTCCAGCTCTCACCTCCTCCATGAAGCCTTCCTTCACCACCCCAGATGATTGTTCTTTTCATCCTCTTCATTCCCACAGCATCTACTGCTAGCCCTGCTCATTTGGATACTTTCCACACACAATCTCACTGTTCCCTAAATTCTTCAATGTGTCTGAGTCTATGAGCTCCTTGAGAACTCCCCTGATATGTTTTTTTGGTAATCTCTAGGGTTTAGAATTGCTAAGCACATGGTAGATACACAGAAAACATTTGCTGAGTTGAATTCCATTCAGATGGTATGTACTGGCTAAATTTTGCTCACTCAAGAAAAACAGGAGTAAGGGGATTACATTTAGCAATTTCCTAAATGGATTTGGCATCATGGACAAATAGATGCTTTAAAGGGTTGGACACATACTTCTTCCAATAAATGTAAAATGGAACAGAATCTTTATTCTTTAGGCTGGCACTTTCTGCATAAAATTTGACCCTTTAGCGACCCACAAAATTAATGGGAGGAAGGAACAATATTGGGGAGGGAAGAAAGGCAGGGATATTGGACATGATGATATATCCACTTGGATTGGATTTATCCGAGGCTGTATTAAGATGGTGTTCATTAGCTACGGTCTCCCACAGTTCGGTTAATAACCCAGTAATGTTAATATTGGAGCAATCCTGTGCCATTGGGCTGTTTTTTTACTCAAAAGCATCTCATTCTCCATTGTTCCCCGCAACCAGAGAAAGGTTACCAAAAAAAAAATCACAAAAGAAGGAATAAAATTTGTCCCATCAATGTGGCCAATTTAATGCCAAATAGTTATGTTTGGTTATGAAATTAGATTCAAGACCGACAGTAACCACAGTGGGCCATAGGCACTGGGACACATTACCAGTGTGTCAGCCGAGGAAGTAGAAAGAAAGGCAGGATGATGCCCTGTTATGACTGTAGCAGTGTCTCCCTCTCCTCATCCATCTTTAATGCCCCACAGGTGGACCTACGTTTTCTGACTATACTTACAGCCATTGCGACCCAGGGAGCCATCTCTCGGGAAACACAGAATGGCTACTATGTCAAATCCTACAAGCTGGAAGTCAGCACTAATGGTGAAGACTGGATGATGTACCGGCACGGCAAAAACCACAAGGTAAGTCTATTTGCCAATCTCAGATGCCCACTTGAACAGAAAGGAGGGGAAAGAGTGGGGAGGGGAAGAAGGAGGACCTGGGATAAACTTCACCTACTGGAATAGGCTTTGTTTTGTGAAGCTCAAATAACTGACTGGTGGGTAGGGAAAAGGAAGGAGTGGAGGGAGCTGGGAAGGATAGACCAGCCCTGAAAATCCTCTTTCTTATGCTAAAGTGATTGGAAAACACAGTTTCTCAGACAACCTGGCTGGTGTTGCATCGCGCACAGCAGAGAGAGCCTGCAGTATGTTCTCTGACTGCAAATGAAGGAGAAAGTGCTTTCACAGCCCGTGTTTCACCGTACAAGATTCATTGAGCATTTATGGCCGGAGCCCCGTCCACAATCACAAAGCCACATGTAGCTGCAGTTCAGGAGTTACTGAGGCCTGGAAATGAAAGGGCACAAATCCTAAGAGGGGATCACAATGTCCCAGAGAATAAAGCAGACAATAAATAACCAGGAGAAATTCGGTGTGCCAGAGAATTGGAATCTGTGATAGCGATCACACTTGGCAGTGATGCATCGAACACTCTGCTTGTGCCCACTCCAGCTGCAGCTCCCGGAGGTGTGGCCTATGGGAGGGTTTTTAGTTTTCTGTTGTGCATATGGATGTCTGACACTCGGCTTCCTTAGGACACATGGCGCACTGTCTGCGAGCTGCCCCTCGTATGGCGCTGTAGATATGGTGCTGTACAGTATACTTGGCAGGAGGCATACTTTGCTGAAAACAAAGCATGCTTTTTTTTTTGCCCAGGGAACAGGACTGGAAAGGGCAGAGGGCAGACCCAGGGATTGTGGTGCCATGAGGAAAGTTCAACTGTAGATCATCATGGCGGGGTTGGGGGTGGGGGTTGTTTCTCTGAATCATCATGGGGGAGAAGAAGCTACTTATTTTTCTTTATGACTTTATCCCCAAGGGATGGGGAGGAGGGCTAAGGGGGGAGTAGAAGGAGCAGAAAGTCTTTTCCTTTCCTCCCTATCAAGTAGGATCATAGTTGTAGAGCTAAAGGAACCTTAAGACCACTTACTCAAATGAGGAAACTGAGTCCTGGAGAGATAAAGTACCTTACCTGAGAGCCACAAAGGTAGAAAGCAACTGAGGTAGGATTGAATCCAAGTTCTCTGACCTCAATCCAATTTTCTTTTTGACATATGACACTATGATGTCTCTGCATTTGGGTATGCATGGTCTGCAAAAGCCTTAGAAAATCACTTTACCAACTTGGGCTGAGTCTTCTCATCTTTAAAATAGGAGGGATGGACTAAATGGCCGGCACATAAATAGTGCCTTCTGCCCAATGATTGATAACTCTATAATAACCCTATGAAATTCTTCTTCTATTCTGGCCACAAACCATGGGCAGTGTCCAAGCCATACTAAAAGAGGAAGCCCAGTAATGTTCTTAAAAAAGATTCCCCAGGACGTGATTTCTGTCTTCCTGTACCCAGACCTAGGGGAAGGTGAAATGGCAGGGCATGTGGCTGCATACATACAAAATAGACTTTGAAACCAAGAATTCTTGGACTGGTGTGGCCCAGGGAAAAACTCACTCAGTGGGGCAAGGATTAACAAGGGATCTCTTTTTTTAAAGGACATCGCAGTGATTGGGTAATGTTCGTCTAACTGGAGGACTTTATGGACTTCACTCAATGACACAATGTTTTCTCCCATTTCATAGATGAGGCAACAGAATTACTGGGCTATTGGATGTCTTTGCTAAAATTTCTGTTATGGAATGTATAGATCTGGGAAAAAGAGTCAGACCACATTTGTTCCAGGAGAATATAAGATCCCTGAGGACAAGGACTAGTTTGTGTTTTGTCTTTGTCTCCTTAGCCCCTGCCATCCCTGGCACATAGTAGGCTCTTAATAAATGATTGTGGAATTAAATTTATTTGAATAGATTTTTTAAAGTGATCTCCGGGCTGGAGGGAGGGGAAGAGGGAGGCGGGGAGCCTCCCGGTAAAGCCCGGAACTAGAGTCGATAAGACACTGGATTTTGCAAGTCAAATGACCTGGGTTTGATTCCCTAAACTATTACTTACTACCCGTGTTATCTCTCTCCCCCAATCTGGGTCTTAGTTTTTTATCTATACAATGAATAGATTGGATTAGATCATTTCCGAGGTCCCTTCCAGCTTAAAGAGAAAAGGGCTATCTGCCCAGAAGATGGAGTGGGGATGTCAAACCAGGGGGCTGCATTCACTCATCTCTTTACCTTTTTCTCTCCATTCTTTCCTCATCACCTTATTGTTAGAACCAAGAAATGTATAGGTCAGGTGGGTAAGGAACAGCAAAATGCTTGGGGTGGATCATGAAGAGAAAGGATTTGGGTCACCTGACTGAGTCCAAATCCAAGGCTCCATGACTAAGCAGTGTTGGCGAAAGGGATACTATACCATGAGCTGATTTTAAAAGCATGCAGATGGATCTGGATGCTATTTAAAACACCATTTGTAGGAAATCTGCTTTTGGAAATGCCTTAGTACTGCACATTTTGATAGGATGCCCTCCTCTCTACCTTTAGCCAGAGTGTCCATTCTACAGGGAAAACACTACTAACAACCAGATTCAACTATAAGCGTTCTTCCAATTCATTTTTTCCTCCTTTTAAACATCTTTTTTTACAAAAATTATCTCAGTTTATGGCTCTCTCAGTCCTTCAGCCCAAGCCCCCAGATCTTCTCTATTAGAGGCTTAGTGCTCTTCACAAGAGGTCCCTGCTCCTCATGCTAGTGGAGGTTCAGAACTTTTCTGTGTGTGAGTTATCTCCGAATAAAGTGGGGAAGGCAGTGGGACAGGCAGGGCAATGGGGCAGGTAGAGCAGGGGACAGGAAAGAAAAAAGAAAAAGGAAGAGCCCTCCCATCTCCCCACTTAAATTCATCTGCCGACTCTCAAATAGCTGCATTATTGCAAAGGCTCTTGGTCCCCATGAGCTCCATCACCTAACTTAGTTGGTCAGGCGATAGAGACCTAACCTGGCTCCCTTTCAATAGTAATCTCTGCTGTTCTTTCATTAGGAAAACTCCCAGATGTCTGTATTTAATGTGCAGATTCTACACGGCTCATGGTGCAGTCAGTGCCGTACTCTGCACGGTTCAGGCTGAAATAGTTGAGTGAACCGTGCCAAATAGATTTGTCAAGTCTTCCGCAGTTTGGTTTGGTGCCATGAGGTAGAGGTGGGGGTGAGGAAGGGAGGTGGTGGGGTTGGTAGGGAGGCAGAGGTGGAGGCTGGGGTGTGAGACTAGGGGTGAGTCGTGGGGGAGGGAGGTGAATGGGCTGGCTCAATCTCTGTGTACACGTGCATCTTTCTCCGCCAGCCCCCTAGAACCACCTCCCGAGTTCGGGTGGATGGGCACAGTGCCAACTGAACTGGCGCTAAGTGGTGGGCTTGAAAGAGAAATTCAGACAGCAGAGCCTGTGAGAGCAGTAAGCTGAAGATGGAGCATCTCAGTTTGCTCTGGCGTGTGTTTAAAATGCCCTTCCTGGGCATGGAGTGTGAACAGGGAAATGTGACGTTTTCTGGGGAAATTTGGGAACTAGCCCGCGATTTTCCCAGTTACTATCAGCATTGAGGCAGCCTAGTAAAGTCGAGGGAAAAAGGAAACGGAGAGGAAAACGATTAATGAGCGCTCAGGGCGGATGGGGGGATGGACGGCTGTGTTGTTTCCTTGCAAAATACCATTTGTGATTTGGAGGTGGAAGGAAGGCTGAGCCTGATAGTAGAACAGTTACCATGTTGCTAGGGGAGGTCAGCGCCAATCAGACCTTTCCTACCTTCCCATTGGCCAGCAAATCTGTCACTTTCCATTCAACAGGTGATGGTATGATTCCTAAAGAGAAAAATGACTAACTTGGTTGGGGCATTTCAAGCATCTTCCAGCAAGATGTCGCGCACATGTGTAACACAATCCCAGATTCTTGTCTGACTCTATATGCGATGAATGTGAAACCTATGACTTTTTGTAAGGGGCAGACCCTTCTAATACATATTTATAGCTAAACCACAAGGCAGAGAGCTAATATGCCTGACGGAACCCATTTCCAACCCATGTGCACACTGAGATTACACAAATCATTTCAAATACATTTTTTTTTTGAAACCACAAACAGAAACTACCGCTTTGGGTTTTGCCGGCTATATTAACAATGCCCCCGAACGCAGGCATAGAGTAGTAAATACCCAAGGAGGCGGTGTACTCATAATTACATATTATATATATTAGATACACATGCTGAGATTGAAAGAAGCAGTATGTCCACCAAAAAAAAAAATGCAGAGAGAGGGAAAAAAGGTCCCAATTTCAAAGCATTATAGGTTAGACCTCATCAAAGTTGATCTTTCAAGGCTAAAATTCAGGGACTGGAACTCTAAGTTGGTACCAGAGGGCTTGTGGACAGCCAATTATAGTCTCGGATGTCACAATAGCCGGATCTGAGTGCTACCTTTGAGGCTAATAAGCTATGTGCCCTCAGGCAAATTGCTTACCCATCGGAACATCAATTTACTTATCTGTAAAGTAAGACTACTTGCCTCAAATGGATGACTGTGAGGATTAAATGAGATCATGCATGTAAAATGCCTTGCAACTATAGAGAGCTATATAAATCAATCACCAACAAACATTTTATTGAAAGCCTGCTGCTGGCCAGGCAGCTGTGCTAATCATTGGTAATGGAAAGACAAAAGTGAAACAGTTCCTGCCCTCAGAGTGTTAACATTCTGGGGTAGGAGGCACAATATGTATGTATTTAAGCATATTTAAGATATATCCAAAATAAATACAAGGTGGTTTAGGGAGAGAGTTCATTACAGGCATGAGGGGTCCCAGGACAGGCTTTCTATAGAATGGGGTGCTTGGGCTGTGCCTTGAAGGAATACAGGCAGAAGTGAAGAGGAGGCACCTTCCAGACATGACACACAGTGGTGTTAAGGTATGGAGATGGGAGACAGAACAACATATGTGTAGAATTGCAAGTTGTCCAGTATGGCAGGACTGGAGAGTACATAGAGTAATGTAAACAAAGACTAGAAAGAAAGGAAGAGCTTTAAACACATCATTCTGCCCCCCGCATTCATCCTATAAGGAGTCATTTTTCGTCACCTCTTCTTTGGAATCTTCACTGATTTTTCAAGTTCAGCATTTTTTCAGTGAGTGATCTACTTACATTATTTTAGTCATTGTCATTTAGTCATTGTTCTCTTGGTTCTGCATATTTTATTTTGCATCAGTTCATATATATATATATATATATATATATATATATATATATATATATATATATATATATCTCCATACATCCTTTTGTGTTTCTCGGAATTCCTTATATTTATCAAATCTAACTGTAGGATATTACATTGGTTAGAGACCACAGTTTTGGGGCCATCTCCCAGTCTATAGGTACCCCCTTTTTTCTAGTTCTTTGCTTCACAAAGAGGGCTGTTCTGAATATCTTAGTGTGCCTTTGACCTTTGCTTCTGTCTTTTGACTTCCTTGAGGTATATTTCCAGTACTATTGCAAAAGCCTTACCTTATCTCATTTAACTCTTGTGACCAGTTCGGTGCAAGGTTTCTAAGGCTGAGAAGGTATGAGACTCTAGATCCAAAGTAAGTCATGCTTTTTATCCAAGAACAAAAATATGTTAGACTTCAGGATAAGTTGATCAAGTGCGGTTTAATGCCATTCTCATTGAAATCACTCTGGTTTCTGCTATTGATGTTTATTATAAATAAGAGCAGACACCATGCCTTAATAATGAGGGAAAGGAAACTCGGGGTGAGGGTGTAATAGTGCTTCTGGACAAGTGGCCCAAGAGGATCCAGAATGACTCTAGAATGAAATCATTGTTGAAAAGGTAGGAAAGAGGTGTGGAATTCAAGGATGCCCACTGAATTAACCAAAGCCTTTCAGGCATATCTTATTCCCCTTTGCAGTTCTGTAATGCATAAGGGAGACTTTTTTTTTTTTTAGTGCAGAAACAAGTACTAAGTGACTTACCCCATTTACACAGAACCCATGAGGGTGCCTGTATTAAGCATTACAATTTAGGTTACTTCCTTATTCCCAAAATGATTCATAGTCCACTCAGTCCCAATATTCCCCTTGTGAATCTTATATCCACAGGATACAGATATGTATAACTACACTTGCAGGGTAATAAGCAAGAGGAGGGCTGTGTCTTCCTGTGGCCCAATCTCTCTGGAATGGGCATCCAAAGGAAATCTTGTGCTCCAGGCAATATGGTCTGATGCACCAATTCCTAACTTCCTTGGGGCTTTAGTATAATCATTGTCCATTTGACTTTATGATTCTCTTTTATTCCCTCTAATCATCTCCTCCCACCCCTAACCAAGTGAGCTTTGGCTAATAATAACTTTCTGAGTTAAAGTGAGCTAAAATTAATTTTGCTTTGAGATTTCTCTGAGTTTCACAACATTCCATGAGCTAATTGGACCAAAACCTTTGTCTAGTGGTTAGGACAAGTCATCCCTATGTGAGGTCTGACTTTAAACAAACAAAAAACTCTTCCAAGAATTTTATTCCCAAGTGAGTCATCTAACAGCTTCATACCTCAGTTTATCTGTCTGGTGAAAGGGGCATACAAGTCTTGCTGTTAGCTAATATTGGCAAAGCACTTTGAAATCTCTGGATGGAAGGCATTCTAGATATAATTAATGTATTAGCCCCACAAAGCTCTTCTTCAGCAGACACAAGTTATCAATTTTAAAGAGTAACAAGGCCCTGTGGGATAGTTTTCTGCCTCTTTTCAAATCATTGGGTTGGAAGGGACCTTGACAAGCCATCTAAACCTGTGTTTGTCAGGGGCTGTACCTGAGCCATTTCAGACAAATATAGACTTACCTATGCTCATAGATCTGAAAAAGATTTCTTTCTTGGGTCAGGAGGTTTAGATCCTTAAGGGAAAAAAAAGCATCTTTTTAAACTTTCTGTTGGATGGCTTACTGCCCTTTTTCCTTTTGGTTATAGTAATTTCATTTATTGTAAATAAGATTAGGATGATGTCTCAAACCATAAACTAATGTTCTTGTGATGGGTATCAGCCTTCAAAAGTTATGACTATTGTAATATGAATACTCAGTTTAGGCCAACCTTGGTAACATATTTTCTAGAATGGGCCTATGTTTTTTATATCAGTATTTCCCAGTTTCATTCCCCCTCCCATTTATCTGTACCCTCAATTATAATGGAGAAAAATCCAGTGCCATCTTTCCTGGTAATTGCATTTGCCCATTATCCATTTGTCATGGGATGAGCTCAGACCCTTAGTGTCTACCCTGAAAAAGCTAAAGGAAAGATGTCATTACTCGAAACCTTAGACACTTTTCTGCATCAGGACATTCTGTAGGGGTCAGATTGTCTCCTGAAGCTAAAGTCAATCTCCATGAGGTTCCCAGACCTCCAACAAAATTCACTGCATGCCCTCCTCAGCCCCCATTTAGTGTACTGGACTACTTTAACAGTTCTAAGGCACAAAAAGGACAGGTCTAGAAAATAATGGCCTTGCAAGGCTCCCAACCAACAGATCTCCCAGCAAATCTGGAAAGATCTCCAATCTGGTTATCACATTAATCCTTCCCCCTGTCCCTCAACCCCAGGATTTGTCTGGATGCATCTGAATTTTGAGGCCACACTGGCAGGCCTCACTCTGCCTCTACTGGAAAACATGGTGCTCCCCCAGCTGCTCTCCTGCTCCAGAGTGGATAGCACTGGTTTCCCCTGGTTTCTCTCTTTTGATCTTGCCATGTTTTTTTCCTCTTCCCACCCTCCCCATCTCAAAGCTTTGGGGAAATGGAAGTGCTCCTTCTAACACACACAGAAACCCCATAAGGTCACTATCTTAGGATATCTTTAGTCCAGGGAAAAGAACTTGGAGGGAGAACAGGACACTTTTCACCCTACTCAAAGGCTTTCTCCTGGACTGTCCCAGTAAGAATGATTGCCTCTGTTTTTCTCTCCAGCTTTAGAAGACCTATCTAGAGCTCTCCCTGGTCTCTTCTACAAAATACTGTTCTTATTACCCACTACTCACTCTCTTCTCCTCTCTCTCTCTCTCTCCCCCCCCTCCTCTCTCTCCCTCTCTTTCCTTTCTCTCCTCTCTCTGTTTCTCTCTCCCTCTCTCTCTCCTCTCTCTCCCTCTTTCCTCTCTCCCTTTCTCTCTCTCCCGCTCTCTCTCCCTCTCTTTCCTCTCTCTCTCTCTCTCTCTGTCTCTCTCTCTCTCTCTCTCTCTCTCTCTCTCTCTTCTGACTCCCTTACCACTCAAAATCCCTGTGTGGTACTCCTCTCCTTTCCCTCCTCATGCTTTTCTGTCTCAAATCCTAAAACTCTAATCCTGTTAGTATGCTATGTTCCAGGGCTCAGCGTCTCCATGGGGGTAATGCAATCCTGCCATAAATCTAGTAGGCCTAGCAAGATGCACACACACACACACACACACACACACACACACACACACACGTAGTTGAGCATAACCCATCTACCTCTGCCCCTACACCCCAAAATAGGATGCTTCTTCCCCCATCCCACCCTTGTATATACACTCTTGCCCTTTGCCCCTTTCCCTTTATTTCCTGAGTAACTGTTTGATGACAATCCCAGCCCTACAATAAAGAAGTTAGGGTCATCCCAGTCATAAATGACCATTTGGGTGTCACAGTCTTCACCCCCTAGCTCCCCAAATTTCCCTTCTGACTCTGCATCTGGCTATATTCCCATATCCACTGGAACAAAACAACTATGAAAAAAAAAACATTCCAGACTTGAAGGGGAAGTTTTTTAAGAGTCAGTAATGGGATTTACAAAGAGGAAAGAAAGTAAGCACCCTCTAACTTAACATATTCTGGCCCTATGCTCCCCTTTCTCCTATTTTGTGCAACTAATTAAATGAGATGACATCCATTGATTAACAATTTATTTTTACTCGTAGACCTGATGGTCAGGATTAAAGAGACTATAGGGGAAAGCCATGGGGGCTAGGGGGAAGATGAGCCCTGAATCCTGCAGTCAAGATGAGTTGTTGCTACTGTTTCTTAGACAAATTCTCTAAGTGTATTAACTGGTTCCCCCAGTTTCAATTTTCTCCTTTCTCCTCGCAGCACCTCCCTCTGCCCCCACCCCAGTCCTGAAACAATTTCTCTTTTCCAGCCTTCACTCTCTTCTTTCTCAAGTGCCCCATGCCAAGTAGATTGGGAAAAGGAGAAAATTTGGTGCAATAAAATATTTATTAGGAGGGCAAAATATGTATTTAAAAAAAGAATAACCCATGTTTAATTTCTATCTCTGGGCTCCAGATTGTATAATGTTGTCTTTAAAAAATCTCCTCTTTCCTTTGTAGTCCTGAGAGTTAAGCTCACTTCCAGGGTTATAGCAAAGTAGAAATAAGCAGTAGGTCATAAGACAATTAATGAAGAGATAAGGATCTGAATATTGAGCATTAGGAGGTAGTGCCCACTTAAGAAACTGCAGCTGTCACCTATTGGGAGAGGTAGGCCCTTTTACATTATGGAATAGACTTACCGGTAACTGCTTTCCAAACATTTCAAAGCATGTGACAAAGATTCTCACTAATCTTCTAAAGGTAGGTTGGATGGAGTACAGAGTACATGGTTACCATAGTGATAATATCTTACATTTAAATCTATATGCATGATATATCTTAATATATAAATATATGTATATGTATAAATACAATGATTTACAAGACACCTAATGTATGTAACTCATTTAATTGTCACAATAACCCTGAAGACAGTCCAAGAAGGTATTATTAACCCCATTTTATAGATTAGGAAACTGAGCTTCAAAAAGTTTTAGCATTTTTCCTAAGGTCCTCCATGATTAATCGAATTGGAGGAGCTGAGAGTAGGATCCAGATCTTCTGAGTCTTAGACTGGTGTTTATTCCCTTCTACTATACTGCCTTTATTTAATGAGGATGCCAGTGTAGCCAGAAGGCATTTAGGCCAAGTGGGAAAAATTCTAGTAGCTAGGAGGCAGTGGAATGGGGCTAGACTTGGAAGTGGAGGACCCAGGTTCAAATTCTGGCTCTGCTGTCTGCTGCCGTGGGGCCTTGGTCAGATCTCTCAACCTCTCCTGGGGTCCCAGGTTTCCTCGACTGTAAAATTAGGGGGTTATTCTGGGTGACCTTAAAGTCCCTTTTATATAGTCCTATGACAGGTAGGCCTGCAACACATTCTCTCTTCAGTGCTATAATTATGGGAGCATAAGGGACTCTTCCTAGAATCTCTTCACCAACAAGGTTTTTACCCTTTTGTAGGGAGTACAGGGAGATGAGCTACATGACTTTAAGTGAGTGTTGCTGGAGAAGGGATCTCATGGAACTATATATTTAATTAAACATTTATGTGCAAAACACTGAGCTTGGCACTTCAAAAGAAAAAAAAAACCCACTAAATGGGACATAGTAACTGCCTTAAGGCATTTTCTCTCTAGGAGGAGGGATATTACTTCTAATAAATATACCCAGAAATACAGCACAGGATATTGTAGGCATGCTCTGAGAGTCGGATGAAGGAAAAGATCATTTCCATCTGGGGGAATCAGGGAAGGCAGCAGAAGCACGGGATCTGGGAATTCCAGGGTACCTCGGAGGCTATCTAGTCCAACTGATACAATAAGAATTCTCTCCAGTACTTTGTGGACATGTGATCCTTGAGATCACTTGAAGTCCTCTGGTAAAGGAGTATCAGCAACTGCTGAGGAAGTGTTTCCTTTGCTGTTACATCAGTCATTTCCTCTACAACTTCCACTCATTGTTCTTTGCTCTGGCTTCTATGGCCAAGCCAACCTAAGTCTAATTCTTTAGCCAACATTCACGTACTGGAATTGTTCAAACTGTGCAGTCCTATTCATGATCGAATTTTAGGTTTTCTTGGCAAAGATACTGGGGTGATCTGCCTTTCCTTCTTCAGTTTATCTTACAGATGAGGAAACAGGCAAATAGGGATAAGTGACTTGTCCAGGGCCACATAGCCAGTATGTATCTGAGGCTGGTTTTAAATTCAGTTCCTCTTGACTCCAGGGCTGGCAGTCTATCCACTCTGCTACCTAAAAACAATCAAATGCCTTCTAAACCTTCCCCCCTCCTGCCCAGGTTCCTTCGATAGAAAACTGAACCTGGAATCAGAAAGACTTAAATTTAAATCTGATCTTAGATTTTTACTAGCTGTGTGATCCTGGTCAATTCACTTTCTGTCTGTCTCAGTTTCCTTATCTGTAAAATGGAGATAATAATAGTACCTACTTCCCAGGGCTTTTGTGAGATAAAATTAGATAACATATGTCATGTTATAAAATATGTCATAATATATAAAATAACTCATATGTCATATGTTATCAAATATATGTTATAGTATAGCTAAGATAACACATGTCATAACATATTTCAAATGCTTTGTAAACTTTAAAGCACTACTAGCTACTACTCCTATTCCTACTCTTATTAATAATAATAAATAATATCAAGACCCTTCTCTATCTTGGTCATTCTCTTAGATGTTCTCCTTTCTAAGCTGTAGTGCTGGGAATCAAATGCCAAGACATAAGAAGTGGGAGGTACCATCATCTCTCTTGTTTTAGACACTAAGTTATCTTATTGCTAACCCAAGATTATATTGGCTTTTTCTCTACTATATCCCACTATTGACTCACTAAGCTTGCAGTCCACTAAAATCACTATTATTTTTTTCGGTCAGAAATACTGCTGACTAGTCATATATGCTCCAGTATGGACTCCAGTATGAAGTAGAGTATTTTGGTTACCCAAATATAAGACTTTTAAGTTTTTCTCCACTCAATTTCTTTTACTGGATTTGGTCCCGTGTTCTAGCCTGTCAAGATCTTTTGGGGTTCTGGCCATCATCTGGAGTATATTGGCTACCCGCCTCCCCCCCCAGCTTTGTTCATCTTCAGGCTTGATAGGTTTGACATCATACCTTTATCTAAGTCTTTGATAAAAATGTCAAATAGCTGAAGGCCAAGCACAAATCCCTGGAGCATTTTAGAAACCTCCTTCCAAGTGGAAGTAAAAATCATTAATGACTGGAGTTCGGCTAGCTGCTAGAGGCATTGAGGTGGAGATGTGAGTGGATAGAGGGCTGAGCCTGGAATCAGAAAATTTGAGTTCAAAGTTGACATTATTAGCTGTGTGACCCAGGGTATAAACCCTTTAACAACTATTTGCCTCAGTTTCCTCAACTGTTAAATTGGAATGACAACATCTACTTTGCAAGATTGTTGTAAGGATTAAATGAGATCTTTGTAAATCGCTTAGCACAGCATATGGTAATTCCTATATATACATGCCTATTCCCTTTCTTTTCCTCTCCCCATTCAGCCAGTTCAGAACTCACTTAACTGTGCTATAATCTAGCCTTCATCTATCTGCATCTTGTCCGGAGGAATAGCACAAGTTGTTGTTCAGTCATTTTCAATTATATCTGACTCTTTGTGACCCCATTTAGGGTTTTCTTAGCAGAGCTACTGGAGTAATTTGCCATTTCCTTCTCCAGCTCATTTAACAGATGAGGAAACTGAGGCAAACAGGGTGAAGTGACTTGCCCAGGGTCACACAGCTACTATCTGAGACCAGATTCGAATTTGGGAATATGAATCTCCAGCACTCTCTCTGCTGAGACAGTCAAATCCTTCATTGAAATCCATGTAAACTGTAACTATAGCATTGCCCTGATTTTTCAGTCTAATGACAGTGAAAATAGGAAATGAAGGGTTTTTTTTGGCATGATCTGTCCCTAATGAAGTCATGCTCATTATTTGTGATCACCTCATCCTTTTCTACATGTTCCCCAAATACCCCTTTAATCATATACTCTAGAATTTTACCAGATGTTGAAATCAAGTTTATTGGCCTAAAATCTACTCTTTTCTTTTGTGAATATCAGTTCAATGTTTGTCCTTTTCCAGTGTTGTAGCCTCTCTCTTGTTCTCTTCAAAGCTGATGCAGTATTCATGTACACCAGTTCTCAAAGTAGTGTGGGATGCTTTTTCTAAGTCTGATAACTTGAATTCATTAAGGGCAGCTAGATACTCTCCTACTCTTCATGGAGGTAGAGGCATTGGAAGGATGGGGAAGAAGTCAATAGTTGGGTGGGAGGACATTCTAGGTATAGACTAGGTATAGCAAAGGGATGGAGGTGGGAAAGGATGCACCATGTCCGTGGACAAGTTAATCCAATAGTTGGAAGTCCTTTTTGCTGAAGTGTAAGGTATATGAGGGAATTATTTGGTCAAAACTGGATTATGGAGGGTTTGAATATCGGGGTAAAAGTTTGGACTTTATTCAATAGGCAGGATGGAATCATTCAAGGTTTTTGAGTATTTGAGTGACATGATGAAAGCTATGCGTTAGGAAGACTAATTTGACAATGGTGTATGGTTTGGGAGAGATTAGAGACAGGGAGACTAATTGGAAAATGATAACAATAGGACAGGTGAAAGGCATCAAGGACACAGACTAAAACGAGGGTGGTGAGAATAGAGATGATTGATTTAAGAGTGATTTTAAGGGGCAGCTAGATGATGCAGTGAATAGAGCACTGACCCTGGAGTCAGGTGGACCTGAGTTCAAATCTGACCTCAGACACTTGACACACTTACTAGCCGTGTGACCTTGAGCAAGTCGCTTAACCCCAATTGCCCTCCAAAAAAAAAGGCAAAAAAAAAGAATGATTGTAGAGGTCAGTTGTGAGCATTTGACAGTTTAAATGTGGAGACCAAAGGAGAGAGGAAAGAGTTTTAAAAACAGCACAAAGGATTTGAAAATAGGTAGCTAAGAGCAGGGTGACATCACAGACCAAATTAAAGAAGGCAGAAAGTTGTGGGGGTTTGCCTAAAAGGTCATGATGTATTGAGTTTGAGATGCTGGCAAGACTTCCATGCAGGTGGAGTGTCTACTAGATAGTTGCAATGATGCTCTGGAGCTTAAGAGAGAGATTGAATCTGGAGATAGATATAATTGGGAGAGTGATCCAGAGCCTGTGGTACATATAAATGTGAGCCTTACTCCTGTAGATATAATAGTTCAAGCTGTGGCAGCAGATGAGCTCACTACTGGAAAGGTGTCATCATAGTCATGGGAGAAGAGGGTTAAAGACAAGCAGGACCTTGGGGAATTTCTCTGTGGGTGGATGGTGGAGTGGGAGAGTACAAGGGCAAAGTACAAGGAGGAACTTGAAAAGTAGACAAAGAAACTTTTCTTAGAAAGGAAGAAGGAGAACCAGGATGGTTACAAGGAAGAGGACAAAGAGTGGGTTTGATAAGAATAAGAGATAAAAGCATAGGAAACTGTGGTTATAAGGGAATTTCTGAGTTTAGGGTCTCAAAAGTGGAGTATTTCTAGGTGAGCAGCAAGGTGGTACAATGGATAGAGTACCAGGCCTGGAGTCAGGAAGAACTGAGTTCAAATCTGGACTCAGATACTTCCTAGCTGTGTGACTTGGAGCAAGTCACTTGACCCTGTTTGCCTCAGTTTCCTCATCTGTAAAATGAACTAAAGAAGAAAATGGCAAACCAATCTAGTATCTTTGACAAGAAAACTCCAAATGGGGATTAGGTGATGTCAGATTCAACCTAAAGAAAAACTTTCTAATGAGTAGAGCTCTGCAAAGGCAGAATAGGTTGCCTCAGGGGGTTAATGAGTTCACCATCACAAAGAGGAGAAAGACCTTGATTGATGATGGCAGAACAAAGGTTTGGAAATAGCTGTAACTGTACATGAGCATGTCAACCCTTCTTGGGAGTTGTGAAAATGGAAGGAGAGAGCTCCAATGGAGAAGGTTTAGAAGGCTTTGTTATCTTCAGACTTCAGTTAATTTAAGGAGAAAACAAAAAAGTTTGAAGATGTAGGAGAACAGGGATTCCATATTTGGAAATAGGCTAGGAGAGGGGACGAAAGGGAATAAAAAATAAGACTGAGACAGACAGGGATGAGAGTTTGAGGATCCTAGATAATACATCTCCAAACTGGAAACAGGAATCCCTACAGTGTTTCTAAGGGGTCATTCAACCCTTTATTGAAGACCTCCAGGGATTGGTGAACTCATAACCCCTTTTGAACAGCTGTAATTAAGAAGTCTTTCTTTATATTGAATCTAACGTCATCTCATCTAAAGAGCAAGGAAGCACTGTATCATCCAGTACTGTGCAGATGAGTGACAGATGTTACTACCTTCCAGATGTATCGTCACCATGACATCGGAAGGGCTTTTATAAGCCCTTGAGACCTAAGGGGATGGAGATAGCCCCAGGGTACCCAGAGATGAGTTCAAGATTGGGGGACAAGGAAAGGATACAACTAGATAATGGAGAGTGGGAAACCAGGAGATTGAGAGTTAGGCTTGCAAGAGAGGAAAGTGAGTGCTTAATTAAATTGAATTTTATTCATGAAGAAGCTGGCAAAATTATTGGGTCCCACATTCTTAATTACAATGAGATTGGTTATGGCACTCGTGTGCCCTTGCAGATCTCAGTCTTAAGCAGTATCTCTGACTTCCTTTAAAGGCTAATTCATTAAAACATATAGGATTTAAATAGTCTTATATTAAAGAGCTCTTTGCTTACGGACCCAGAACCACAGTGAAGAATGTTGATTTTTCTTGTCCTGTATGATGGAGCTCTATCCAAACTACTTTTATCAAATATTGACCAATTTAATAATCAGATGGGCCACTCATTGGTATAAAATCAGAAAATCAGTAAGACACCACTGACTTCCCAATTTGCTCTCACTGAATATCAACCAAAGTTCTCAAAAAATCAATTGGAAAATGCTGGATTACATTTAAAATTCAATGAGGCACAAAATGGATTAGCCAATCTACTTTGTATCCTGAATTATCCTGTTTATATCCTGTTCACTGAGATGTAATTGAAGGAAATCTTTCTGAGTACATCACACCATATTGGATTTTTTCAAAATATGACCTGTTAACTAAAATATAGTTACCACTACCTCCTCCACTTGCTATCTTGCTTAGGGAGTAAATTCACACTTTTACCCTCCTCTCCTTTTTCTTTGGGGAGTGAAGAATCAATTTTAAGATGTTCTAATTTAAAGCTAACAAGAATGCGTATGCTCTGTGACTTCTGGGTTTTTTTTTTTTGCTAGTAAAAAAATTAGATGCCTAAAAAAGTAAATTTGTCAAAATTTGCTCTTTGTGTTTGCCTGTTATCACACTCCACTGATTTTCAATTTAATATTATTGTCAGTTGATTTTATAATTATATAGCTATAAGGGTTTTTGTTGGTGGTGGGTTTTTTTTATCAACAAGGTAGTACTTGGAGACCAATGGTTTTAGACCTCATTCTGTTCATCTGTTAGCTCTATCCCCCATTAAGATGTAAGCTCCTTGAGGACAGGAACTTTTTTCTTTTCTTTTCTTACCTCCCTCCCTCCATTCCTTCTTGCCTTTCTTTCCTTCCTTTCCTTCCTTCCTCTCTTTCTTTCCTTCCTTCCTTTCTTTCTTCCTTTCTTTTTCCTTTTGTTGTTGTGTCCCCAGAGCCTAGCACAATGCCTCATACACAGTAGGGGCTTAATAAATGCCTATTGATGGCTCAAATTCAGAACCTTATTTTTTACCCACAGCTTAGCTTTTACTAGGTTGCCCAGTTGGCCTTACAGGGAGCAGTGGTAAATTTGACTACTTATTTTTTAGTCTGTTATCTACTATATGTTTCTGAAGGAGAAGCTGAGGTTTATTGATTTGCTCACAGTGATTCAGTGAATCAGTAAAAGGAACGGGGAGTAAAACCAGTTTCCTGGCACTATTCCTTCAGCATACAACCCTTACCTTGTAATGACTAGTTCAGGAGCCAAGAGTCCATCTCAAAGAATTTGATCAGAAAAAAAAAAAAACTAGGAGAGGTGATTCGGAAACCACAGGAGCTCTGAGAAAATCATAAAGATGTATACTATATGATGGCATTTACTAGCTATAAATAGGGAAGATGCAGGGAGAAAAATAGAGACCTTATAAATCCATTGGGTCAGAAGAAATAGAAACTGCTTAGTATTTCATTAAAAATGGATTCTCATAAATTGTACTTTGATATCTTTGGGTAAAAGACAATATATAAGGACTGAGGCACCGTTATTCATTACCCTTAGTTATTATTAATAATTTGAACTGTTATTGAATGAGACTGTCAACAAGGTATGTTTTCATTATTTATTGAACCGCTATAATGGGCTAGGTCCTGCTCGGAGCCTGCACATCCACTGCAGTCCTGGTCCATGGGATACTTGTACTTTGGGGAGCTGTGTGTTAACGGAGAGCCTCCTCTTGCCCCAGGGAAGCTGCAGCTCAGGCTGTGAGTTAGATTAGAAAAGTCTTCATGTGAAGCAGGCCCCAGCTCACTAGGAAAGCAGAGGGCTGGAACTCGGAGGGTTGTGGAAAGGTTTAATGAAGTTAGAGTCAGCACGAGTGGTCGGCACATAGAGCAGAGGAAAGATCTAAGCCTGAAGAAACCAGAAGTAAATACGAAACTGGGAAGCACCTGAGGGAGAAACAAAAATGAAAACAAAAAGACATAGGGCGTCCATAGAAACGTGGCTGCTTAAGCGGCTTAAAACACCTTTAGATCTGTGTGCCTAGAGTAAAAGAATATTCAGTGTGGAAAAAACCCATTAAGATAAACTTCAGTGGCTCAGGGTAGCCAAGAATCTGTAGGCATCCAGGGCACTGGACTTGGAGTCAGAAAGACTTAGGTTCAAATCCCACCTCAGATGATAGCAGTGTGATTCTGGGTAAGTCACTTAACCTACCTATGCCTCAGTTTCCTTGTCTGTAAAATGAGTGGGTTAGACTTGATGTCTCTTCCAACTTTCAATCCATGATTTTGAGATGATGAATGGAATCTCTGTTTCAATCATCCTTCCTTCTTTTCTTCCTTCCTTTCTTCCTTCTTCCCTTTCTTCTGAGGATTTTGTCAACATAAGGAATTCCCAGTGTGTAAACTCCCTCTACCAAAGCAGATCAGCAACTTGTCTAGCTTCAAATCTTAGGGAGTGAGTTATCTGGGAGCACTGAAACAGGTTAAGTAATTTGTTTGTGATGAGTAAAATCAGCAAAATCTGAACCTAGACCATCCTGATTTCCAAGGTTAGCCTTCTATTTGCTAGTCCACGTTGCCTGCCATCTTACCATTTCCTGATGAACATAAGAGTGAACCTAAAAGCCATAGAAATTCTCCAAAAGCAACCTCAACACCCAAACCACACATGTCCACATTCACCACTCTCACAGGCCAACACTGATATGTGCAGGCGTACTCGTGCACACATGCACCCTCCACCCTAGCCAGGCACAAACATATGCACATACCACATCTCTCTAATGTAGTCCAAAGCAGCAATCATTCCCTCACTTAAGGGGGTTTGAGGAAGGTGGGGAGGGGAATGGTGTTTGGCGTTAGCTGCCAAGACTGCCAAAGGAGGGGGGTCAAATAGGATAAAACAGGATATTAAAAACACATAAGCCATGCTGTGTTTCTAAACGGTACCAGCATGATATATATACTACAGATTAGAAGCTGTGTTAAAGTTCAGATCTGCTCAAAACTTCAATTACATACTCTCATTTGCAAACAAAGTTTTTTTCCTTACTGAGGCTACTTAGCACCAAGCTAATGAAGGCCACACATACAGACCAGCTCCCGGTGCAACATCTTTAGGGATGAGGGTACACTGATAGTACTAGTTACTGACAACACCCTTTGGGGATACAGTGAATTCATCCCATTCTTGCCAAAAAAGAAAAAAAAAAGAATATATTTGCCTCAGCAACTTGAATTCTAGGAGAGCTGCAATAATGTCTCTTGTCTGCAGGCAAAATTCCTTCATCCTTCTCAAAGCTGAAACGTGCACTAGCCAACACAGATGTGAAAACAGGGTGCTGGTGAGGGCCAGGGCTTTCTCTGGCTGCGTCATCCCTTCCTTTGTCACCAAATCATTATTAGTCATTGAGAATTTAGAGAACACCCTAAACTCCCACCCCAGGGCCCCCCGACTTTCCTTACCTTTCCTTTCCTCCATGTTCCTTAATCATTAGTAGGAAGACGGTGAAATCAACATTTGGAAGAGGAGACTAGAGAGCAGTGGTATGGTAGAGAGGTAAAAGGTGGCACAGTGAATAGAGCACCGACCCTGGAGTCTGGAGGACCTGAGTTCAAATTTGACCGTAACACTTACTAGCCATGTGACCCTGGGCAAGGGTCACTTAACCCCAATTGCCCTGCCTTCCCCCCTCCAAAAAGACAAAAAAAACCCAAAAACCATCAGGACCTTTGTAAGAATGGAGAAAGGGTTTAGGGATGCTGGGAAGAGAGAGACAAAGCTCCTCCTTTTTAACGCACCTTTTATTTGTATCGAGGAAGTCGGTTCCCTCTGTTCCATTTTCCCTAGCTCTAAAGTCGTGAGACATTCATTGGTTTTCTTTTCTTTTTTCCTTTCCTATTCTCTTCTTTCCTATTCTTTTCTTTCCCAAAACATTGATGTTTTCATTTCTGTGTTGCTGTCACTTTCCAGTGACCCTCCTCCCTTGTAAAAACCAAAAAGTTAGTTTTATGAAGCAAACCAATACATTGACCATGTCGGACAATCATACCTTGTCACATACCTAGAGTTTGTCACTTTTCTGCTGAGAGAAAGAAATTAGGTTTCATTGTCAATCTTCTGAAGTTGATAGGCCGCTGCATTAATGTCTTTCATTGTTGCTTCCCTTAACATTATTATGGTCACTACCTAATGTGTCCTCTTGGTTCTGCTGACTTTACTCTGCATCAGTTCATACAAGTCTTCCAAAATTTCTCTTAATTCTCCAAATAATTATTTCTTTTGATGCAATAAAATTTTATTATTCATATACTGTAATTTGGTCATTCTCATTTTCTGCTACCACCACCAGTAAAACTATAAGTCTCTGTGTATAAATAAGGTCTTTTCTTTTGTTTTTTGCTTCCTTGGAGTATATGCCCAGTACTGGTATTGCTGGGTCAAAGAGGGTTTATGTTTTAATGACTTTTCCAGTGTGGCTCCAAATTATTTTCCAGAGCCATCTATTCGTAGCCCTACTAACAGAACACAAGTATGTCTGTTTTCCAAAGCTCTTCAGCAGTTACAATTTTTACCTTTTGCATCTTCACCAATCTGGTAGGTGGGAGGTGAAGCCTTAGAGCTATTCTAATTGGTATTTCTCATTATTGATTTAAAGCATCTTTACATAGTGGTTCACGGTTTGCATTTCTTCTTGTGAACACTACTATTCATATTCTTTAACCATTTATCTATGGGAGAATGGTTTTATTTATTTTGATATTCCACATACACACATACCCCACAGCAGGTAACTTTCACAATAACTATAACTTTAGTTCTGACTTTGTCAAATAGCAAGTCATGAGCATTTTACAAAATGATGCATTTCCAAGTGTACTTGTCAGGAAACACTGTATTGTTAGGTGTAAGTGGATTAGCCAGAGAGAAGCTTAATTTCAGCTTCTGTTCCTCCTGTTTTCCCTGTAACCCAAGGCTCTCTTAAGGCTCAATTATTATACCGTGCTAGGGACAGACTGTCAATCAGTTACCTGATATGCCCCCTACTTTCACTGAAATCATTCCTACCCAGCAACACTAAAGTTTCAGCAATTGGCAGCTCCGTAAGGTTCAAGAAAGCAGTGTGAGCCAGGTAACTATCCTCGGTGTCTAGGAAATCACTAGCTTGAAACAAACAATGCTCCAGTCCCATCAATAACCTGGAAGCCTGTCATATTCTAAGAAACAGAAATTGGAACATCCAGTTTTTCCTTTCCCAAAAGAAATGGCTTTAGCACCACAGTGCTGATCATTGTGGGGTATGGAGAAATCATTTAAAGCAACATGCAAATTGGATAGTTTGGCTCTCGGATTTAGGTAGGGGTTTTGTTGTTATTTTTTTGCTTTCTCTACCCTGAAGCCCTGAAAACCAAGACAGAAACATAAGTATACTTACCCTAGTTAGTTTAAAAAAAAAAACGCAAGAGAGCACACACACAGAAAAAACATACGGTCCATATGGTAGTTATTGATTCTGGCCATCTGGTAAGTTAGGAGTTGGCTTCTACCATCTTGAATCAGAAGCTGCCCCAAAAAGCCTTTCCTCCCATAAGACACATATTGGTCAGATGGGGACAGGGATGGATTTCATTACCTGGAGGTGACTTCTCCAGGAAGAAGGCATGCCTGGGCTAAGAGGGGTCATGTGGACATCTGACTGTAAAACAAAGACCAACGAGAGCATAGAATGTGCCAATTGACAGAGGGCAGGGATGGGGAGGGGGGAAGTGCTGAGACACTACTCCATCCTCACACCCATGAATTTGTGTGAGAGCCGGGGAAATATGTATGTAACGGATAGAAATGATTGGATAGAACCTTACTTTGATGAAGTGCTAGGTTAATTCTTTAGGATGCCAGATATGTAGATATGTCTGCATCTGTGTGTTGGCATATATCTGTATGAATTTGTGTTATGTGTTTGTGTCTGTAGCCATGTGTTTGTGTGTGCATCCATATCCATATGTCTATATCTATATCTGTGTGTATGTCTGAGAAAGTTTGTGACTATCTCTGTGTGTTTGGGGGTGTCTTGATGTGTTTTTGTGTGTCTCTATGCATTCATGTATCTCTATGTGTTTCTATGTATCTATATGTTTTATCTATGTGTTTGTATGTATCTATATGTTTATGTCTACGTGTTTACATGTATCTGTATCTATGTGTCTTTCTCAGTGTTTACATGTATTTCAGCATCCATGTGTGTATCTCTATCTTTGGGTCTATGAAAGTGTGATTGTATCTTCATGAGCATTTTTGCATGTCTAACTGTGTGTTTGTGTAATTCTGTGTTTGTGTCAGCATCTGTATATGAATATATCTATATGCATATCTCTAAAAATGTGTGTCCACATCCTTGTGTGTTTGTATCTTTGTGTATATTTGTGTATGTGTGTGTGTGTATGTTGTGCATATGTGTATCTGCTTTCATACAGGAAAGCTCATTTCCAATTCAGGTAAGTGGACAAAGTCTGCTATCCTTGAAAGGCAGAACATTGACTGTTTATCAGGTTTCTGGGTATTTCTTCCTTTCAAGTCCTCATTTTAATTTGCTTATGGTTTTTAAAATGTTTCGATTTGGAGCTAACCCTTCTCAGCCCAGGGGCAACATTTTCCTCTCTGAAAGTTTTTAGTGAAAATCATTTATTGTTTTAAAGTTAGAGAAACAATGAAAAATAGGATTTTTTTTCATAGTAGAGGAGAATGTTTGGGATTTATGAGAAGCAAAGCTAAGCAGAACTTTTTCAGATTCATAGAATCATAGATCAAGAGCTGGAAGGGATCTCAGAGGCCTTCTAGGCCAACCCTATCCTCCACCTCCACCATCACCTCCATTTTGCAGAGGAGAAAACTAAGACCCAAGGAAATTAAATGACCTCTCCAAGGTCACACAAGTAGCAAGTGTGTGACTAAGCTAAAGAATAGATATCAATAGCATATCTTGGTTTCATGTTATAGGTATTTCAAGCCAACAATGATGCAACAGAAGTGGTTTTGAACAAGATTCATACTCCAGTGCTGACTCGGTTTATCAGAATCCGCCCTCAGACCTGGCACACGGGCATCGCCCTGAGGCTTGAACTCTTTGGCTGCCGGATTACAGGTAAGATCAGCCTACTTTGCCCCCTCTCGTCTTTGTTCAGCTCTTGGCCCAAGTGGGGGGACAGAATGAAGTCATCCAGCTGTCCAATGATAACAGCTTAGGTTCCTCCCTGAGGCCTCAGCAAGTCAGTGACCTCTCTCATCTTTTCTGTGTCCTAGTCTGAGAGCCTGCCCCATTCCAGGGTATTGTGGCCTACTGGGCAGAGAGATCCCTGGCTCCCTTCTCCTCTAGGCTTTCTTCATAAAAAGAAGTAAATGGTGCTTTGGTGGATGGTTTTGCATGTTGTTGCATCCTAAGCTTACCTAGAGCTTGCAGGTGGTGTCTTAAATCTGTGTTATCTCACTAGTGGGTCAGTCCTTATATCATGTCAGCCCCATCCATACAAACCCCTTCCCCTGAGAGGCATCAAAGTACAGTGGAGTCAGAGGTAATAGTTTCAAACCCTGACTCTGCCTCTCCTGCCAATGTGACCTTGGCTAAATCACTAAACCTCTCTAGGCCTCAGTTTCCTCATCTATAAAATCATCTATAAAAATGAAGGGTTGGACAAGATAAGCTCCATGGTCCCTTTCCAGCTCTAAGTTATGGACCTGTGATCCCTTACCACAAATATTTGAGGTTTTAGTCCTCCTCTATTTAACACACACACACACACACACACACACACACACACACACACACACACTCAAACAGAGCATCTTTCTCTTTCTCCATGACAGTCATTCATCCTTGGTCCATGGTAGGGATGGCATCATATCCTTCTACACTGACACTCTTGTGAATGGTTATTCATCCCATGTTCACGTGAGAAAGTTGGTAGTTAGGACTCAGTTACATGATAGTTCACTTGTAACTCGTAGCCTTGGATGAGGAGCACACAGCTGAAGAACCAGCAGGTCAGGAAATGAGGGAAGGGTTAAGGACTTCATGTCTACATTTTTGGACCTGAGAGAAATTGCAATGTGATCTCAAGAGTCAGCCCAACAGCCAGGATCGATTAGTTGCCTACTATGAGGCAAGCCCTATGTTGGATTCTGGTGGTAGTTGTGGTTGTGGTAGAGGGTGATGCCAAAGAGGTTAAAAAGATGCTTTTCCTTATGCAACTAAGATACTCAATGGGAAAACAACCTATAGAGGTTTGTTTTTTCAGAACAGTTTTTAAAATATAGTTTTATGGATTCTTTTTGATTTTCTATTGCTCAAATTTCCTGATGGGTCCCACCCCTCCTCTCCAGTGAGTGATCCCTTATAACGAAACATAAAATAATACAACAAAACAATGTACATTCACAATATCAGATGTGATTTGAAGTATTCCATGCTTCCTCTCCCAACTGGGCAACTTCTCATCCCTCTTACTTGGGGCCAATGGTCATTACAGTTCTGGAGCATTCAGTCAACAGTTTTGGAGGCAGAGAACGAGTAAGGGCTGAGTGCTGATGATAAGTGTATAGGATTTCAAAGGTGGGTGAGATCAGTGTGGGCTGCTACAATCTAAAGTGAGGCTCTCCTGAGTGACCGCGCATGATGACCACAACAGACAACAACCATAATAAACAAGGTATACATTTACATAATGCATTGAGATTAACAAAACATTTTCTCACAACTCTGTGAAATATATATGTGTGATATAATTATCCTCCTATAATTACCCTCCTTCTAGAGATGGGGAAACTGAGGCCTAGAGAGATTTTCAAGTGACTTGCCCCAAGTCAGCTCAGTAAATGTAGAAGCTGAGATTTGAACTCAGATCTCCTCAGACTAGATCTGGTGCTCTTCTGATTACATCATGCCTTTGTTCTCCTGTTATACTAGTACAGGAAAACATTTCACAGGATTGTTGGTTTAGAGCTGGAAGCAGCTTCAGAGCTTCATTTTACATTGAAGAAGCCAGGGCTAAGTGACCCTTGGTCATAGAGTTAATGTCAGAGGGTAGGGTTTAAACCTGGTTCCTTCTGATTGTCAGCCCAGAACTTTATCTGCTCCTCTGCTCTGTCTTGGTCCCCTTATCCATATACACTGTAGAATGTTACTCTGCCTACGGGATGTCAACAATGACTCAAGTATATGGTATTTTGTATTTTTCTCATTCTCCACTCTCTCTGCAGATGCACCCTGTTCCAATATGCTGGGAATGCTCTCTGGCCTGATCGCAGACTCCCAGATCACAGCCTCCTCCACTCGAGAATACCTCTGGAGTCCAAGCGTGGCCCGCCTCGTGAGCAGCCGGTCAGGCTGGTTCCCCCGCATCCCCCAGGCTCAGCCTGGGGAAGAGTGGCTTCAGGTGGACCTGGGAGTGCCAAAGACAGTGAAAGGGGTGATCATCCAGGGAGCTCGAGGTGGAGACACCATTACTGCAGTAGAGGCCAGAGCTTTTGTGCGCAAGTTCAAAGTGTCATACAGTTTGAATGGAAAAGATTGGGAATACATAGAAGATCCAAGAACTTTACAACCCAAGGTAAAAGAATTCATGCATCTGTTTTTTTTGGAGAGGGGAAGGCAGGGCAATTGGGGTTAAGTGACTTGCCCAAGGTCACACAGCTAGTTAAGTGTCAAGTGTCTGAGGCCAGATTTGAACTCAGGTTCTTCTGACTTCAGGGTCAGTGCTCTATTCACTGCTCTGCCTAGCTGCCCCAAGAATTCATGCATTCTAGCCACAACAGGGTCAGCTACTTTGGGAACTGGTCACTCCTCCAGATCCCAAGGGTCAAACATGTGCAACACTTCCCATTGGGCCAGATTAAAATGGAATTGGGAAACATTTAACAAAATAAATAAAAATACAGTAGAACACAAATAATGTCAATATGTGGTTTTCTAAGTCAAAGATACCCAGGGATCCTTATGCATAGTTTAGTGGCCTCTTGTTTCTATTTGAGCTGGACACCACTGATCTAAGTAGCTCTAATTATCTAACTCCTGTATCTTTAACTTCAGTTCTTTTGTTGTTGTTGGGCTTTTTTGAGGGGGAAAGGCAAGGCAATTAGGGTTAAATGACTTGCAAGGTCACACAGCTAGTTAAGTGTCAAGTATCTGACGCCAGATTTGAACTCAGGTCCTCCTGACTCCAGGGTCGGTGCTCTATTCACTGTCACCTAGCTGCCCCTAGTTATTTCCTTTTTTAATAATCCTCCCTCCCTTCTACATCTCCTTTGAGTTAAGGTTATTATGGAACAACAGCAAGACAGATAGGACAGGTCCTGCATGTGGAAGAGGCCACATCTCTCCTGGAATATCATGGAAACAATGACTCTTTTCCAGATGCCACCCTGGAGTATCTGTGGGATGGCCATTACCTGCCAATACTGGGCAAATTCACAAGTTTCATAACCAAGTCTCTTTTGCTGATACAATGATGCTGGTGATTTGATTGGGCAATTAAGGACCTTGTGTGAATCCTGAAAGGAAAAGGGAAGAAGCACATATTCTTGGCCCAAAGGCAGAAGGGCCTAAAAGGCCCTTAAAAGAGGAAAGGAAGAGGAAGGAAGATGCATTTATTAAGTGCCCACTGCCTCATTTGATCCTCACAACAACCCAGGGAGACTGGTGCTGGTATTATCTCCATGTTACAATTAAGGAAACCGAGGAATGTGGAGGTGAAGTGACTTGCCCAGGGTCTCACAACTAATACATACACAAGGCTGGATTTGAACTCAGGTTTTTCTAATTCCAGGTCAAGCACTCTATTTGCTGTACTGCCTAGCTGACATGGAAGCAAATGCAAGGGAGATGAGGTTTTGAAGTAGAGGTTAGGGGTGGAGTATCAGAAACAGCTCTTTTTCTCTGTTGGTATGTCACTGGTGGTGGTATTCCATGTCTGACTCTTTGTGACCCTGTTTGGGGTTTTCTTGGTAAAGACCCTGGAGTCGTTTGCCATTTCCTTCTCTAGTTCATTTTACAGATGAGGAAACTGAGGCAAACAGGGTTAAGTGATTTGCCCAGGGTCACACAGTTAGGAAGTGTCTGAGGTTAGATCTGAACTCAGGTCTTCCTGACTCCAGACCTGGTGTTCTATCTACTACAGCACCTACCCACCCCTATTAATTAGCACACCTCTTCCCATCCCCCTGGTAGTACTGACTGATTCTATCCCTACCATTCCCTGATCAAGGTGGATAGGCAAACAATCTTCCAAAGACAAACTTTATCTGGGCTGGAAATCAGGGTCCCTAATCTCATGCCCTTTTACCTCTGAGAAATGAAGGTCAGTCTTTATTTTCAAGATGGAAAGGAAGGGCCTTAGTAGTGAGCTAGTAAAATGGGTCTCTTTTTTGGGAGGGAGAGAACATTTATCTTGTTTGCCCTTGGGGCTGGCTAATCAGTTTGACCTAAGACTCTTTATAAGTTGCTTTTTATACCCCTTCGGAAATTAAGGGCCCCTAGAAAGAAAGCAGAGAGCAGGTCTGCATTCAGCTTCGTCTACTTTGTGAATGTTTCCATTCCAAAACCTGAGGCCAGGGGTGGGGTGGAGGTTTGAGAACACTGATGTAAATTCCAAATTCATAACTCCCGGATCTTGGCAGAATGCATGGGTTGGTAACCCAAACCATGGCAAACTGTCTACCACAAGCTTGAAGCCTTTCTAGAGAGGGATCGACCACAGCTTCTCCTGGGCCCCTCTGGAGACATGGGAACTGAGATGATTTTAGCTATGGTTAGATTCTTTCTTGTGAACAGAGAAAGTGGCCAACTTCCTCCATCTGGGAGTAAGTTCCCAAAACCCGCAGGGGCGATCTGTTCCTGAAAAAAAATATAAGGGAGATATAAGTGTATTCCAGGTGCTTGAATATGACAGCAATACACATGGATTGATACCTGTGGTTAATACCCACACTCACCTTTCCACTTCCCATCCCCCTTTCCCATCTTGTCTCTCCAACAGCAACCCCATCAAAATGGGCAAACTCCTCTTTGCCCAGGATATCAGCATAGTTACCAAGGATGTGCTCCCCAAGCTAGTTTTCATAGGAGGCTAGGAGCTACAGTGAAAAAATGGCTGTATTTGGCATCTTAGAACCCGGGTTCAAGTCATGACTGTTTCTTACTATGGGAATGATTTGGGCCAAGTTAACTTCTTACAAGCCTCAGTTTTTTTCATCTATAAAGGAGCTGGGCTGGACAGGTTGGACTGGATGCCTGCTGAAATTCTTTTTAACTCTGTGCCTGTGATTCTGTGATTTCTTGCACAAAGAAATTGGTAGTTTGGCTAATGAGCATTGGAGGAGATAGCCCATTTTCAATATATAAAGAACTCTCAAGTAGTCAGACCATGCCAAAGTCACTTTTATTCCCTCCAGAAAATTTCAGCATGAGATTTATTCAGACTCTGATGTATATATTAGATTATATCTTAAGCTCCCTGCATCCTAAGAGCTCTGAGAGGCTCAGTGGAGTACCCTAATTCTGCACAGATTCCAAAGATGTGGAAGCCCATGATGTTCCCAAACCTCTGGTATACCCCAGGTCCACAGAGTACACCTCTGGTTGAGAGAGTTAAGAGATAGAGGGTGGATATTCTCTGCTTTCACCTCCCCCTTCTTCTCTATATAAATGAAAGAGAAGCATGACATAGTAGAAAAAGCAGACTCTGGAATCTGAGGGCCTGGATTCAAATCCTCCTTCTGAAACTTAGTATCTATGTGACCTTGGGCAAGTCATACCCTTCCTGGATCAGTCTCTTCATCTGAAAAATGAGGGGATTAGCTCTTCTGGTTCTAGATTTGTGAGCCTAAGTCACTTAAATTCCCTGGGCCTTGATTTATTCATCTGTACAACGAGTTTCTGTAAGGCAGATGTGGAGAACCTGCTGTCTTGAGGCCACATGTGGCCCTCTAGGTCCTCAAGTGCAGCCCTTTGACTGAACCCAAACTTCACAGAACAAACAAATCCTTTTATTAAAGGGTTTGGAGTCTAAGGTATCTTCCATATTGTCCCATAATAATTGTGATCCTTTGACTGCATGACCCAATGAAGAGAGCTAATGTATAGAATGTCAACCCCTGAGAATATCATTCTGTACCTGTACCAGGATGGGTGTGGGAGGAGAGAGTCCGAAGAATTTGGGGAGGACTCAAATTACCTCTGTCCCCTCTGCAGCTGTTCGAAGGGAACATGCATTATGACACTCCAGACATCCGAAGATTTGACCCCGTCCCTGCCCAGTACATTCGGGTGTATCCAGAAAGATGGTCGCCAGCCGGGATTGGGATGCGCCTGGAGATTCTGGGATGTGACTGGACAGGTAAGGCTCCCTGCATCTTTTTAATTGACTTCAAACCAGGTTTGCTGAGGTTCAATCTTCCCCAGGATGACCTGGGCCAGGGAGAAATTGAGACGATTCATCCCTGGTTTAAAATCCTATCAGACTAAAAACCCCAAGTCCATCTGCAGACTTTAGCTAATTTTAAAAACTAAATTTTTATCACTATCCCTTATTTTCAGATCAGCTTCATTTCCCATCACAAGTCCAATTTCCCTGAACCAGTCTTTGCCCTCTGCCTCCCAGGGTGCCACCCCTTAGAACAAAGAATGAACAAGAGAGGAAATTAATAGCTCAGCAAAATTAACTACCTTGCCAACGAGGTCTGATGGAACATGGAGTGTTTTGTACCTCTGCAAAGAATGGAGGTGCCATTGGGCCATTTTGTGGCTCTCAGGCTTCAGACAGAGAGTCACAGGCTCAGCCAGATTTTTTGTGGGAGCCTTGAAAACAAACAACAACAACTCACCACCCACCCCAATTCAATTACATCTTGACTCTTCAGGCTAGAGGGCTGTTCCTGTTGATTTAGAAGAGGAGAGGGAGTAGGGAAGAAACCACCTCATAATAATAAAGTAATCTGTTTAAGTCTGAATCTGGCCTCCAGATGTCAGTGGTAAAGAGACTTCATTTTCATTTAGAAGCCACATCTGTAAAATGCATTCGCTGGTTGAGGGTTCCTGTTGTGGGGAGCTTAAAGGGAACACGACTCACCCCAGGCTTGTGGCTGGGACCTTGCTCATCTCCTCATCTCTGTGGCAGCCCCAGACAGAGGCGAGCTCTTTAATTCACACTAATGAGGAGGAGGAGGAGGCCTGCTGAGAGCTACTAGTCAAGTTGTCTGGGGGAGCAAGCATACCCATCCCCTCCTTTCCTCTGAGCTCGGGCCCCGCCCTGTTCCTTGTGGCTGGCACTACATCTTACATTCTCTTCTCTCCCTCTCTGTCAAAAGGAGCTCAGTCTAGCAAGAACAGGGGGAAGGTTTAAGTTATATCTTTCTGAGGCTAAGCGGATTCCAGGTGCTGTCAGGACACAGAGTGTGGTCAGGCCTGAACTCTCCTGGTCCCTACTCTCTACTGGATACCCCAAGGCCTTAATTTTCCTATCCTGTGTCATACCTGTCCCCTGCTACCCTAGTAGGGGTGTTGGGAAGGCTGAGTAAAATGCTTTCAGCAAGTAGGGAGAAAAGTGTTGTATAAAATACCAGGCTGCTTCTGTGGGAAAAACCCAAAAGGAGAATGAATACCCACAGAGTGGCCCAGGATAGGTATCAGACTTCACGTTAGCATCCCTTGCCCTCAAAGTAAAGGAAAATCCCCAGAAGTCATTTCCCTTGGGAATAGATATCCCAAAATGTCACAGAAAGTGGAGATGAATCCACCTGGTGACCCAACCTCCAAATGCTCTGCTCTCTGGTCCTAGTTTTATGTGTTTAAAAAAGATTCTCTCCTGTTGACACATGATGACTTTATTTATGGAGCTAGGCAGGAAGATACTCACACTTCTTGGAGCAAGTGGTCCCAATCCTTCCCCTTACTCCTCCCACCCCCCCTCCCCCTATCCCGCAATTACACTGGTGACTGGTCAGCGACAAGCTTCTGATTTCAAAGCCCTGCCGACCTCCTTCCTCAGAAGATCACAGCTGGAAAAGCCTTACCCTATGACCACTCTCCTGACTTTGAAGTTACACACATCTGGTTTCAATTGTTCAACAACTTCACAGTTTGATGGGCAGTTGCTCCCTTAAAGTCCCCAGATGGGACAGACACCAGACGGTGGTTGGGACAGTGGACAAAACAACCTGATGCATCTTCTCTTTCCTTTCCACAGCCACAAACTGTGGCTCCACTTACTGCCCCCCACTTTCCCCCCATGATCTATTCCAACAATCCCTACACATTTGGCTGTCTTGATAATTTTGAGAATCTATTTCCCTGGCTGTATGGTCTGTTCCCCCTTTCCCTCCACCCCTGACTGCTGTCACTCTGCCCTAAATTCCTGGGCTGTCCTCTCACACCACCCTGCAAATGGGAACCAATCACATCATGTCTGGGGCCGAGCTCTCCACATATTATTGGACACATCACTTTCACCTGCTGTTGTTGTCATTGTTGTTTTTTTAAAAAAAACTATTTATTGCCCTTTTGCTTCAAGACTCAGTCTGAGGTTTTATGACATGGTAACAAATTTGAGCTTGCAAATGAGAAAGCTTTGAGGTTATTTGGCATTTGCTGTGAGCAAGAGGCAAACACCGAAAAGGAAAACATGAAGCTTTATGTGTCTGGCATTAACCACGAAAAGAGGGGGAAGCCAAGCATGAAAAACTATTCCAAGTATTTAGTGATTTTTTTCAGCTCCTAGCATTTATTAAATGATATTCTGAAGGATGTTTGACAAAGGATCAGAATATAAGCAGCTAGGTGGATAGAGGGCTAGCTAGATTTATAGCCAGGAAGCCCTGAGTTCAAATCCTGCCTCAGAAATGTACTAGCTGTGTGACCTTGGACAAGTCATTTACCTTCTGTCAACTCCGTTTCTTCATCAGTCAAACAGGGAAAATATATATGTGGGGAGAGACAGACAGACAGAAACAGAGAAAGTGCTTTACCAACATCTCATTTGATCCTCACAATTTTAAGAAATAGGTGCTATATTTAATCTTCATTTTATAAATGATGAAGCTGAAGTAGACAAAGGTTAGGTGACTTGTTCAGGGTCACACAGCAATTGAGGGGGGATTTGAATTCAGATTTATCCTGATTCCAGGTCAGCTGCTCCATCCACTTTGAGAATTAAATGAGATATTAACATGTTTGCAAACCATAAATTCTAGTTATTATTATTATTCCCTAATAATAGAGCAAAGGAGCATTCATAGAAATGGAAGGAATGCTCAGGGTTGTTCCACTTGCCATACCCTGAAACAGCTCCTATACAAAGATACTTCACCATGACCTTTTGTTGCAGGAACCCTCATACACATTATCAATTAATACACATGTTTATCCAGCACCTAATCCTTGCGGAGCACTGTTCTGGGCGCTAGGGGCAAAGAGAGAGAAATCATTCATTCCCTGTGCTTAAGGAGCTTACGTTCTAAATAATGACACTCTTCATTGTCCTTGTCCCTAACTTCCAAGGAGGTTTCCACAAAGAGAACACTCTGGCCCTTTGAACCTATAGGTCAGTCCACACAGCTCTGGCATCCAAGCAGATGAGGCCTGGTTAAGTCAGGGCAGGCACAGGCTATCTGGATTTATTTATGACTTTGGCATTTGTGTTTCAGATTAACTTATTAGAGATGGGTCGAATTGGTAAAACACACACACACACACACACGTGTATATATACACATACATGTACATGTATCCAATTCGTGAAACACAAACGTGTGTGTGTTTTCACCAATTGGACCCATCTCTAATAATTTAATCTGAAACACAAATGTATATATATGTATGAACATGTATATAAATGTATATTATATATATATATATACACATAAATACACATATATACAGGGAGAGAGAGAGAGAGAGAGAGAGAGAGAGAGAGAGAGAGAGAGAAAGAGAGAGAGAGAGAGAGTGAGAATTGTTATCCAGTACAGAGAAGACCAAGTGAGGGAAACCCTGCTTGTTATGAAAGTGGGTTTCCCAGCAGGGAAGAGATCTATCACAGCCCCACATTTATCTGGCATGGTTTGGCCCTTCCACACTGATGCCTAAGTGTGAACTCCCCATCTTTTCTCTCAGAAAGTTACTGTCAAATTTGCACATGCTTAAAAGGAAAAGCAAGTTTTACATAAGAGAGAATCTCAGTTTCATGTAGAATCCACTTTTCCTGTCCTACTTTGTATAAAGAAAAGCTCATTTTTATTTGGTGTTGGTTAATTAACATTCAGAATTTTTTTTAAAAAGCATTTAAAAAGCAAACCCCAAATCAGCTTTTCTCCTCTTCATGGCACCACTATTTTTCTAGTCACATAGATGTCTCTTTCTTCCATGTCCTTCAGCTCCAGACCCAACCAGTGGCTGGGTCTTATTGATTCTTCTCCTACAGTAACTCCTGTTTCCATTCCCACTATCACCACACTGTTCCGTGTTTTTATTACTTTTCTTTAGAGCTATAACCACGACAAGGTATTGTGCCCCAGGTACTAACATCCGAGGGGCCTATTCCCTACACACTCTGGTTCAGAGACCACCACACTTAGGCCTTATAGACCTCCACTAGCCCCTTCCCCAACAAGGGTTGGGGAGGTAGATAGTCTGACCTAGGAGAGGGAAAGGTCATGAGGTCTTGGCCTATCAGATTTTGGAAAGAAGAGAAAGGGGATAGATTGTGTCTCTCCTACCATTACTATACCTTCGGTCAGATTATTTCTCCTAGAACTGCCTACTTTCTCTCCCTTTTTCCACATCACCAACCTCCTAAAGGGACGTAGACTGTATTTTCTAAGGAATGGTTCCCCTACCCTTCACACAAATCAGTCTGTCCCACATGCTGGTACTCCTAATTATGGCACTTCTTTCACTTGGATTGTGACACCAGTCTCCCGAGCAGTCTCTTTCCCCTTCGTCCCCAGTCAATAGCCCCACCAATCTATCCTGTTCATTACTGCCATCTTCAACCTTCCTTCACAGCTCTGACGTCTGCTCAAAAATAAAACCAAACCAAAACAAAACAAAACACATTCAAGACTCCCCGTTACCAAAAAGAGTCCAAATTCTTGTTTTGGTTTCTTGGGGTTTTGGGTTTTTTTTTTGCTTTTTGGAGGAGGAAGGCAGGGCAGTTGGGGTTAAGTGACTTGCCCAAGGTCACACGGCTAGTGTTAAGTGTCTGAGGCTGGATTTGAACTCAGGTCCTCCTGACTCCAGGGCTGGTTCCCTATTCACTGTGTCACCTAGCCCCCCCCCCCCCCAAGTCCAAACTCTTTAGTGTGACTTTAAGACCTCCTATAATTTGGCTTCACGTGACCTTTCCAGTATCATCTCATATTACTTCCAAATATTTACTCTGACATTATTGCCATTCCTCATACACAAAACTCCATCTCTCATCTCCCTGTCTTTGCACAGTCTTTTTGCATCAGTGCCTGATGCACCACCTCTTAGGATCCCTGATTCTCTTCAAAGCTAAGCTCCTGTCACCTTCTACATGAGGCCTTTCCTTATCCCTCCAGCTGCTCGTGCTTTCTCCCACAATTATCTTCTGGTACTTATGTAAATCCTTGGATACACACATAGTTTCCCCTAAAAGGACATAAACTCCTTAAAAGCAGGAACTTTCTTTTCTGTCTTCGGGTCACCAATGCCTAGGATAGTGTCTGGCACACCCTAAATACTCAATATGTACTTGTTTTTTTATTTTTTTAATTTATTTTTAATTTATTTACTTTATTTTATTTTTGCTTTTTGGAGGGCAGTTGGCGTTAAGTGCCCTCCAAAGTCACATGGCTAGTTAGTGTGTCAAATATCTGAGACTGCATTTGAACTCAGGTCTTCCTGACTCCAGGGCCAGTGCTTTACTAACTGTGCCACCTAGCCACCCTAGATATGTACTTGTTAATTGATTGATTTAGTGTATAAAATAAATCTTAGAAATGACTCAACTTATGTGCCTAATCCTGCTAGGAAGACGTTCCACTATCCCCTTGGCTTCCTCCATCAGCAGGACAACTAAACCTTCATTCCTCTTGTATTTTCTTCCCACAGACACGAGGCCCACTGTAGAGACCCTAAGACCAACTTTAAAGAATGAAGAGACTACCACCCAGTATCCTACAGATGAGGAAACCACAGACTGTGGAGAAAGCTGTAGTGCTGAAGATGGTAAGTGTCCAAGGTCGGGCCCCAAACCCGATGACTTCTATCCTGAGAGAGTCCCAGTTTTCAGAGTTCCCACCTGCTTGTCCTACCACTTAATATTGTTTAGCCCTGAGTGACTGGCCATTTTCATAGTTGGATTTCACAAATAATCCTGATAAAGTTTTCCAGCTAATCCACTCAGCAACAAGAGGAACCAAACTCATTACTGTAGAGATAGACCAGTGGGGCAAGGGTGGTAATTCAGCTGTTGGTTAAATTAACTAGGTGCTTGTCAAATGTCCACTTTATATCATAGACTCTGACTGAAGAAACCACGGTGGCACTGATTCTAGGAGACATTGGTCTGATCTGATACTCCCAAGAATTTCATGCATGTTTATTTATCAGAAATAACTTAAAGTAAGTCAGAAAAAGAGAGTCAGAGATTTGGGAAAAAAAAGTGTTTCTTTTTTTTTTCATAAGGAAGGGATCATCTATTTTTGGATCTGACAGTTCACATGGAGAATTTATGTTCCATTTTGGGGTCTTCTGAGTTTGTCTCAGTTAAAGACAGTAATTGGCAGAGCCTGAAAATGAGACACATTTTAAATCATATGCATAAGGTCACTAAGCTCGAGGACATTCCTAATAAACCACAAATTTTGGAACATCTGGCATTTTTGGCTAGAATTTAAAGCTTTGACAGCCTCAATTTACAGTAAATTACTGATCGTTACTAAATGTTCATTAAATGAAATGAGGGAAGATTGGAGCAGGGACTTGGGAAGTGATGGAGACGTAAAGACGTTTTATAAGCTTAGTAGGAAGATTAGGAAATCTCTCGATTCTGCTAGCTCAGCCTTTGGACAGTAAGAGACACTGCTCTGATCAACTGGACTTTTTTTTTAAAGAAAAGGATCAAAGGAGGATGGGAAAGAGGCCAACAATAAATGCTGAAGTTGTGTGACTGAAAATGATAATTTAATGCACATGCTTTGGGGAATGCACTTTTGTTTATGTTTTGGGGGGCGGGGAGGAGGGAAGCTATTGGTCAAGAGTTCTGGCGTGTTAATGAACTTAGTTTTTGTGCTTTGTTGAGAAGAGAGGGAGATTTAGGGAATCTTCCAGGATATGTTTAGGGTGGCTTGAGAGCCTAAAGTGAAAGGCATAGTAAATTAATACACAGTATTGGATTAGTGGAGTTAGCTTGGTTTTCTATCTAAACGACAATCAGAAGGACATTTCAAGAGTGCTGCAGCTGAATTTCAGAAATCTATGATTAATATAATTGCAGAGTTTTCTGATGCATTTGTTTATTGAGGATTTCTCCCCTCTCTTTTTGCAAAAGGTCTATATATGGGCTTTTGTTCTTGATGTACTGTGTATACACATAGAAATTGGAGGCGAATTATGGTATATTGAATTACTTCCTATTTTGAAAGCAAAAAAAGGAGTTCAGAAACTGAAAGGGAGTTGGTGTGGAGGGGTGGTGGCAATGCTGAGCCCAGGCTGTGTCTTCCAAACCACAGGTTGTTGCCTCCTTAATGATTGCCATGTGTTACTTCCCAACTTTGGCCAGAGGGAGAGTTGGCCTTAAGTAGCCTATTTTTGGAGGGAAAAGTTGCAAACAAGCTGTGGTCACCATCTACCTTCTGTCACTGGGACTTGCAGTGATCTTTGCCCTCTGACAGGATCCTCAGCATCCCCACTCCACTTTCTTTCAATAAATTCTTTCAATAAACTACTCGTTTTAGACCTCCCTATAACCTACTTCATGCCTTCCTTGAGACTTCCCTTCCTCATTTCCTCCCCACTGCTAACTCTCCCCAGACCTTGCTTTCTCTTTGTAACTCAACCAGCCCAGGCAAGGGTCTAACTTGAGCTTTCTCTCTCTCTTCCTCCCCTGCTCCCAACCCCGTGATGTCTTCCCTACCTATGTCGTCCAGCTAGAATTCTGTAGGTAGGGAAAACTTCAAGACACCTTTTGGTCCATTCTCTTGCTTTTAGGCAGGCAGGTGACTAAATAACATGGGAGTGGGTTTTCTGCTCTTTTTTCCAAAGAAAGGACAGAGGAAAGCCTTCTTTCAGGGAGACAGCTTGTTGCAGTACTTGGAGGTTCTGGACCTAGGCTCATATCCAGCTTCCAACACTGCCTGTGTGCTCTCGGGAAAATGCAAACCTCAATGGGCCTCAGTTTACTCATCTGTAAAATGGGGTGGGGGGAGGGTAGAGTAGATGCCCTTTGAGGTTTCTTCTGCTTTTTCCTCTTTGACTCTGTGATCTAATACCCAACCCTCCAACCCTTGCTGCGTCTCACTCATGGTGTCGGTCCCCTGGTGAGTTATCAATCCTAAATCCAAGTTCTGGCTGGTCACACACTTTTTTAACCATATCAATAGATCTCCTCCCCCTCCCCCTCCCCTTTTGTTAAACAGCTGCAGGATTTTGCTGCTGCTGCTGTAGAATTCACAGCTTCCTTATTGTACCAAGCTGCCCTTCCTGTCTGTCCCACTGCAGGGATGACAGGCTCTCTGCTCTGGCTTTTCTACAGCTAGACAAATACCAAAGAGAGGTAAACAGGAACTTCCCTATTTCCCTTGTCCATGAGATCACTTTCTCCTCAATGGCTCCCTTCGTCAAGGGCAGTGGTCTTTGGCTCTTCTGGTGCCAATGGCCTGCTCCATCACTTCATAGAGTCAGGCTGGCAGGAGTTGAAACGATAGCTTGGGAGAACCAGACTGCAGCTGAGGCACCAGGGAGGTATCCTCTGGTAGTTAGGAGAGGAGAGGTTTGAGCATTTGTGTGCTTTTGGACATGGACAGGAGGGAGGGGCTAAATAGAAGCTGGAGGCATTTGGGGGCTTCATTCGTATTTACTTACCATGGGAACTAGTGACAGATTTGGCCCTCAGTCCTGGGAAGCACAGGCCCCAAGGCTGCTCTGGAGGGCTGGTGATCACCAGGATCAGTGAAATGAATGATTCTCCTCTTTCTTCTCCACTTAAGGACCCACCAACTATTTAAACAGCACTGTCATGGCTGTTCTAGGAACCTCTTGTCATTTGTCTTTCTTTGGTTTATCTTTCTCTCTTAGACAAAGATTTTCAGCCTCCACCAGGCTTCAATTGCAACTTTGATTTCATGGAGGAAAGCTGTGGTTGGCTGTATGACCATGAGAAATGGCTTACAAGCTCCTGGACAGGCAGCTCAAGTCCCATTGATAATGCTTCCCCAGGTAAGCCTGACTTGGAATTAAGGATGGAGAAGGAGGGAGAGAAGGCCATGATGAGGGGGGTTCCAAATGGTTCAACTAAGGTCATCATTTTGTAAGGTCCCAAATCCACCCGCTACCTCCAGTCTCCAGGAAAACTTACCAGGTGGTCTCTGGTTCCTCACACCAGACTCTCCTAGCTTGTGCTAGGTTATAGCACAGCTGGAAGGCTGGGCAAATGAGAGGAGGAAAGAACAAAGAGAGGGAGGGGAGGAAGGGAGAAAGGAGGAAAGGAAGGAGGGAGGAGGGGAGAGAGGAAGGAGGGAAAGAAGAAAGGAAGGAAGGAAGGAAGGAACGAAGAAAGGAAGGAAGGAACGAAGGAAGGAAGGGGATGGCACAGAAGGCAAAAGGAGCCAGACCCCCTATGGGATATAGCAGTCAGATTCCCACTGCCAACATATGACAGCTTTGTAAGTCCCTTCTCAGCAAACCCCTTAAAACTGCCCCCTGACCCCTTCAGTGAATGGTGCTCTCCAGGCTGACAGAGATTGCTCTAAGGTTACTCTTGTTTCTGTGGCAAACTGATGGAGGAAAGAGGGGGTTGGACTGAAATGCTCTAATGACTACTGTGTCTAGCAAAGTGGTTTAGTAATTTGCCTTCATAAGACCATTGTTGTTCCATGAAACATTATGAAGCCTTTCTGTCTTTTTTTTTTTTATTTTGAAAGGCAGCTTTTACAGATGTGCCTTTCTTCCTCCTCCTCGCCTAAGGAGATCTTTTGGTAGATGGGCATCAGCTCCTTTGGTTCAGGCCATAGACACAGAAACCACCTGGGATGCTATACAGGAAGAAGGAGAGTGGCTGGAATGCACACTAGGGAGAGGTTTGGGGCCCAGGGAAACATGAGGATTAAAGTGGGAAAGTGTTAACAGGAAGAAAGAGGAAAAAATTGGGGGTGGAGAGCTCTGGGAGGTGGATTGTATTGGTAACTAGAACAGAAAGAGGCTGTGAAGGGAATGAAATTAGAGGTGGACAAACACTTGGAGGGGTCCCTCTGTCTTGTCCCAACCTTTTCTCTATGTCACAGACCCCTTCTGGTGAAGAACTCTGGTCCTCTTCTCAGGATAATGGTTTTAAATGCATAATATAAAATGCCTAGGATTACAATGGAAAATAATTATATTCAAATAAAGATATAATTTTTTTTTCCCATCCAAGTTCACGGACCCCTTGAAATCTATCCACATACTGCATTGGATACATGATGGATGCATAATATTTCATATCTTGGGCTTTATTGACCCCCAGGTTAAGAACCATTTTCTACAACCGGCCCCTCTTTTCCCCTCCTCTTCTCTCTACCTCTCCTTTCTTTCCTTTTCTTCTTTGACCCCTTCTGTCTTCTGCCTTTCTTCCCTTCCCCTCTCCCCCTTACTTCCATGCCTTAGGCCTCTGTAGGATATAGCTGTTAATGCCCAGTAGAATATATCACTTTGAAGTTAGGAAATCTTTTCCTTCCTTCTTTCCTTTTTTCTTCCTTTTTTACTTTTTCCTTCCTTCTTCTCTTTTTCCTTCTTTCCTTCCTTCCTTTCTTTCACTCTTTTGCTCTTTCTTTAGCTCTTTCCTTCTCTTGCTTTCTCTTCTTTCATTAGTCCCAACAGGCCCCATTCATAGCTACCTCCTACCCTTGTCTCCCGTGGTACTTAAAGCTAAAAGAGAATGCATACTCCCGGAACTGGAGCTTGGCAGGTGGTATAGGCAGTATGGAAGAGATCTAGGGAAAAAAAGAAATGAGGGTTTGATTGCTCTTTCCCAGAAAATGCACCCACAGCCCAGGGCTGGTGTTCAGGCACCCATCTCTCCTCTGCTCTCTGGGTCTCCTTCACTCTGCCTCGGGGAGGGCCCATTATCTTAAGGACAGATGCTTTGTGGTGAGCATAGACTGTGGGGCATTCAGGGTATCAGTGCCTGCTTTCCCATTGGGTCACAGTGTCTGTTCCAGAGAAAAACATTTTTGTATTTCAAGTGTTTATCTCTTCAGCATTTGAGTGCTCTGGAAGATTAATATCTGAAGATCATCAGGGCCTCAGGCAACAGGAGAGAACACTTACCCTAGTCCCAGACTTCATAACCCTCCCCCATCTCACTTGCTGCAATAATGTTTAATTAATATAATGAGACTCCTGCAAGTAGGAGAAAAAATACTTATTTTTATAACCCAGACTAGATTTTTCATTTCATTTCCTCTCCCTTGAGATTTTCACCAATTAATTGGCTGCCTTTCCCCCCCCTTTCCTCCTTTTCCAAATGTAAAGGAGCCAAGCTTGGTGTTCATGTGTGAGGGGGGCAGCAGGGTGAGTTTGAGGTCAGCTTCACAGAGACAGCAGCGGGTGAAAAAGGCCTGCACGCATGGGTCATGTTCAGTGTGATAAGGTTTGCTGGTTCAAAGACTCCTGCATTTAGACCCAGAAGGAATCTGAAAAGGCCAATTTGTCTTAATCCCTTCTTTTTAACAGAGCAGGACACTGAGTCTCAAAAAAGTTAGGTGAGTTTTTTTTAACTGGCCTGTGAATAAGGCCTTTTAATGATTCTGCTAGTATTCATCGACACGGCATCCACGCCCCATCTCCCTTTACTAATTAGGTCTAGTCTTGGTGTGGCTGAGCCCATCTGTCCTTGAACCAGAGCCAGAACTCTCCTCAGAAGAGCAGATAGTGGGGCCTCAGGGACTTCCTCATGCCTCCATCACTCTGGCCCTTCCTTCATCACCTCCTCTTCTTCTTCCTCTTCATCCAGCTGTTGCCCCTCACCTGAAGGCCCCTGTCGATGGAATTTCGCTACTGGTTGGGAATTTTAGCCCTTGTCTTCGCTCGATCTGATTCATTACACCCTGTGGTTTGGGGCCCTTTCCGAGCGAGCTCACAGTTTGGGCAGAAGTCCAACATATGGCTGAGACGAAGGTTCAGGAAGGGAGTTCAGCCATAAGGAACTACTAAGTCTAATGTTGTTCCTGCCTTAAGAAATTAGGAAGGAAAATAATTATTTTCCCCGTTCCATCTTCTAAGCACAATCCCCAAAGTTTGGAGAAGAGGGGCTGGTAACCCACGCATGGGAGGGGAAAAGAAATCATAATATCATTCCCATGTTCACTCCCTCCATCTTCTCATCCTTTTTTGGGCACCTTCTGTACTTCCCTTCTCCTTAGAAAACTCACTGTCAGATTTCAAGTGAGAGAGGATAGAAAGCCTTTTCTGTTCGGGGTGGTCTTTTCTTCTTCTCTTAAAAAAAAAGTCCCAAGGGCTTTTTTCTCCCTAGCAGTTGGGAGAAAGGAAACAGCTGTGCTTAGTTTAGGGGCAGGGCAAATGCTAATGGGGTTCAAAGTTGCTGGCACCCTCCAAGTCAAACCTGAAAGCTTTGCTATGTTATCAAACACTTTTGCACGTCACAAAAGAGGGGAACATTCTGTTTCTTTAAGAGATGTGCACCATATGTCCTCCTCTCCCACCCTTCCCTCCATATCTCTATTAGAGAGGTAAACCAAAATAATGATCTTTGGAGCAAGAGAGGGCTCCAATCTAGACAGTCACCAGGAGCAGGGGGTATCGAGAGGAGGAGAGGAAAAGGAAAAGAGACGGGAAACGGCCACATTGAAACATCATCCACAGGACATTTGATTGGAAGTGTCTGTAGAAACTACTTAAATTCCTTAGATATTTTCTGGTTTACTTGTTCCCCGTGTTTTTTTCTTCTTTTCCCTTTTAACACACACTCACTCTCTCTCTCTCTTTCTCTCTCTCTCTTTTCTCTCTCTCTCTCTCTCTCTCTCTCTCTCTCTCTCTCTCGCTCTCTCTCTCTCTCTCTCTCTGTCTCTCTGTCACTCTCTGTCAGTGGTGATTGCTACCCAAGGCTGATTAACAGCATTTCTGTAAGAGTTTCAAGGTTTGCAAAGAACTTCACAAATGTGATCTCATTTTATCCTTACCACAACCCTGGGAGGTAGTAGGTGCTATGATTATCCCCATTTTACTGATGAAGTCACTGAAGCACACCTAGTAAGTGTCTGAGGCCAGATTTGAACTGGGGTCAGTCAGACACCAGCTCCAACACTCCCCCATCCACTGTGCTGCCCAGGTGACAAGATGATGGTTTCACTGTGCTGGGTATTTTTTGTTTTCATACATATATATATATATATATATATATGTATATATATATATATATATATATATATGTATATTCTCAGCCCTGCCCCTATACTCCATTTCTTTTTTTCCCCTTAAGCTCCATGCTTATACTCTGAGTTACTGAGATTTTTCTCCATTTCATTCTCTTGTTAGTGATTCCATGACCCCCATTAGTGAGAGGGAAGCCAGTCTCACCCACAGGGGTTCCAAAATTGTAAGCTACACAAAGGCATCTAAACTTTGTATTCCCCCTAGCACCCAGCAGTGAGTCCCCACATGGCTGATACTTAATGGGTGTTTGCTGAATGAATATTCGTTGTCTCCTCAGAACTCTACAGGGGCTCATCTATCCTCTTGTGTTTTGTGGGGGTGATGGCATACAGAAATCCTTTCAGTTTTCATGTTCCTTAGAGACAACATATTTTCTACAGACTTTCTCAGGCTTCCCATCCATAAACAGAATTCTTCATGAGACAGTTTACAGTATTTTCTACAAGATCAGGTTTTAGTCTCCAAGGGATGAAGCAAGAACTTCATGGGATGATATAGGAAGTCTCAGAGACATTCAAATGATCGGCCACAGCCATTTATCTTCCTTGTGGATCATATCAGGACACCGCCTGTTTGCTTTGGTGTAAACCAAAAAGCAAGTAATTGGGGGAATGTGCTTCCCTTGTGGGAGGCAGAAATAGATGTCAACTCTGTGGTGCTGCTGGTGGAGGTGCTGCTGGTGGAGGTGCTGGTGTAGGGCATTTGTAGAGATCCTCCATTCGAGGAGAACTCAGCAAACTAAAGGGTTAGATGGTGCAGGGCTTATTATGAGAGGAAACAAGGTATAGTAGGAAGAGTCATGGACCTGCAGTCAAGGTTCAAGACCTGGGTTTGAGTCCCAGTTAGCAGCTGTGTGATCATGAACTGCTTCCTCTCTGAATCTCAGTGTCCCCATCTGTAAAATCCCCTAGTTGTTAATTCTCTTTTCTTCCTCAAAATTATCTTACACTGATTTATCTGATAACTTTTACATTGTCCATTAGGATTTATCTCTTTGAAGTCAGAATTTCTTCCTTCTTTGCTTTCTTCCTTCCTTTTTACTTCCTTCTTTCTTCCTTCCTTCTTTTCTTCCTTCCTTTCTCTCTTCTTTCCTTCCTTTTTTCTTCCTCCCTTCTTCTCTCTCACTCTTTTTTCCACTCTTAATTTTTTTGTTTTCTTTTCTCTCTTTTAAGTTTTTGTAATCCCTGTGCCTATCACAATGCCTTCCATATAGTATGTGCTTAACAAAGCTTGATGAATTGAACTGGGTTGAATCTAACTGGGCTATAGAAATTTTGGTTGTCGTTGTAGACAGCAGGATCTGTTAAATAGGAATGTGTCAATGGTTGGGATAGAGGTAGATGGATAAATAATGAATATGAAGCCAAATTGAATCCATTTTGGTCATCTTTAGAGGCCTATAGCAGCTTAGTAGAGAATCCCTAAACATGAGGCTTGGAAAGACCTCATGTATCTAATGTTCTCTTAAAGCTGATTTGTAGGAAGACTCCATTTGGGTTACTCAGTATCTTCACAGGAAGGGCTACAAAGGGCACAGACAGGCATTTGGAATGGTGTTTCATTATGAAAGAATGAGCTTGGGGTCATGGTATTTACACATGAAGGAGTTGAAAGAACAGGGCCGTTGCTTCAAAGTTCAGTTATGGGGCTCAACTGGGAATGACTCAGGCATTCTACTGTTCTGTAAGTGGGATTTGCAGATGCCTAATACCCTTGTGTAATATAAGCAATTGTCTTGTTAGTGCCTCATTTAGATTGTCTTGACTAAGAACTGAGTAGCTGATTGGCTATTGAATTGATTCATTAGAGCAGGGAATGACTCATCTTGAGAATTGTGCACAAGAAAATTAAGTGTGGGTGTGGGTGGATGGGTGTTTATCCACAAGGTAAGGAAAGTGGTTTCCTAATTGGTTTGATTTTGACAATGGTCTAGAGGTGACTCTGTGGGCAAACTAAGCTCTGAAGATCTCCACAGGTGGGGCTGACAACCTATACATTAGGTGGGGGCAGGGTGGGGATGACCGAATTGCCTTCAAAGAAACCATTGTGGTTTGGTGGTTTGGCTGGGGCACAGCCACTGAAAATACAAAGGATTCAGTTTTATAGGCAGTAGACAGTGGTAGATCACTAAAGAGCAGGAATGGCTTGTCTCTCTAAAAGAAGGTCATTGTATAGTTTGAATTGAAAATGGAAGAGAACTTTGAGACCTATGACCTCAAGGAGGTCAAAGACAGAACGAAAGATTCCATATGCACCAAAATATTCATAGCAGCATTTTTTTTGTCATAACAAAGAACTGGAATCAAGGTCCATCAACTGGGGAATGGCTAAACAAATTATGGCACATGAATATGATGAAATGTTAGTTTATCATAAGAAATTATAGCTATGAAGAACTCAGAGAAGCACAGGAAGCCATGAACTGATACAAAGTAAAGTAAGCAGAACCAGAAAAACAACATACAAAACAACTCTGGCAATGTTCTTTTCATTTATATGGAATCCATATAATTATAATTATAATCCATATAATTACAATGACCAAGTTTGGACTCAGAGAAAACATGAGAAAATAGACTTCCTATCCTCCTTTGTAGAGGTAAAGGACTGTGGGTATAGAAGGTTGAATGTAGTGTTAGACTTGTTTGATATGCTGGTTAGTTTGGCCAGACTGATTTTTTTTATGCTTGCTTTTTAAATTCTTTGTTCCAAGAGAAGGTTCCCTGAGTAGGACAGGGGGAGAGGTAGATTCAAAAAGGAAAGTGATGTAAAAACAAAAGGTATCAATAAAAATGTTGTTAATGCAGGAGAGCAAGAAGTTATTAGTGGTTGTGTATGAAGGAGGACAAGGAGTGAAATATTCCTGGTTTGCAGAAGAGACAGCAGGTAAAATTTGGATTCTTTTACTTGGCCTGAGGTTTTGAAGGTCAGGGTTTCCTGCCAGTGTGTGAAACAATGAGGAAAAGGAAGGAGAGGATAAGAAGCAGCTATGGATCTGCAGTTACCAGATGAGATAGCAACAGACACAAGGAAGGTGTAGATGCCTGTAAAGACCTGAGAGCAGTGGTTCTCAACCTTCCTAATGCAGGGACCTTTTAATAGTAGTATGTGGGCATGTCTGCATGTGGGTGGACCCACCTGTAGACGGATAGAGGAGGTTCCTAAGACCATCAGAAATATGTGTTTTCCAATGGTCTTAGGTGACCCCTGTGACCCCTGTGAAAGGGTTGTTTGACCCCCAAAGGGGTCACGACCCACAGGTTGAGAACCACTGCCTTTAGATGATTAGTTTTCCACAAGAAGGCAATCTTTTGGAAAACCCCTGGATACTTACTACTGACATCATTCAGAGTCAATGTTTTCCTTAACTGAATATTAATTTAGGGACCTAGGCCAATGTAGAATGACCTGGAGAAGTCAGCTGAGGGGTAACTCATGTTTTAACCATGACCTATATGAAGAGACTACCTCTCCTGCGGCACTGATGGTTTCAGATGGTTCTTACTATTAGGAGGGTAAGTTGCTAGCCAGGAGATGTGCATGTTGGACAGATGGTGTGTTTGGCTTTCTAATAGCCAGGAGGAGCATACCAGTGATTTATCTGAGAATTTGGTAAGGTACAGACACAATCGATTGCGTCATTATCAGGCCAGCAGGGGTCATGTATTTGTGCTGCTCTCATTCAACCAAAGCCAGAAGCACTATAAATCTCCAGGTGAAATATCAGGAGACCCCCATTCCAGAGACGGCAGCAGGTTAACAGCGCCTGAATGGCCCCATCCTCCAAGATGCCTCTCTGACCTTCTGAACTTTTCCTGTCCATCCCCATGGGATTGTTTCCACGGTGTCATGGGCAGCAACAGATGTTTTGAGTCAGAGACCCAGCAGAATGCCTCCAAAGTATTTCAGGTCCTGAAGGAGAGGGATTGTATCTCTGGGATGTTTTTTCTTCCCTCCACTTCAGCAACTACACATATTTCCTTTCAATTGTTCTTTTTTTGCTGGAAGCTGTCCATTAATGGCACAGGGACCATTAGCTACAAGAACAGTGGGGCTCAGGCATGCTGCTTTTTCCTTTAACTTGACAATTATCTCGTTCTGGTAGAGATCCTTAGCACATCTGTTTTGTTTGAGTCCTATCAAGTTAGGAGAGTGACCCTTTTGATTTCATGCCTACCTTTCCCCCAATCAATCAACAAGTCATTTATTGAACACTCCCCATGCCCAGCAGAGCATCCCCTTCAAGAGACTGTGTGGGGCTGTAGAAAGAGCTATCATGCATCAGTCATGCACTGTCATGATACCCCAGGCCCACTCCAGGCCCCTGTTCTCAAATTAGAATTAGGAAGAGCTCTGAAATCTATAATTTCTGAGACAGAAATGAAATCAGGCAGTTTTTTCATCACTGCTTGTGTTTTGTTGGGATTCCGTGTCATAGATGTGTTGGGGGGAGCCTGGAATGGGGATCTGCCCTTTCCCATGTTTATGCTCATTTTCTCAGTTTAGATAGAGTTCAGGACCCAGCTGGGGCTTTAGGCCTCCTGCTTTCCTTGCTCTGCACTGATTCACTCACTTTCCTCCCTAGACACTCCATAAGATCACCTTTCCAGCTTCCGGTGCTCTCTCCCACCTTATTCCACCATATACTAACTCTACCGCCCACATAACTATTCTCTAGGTACCAACCCAGCGAGTTGGGCACAGCCATTGGCTCTCTTGCATACTTGTCTCTGATCAGTCACTCCCAAGGCCAGTCCTGAGACCATTTCCTGAAGCCTATAAATAAGCCTGGAGAATAGCAAGTACCTGTTTCTTCCCAAAGTATACTTTTTGACCCTTTGGCATCCACAGGTCTTGAGTATTGGACAGGAAATCTGAGTTTGCATTTCATATTTGATGCTTCCCAGGTGTGTAATCTGGGGCAAGAAAATGTACTTTTATGAACATCAGTTCCCTCCTTTTTAAAATGGGGACCATAGAGGTGGCTAGGTGGTGCAGTGAATAGAGCACCGGCCCTGGAGTCAGGAGGACCTGAGTTCAAATCTGACCCCAGACACTTAACACAAAAACTAGTCATGTGGCCTTGGGCAAGTCACTTAACCCCAATTGCCCTACCTTCCCCCCTCCAAAAAGCCAAAAATAAAAAATAAAATGGGGACCATAATAAGTTCTCTCTCTTCCTCACAGAATGTGCTTTGTAAACCTTAAAGCTCTTTGTACGAGTTGTTATTATCTGACTGGTTCCTGATTAGCCACATCTTAGGGTTTTTCAAACAACACTCATTCACGGGTCCTGTCGTGTAGTAGATTCTCCCAAGAGTAAATACCAAACTTAAGGACTCCAAAATTAATCAAGGTGTTGAATTTCTGAGACTTGACTGGAATTCTCAGAGTCGCATTGAACTGGGATTTCTCCCACTCCTCCCTAGACTTATTCTTCACCATGACCTTGGATCAGCTCTGGCCTCCCCCAGTGAAAGGAAAGAGATACTTTTCAGCCCAGCATGAGCTTGGCTGATGTCTTCTATTAATTCCTCAAATTTGCATATCATCTTTCTTCCCTAGAGCTTATAGCACTTCATAGGCAAGCGGGGTACAAATGATTTAACAGAGATGACCAAATGATTGGAAAAATAGAAATTCTGAAGTTCCAACTTCATATCTCCTCAAGTGAAGAGAAAGTAACGTGGAGACAGCACCAGCTATGGAGTCAGAGGTTACTTAAAGTAACCTTGGGCAGGTTACTTAAAATTTTCTAGGTCTCCGTTCTTCTGTAAAATGAAAGGTTTGGACAAGATGGCCATCTAGATCTATGAGCCTATGACTGTGGGGGGTATTAACTGCCTTTATCTATGTGAATGACTATAAACATATCAACAAGGCATTTATTTAAGCACAAGTACTAGGCATTGTACAGGGGATTCAAAAACACAAATGAGACCATTCCTAGGAGTCTAGGAGTGAGCTTATATTTTGATGAAGACAAGCATTGTTTTGGGTAGCTGGAAGGATTAAGGTGGTCAGACACTTAGTAATGCTGTTCCTTTCTCCCATACTCACACAATTCTGAGACGGTAGCAGCCCATCTCCAGGAGCCAGGAAGAGAAAGGGTAGAAACTGGATGTTCTCCATCATGGAGAGAATGGCCTTGAAACTACAGCAGGACAAATGGTGACTGGAGAGAAGAGTGTTCTCATGGTGAAGGTTGTTAGACAGCAGAGTGCACAGATGATGAGCCTGAGGAATCTCCTTCTGGAAGAGTCAACATCTGCTTCCTTGGCTATTTAAGAACAGCTGCCTGGAGGAGGGGGTGCAGTGGGGGTAGACTCCATGTTCTCTGGGGACTGCTTTCAGTCCACAATTCTATATTACTGTAAGACTGTACCACTACATATTACGGTTGGATGGAAAAGCTCTGGGGATAATTAGAGCCTAGTGGGACCTTTGGGGAGCAGCAGGATCAGAAGGCTTAAGGGGTCCAAGGAGAATGGATCTTGTTTCTGACAAAAACTTGGACAAATCAGGGGAATCTGGTGTTTTTGCAGGCATCAGTCACTCTGAGGATTTTCCTACCTTGTTATGAGTCAGAAGGGTAGTGTGGGAGTAAAATAAAGCTGGTGAGCTCTTAGACTTTGTTAATGGAGAGAGACTATATAAAACAAGAGAGATTATAATAACCCTGCTTTCCTCTGCCCTGGACAGACCACATCTGGAATATTATGTTTAGTTCTGAGCACCACATTTGAGGAAAGATGTTGACAACCTCAATCAGTAATCTTCTTGGATGCTTCCTCATGGTGTGAGTGCTAAATTCACAGAAGCTTATAAGCAGAAAGTTGGCCACCAGTTGGTGAATTTTTCCTGCCACAGCAACATATAAAGATCATCTAGTGAGACATAAAAAGATCAGAATCTGTATATATGAAAGGAATACCCACACTGATGAAAGAATGTATTCCTAAAGCACTGAATTCTTTCTTTCTTTTTTTTTTTTTTGCACAGCACCTTTGGATTCATTTTTTCCCCACTTAATATTATTTTATTTTTTTTCCAATGACGTGTAAAGATAGTTTTCAACATTCACTTTTATAAGATTTTGAGTTAATATTGGATTATTATTGACAACCTGGTGCAATTTCAAAGGAAGGCAATGAGGATGATGATAGGGTTCAAAACCAAACCATAAATGAAAGTACTAGTGTCACTGGCCTGGAGACAAAGACATTTAGATAGCTGTCTTTAAATATTTGAAAAGGTCTCATGCAGTAAAAAGATCAGACTTTAGTGTTTGGCCCCATATATTATACCAAGGACCAACAGGTAGAAGTACTAGGTAGATCTCAGGCCCTTAGAAGAAAAATGGTTCCTAACAATTAGAATTGCATGTAAGTGGGATGTACTGCCTTGGGACAGTATGTTTAGGTGGTAAGATTTCTGTCACTCTTGGACTTCCGATGAAAATTAGATGACTTGTCAGTTGTGTGGTTGATGCGATTCCTGGTTCAGGTTGGACTAACTTTCTGGAGTCCCTTCCAACTCTGAAATACTATGAGTCCATCCATTCTAGATTCTGTATAATCTTGAAGATTTCTCTAAGTCTTCCAGGCAAACCAAGTGCTCTTTCTCTCCTTCAGGAGTATAGACTTCTGAGATCAAACCATAATCCTCAGGGAGACATTGAAATATATCTCCTACCCCTCCCAGCACTTGTCCTACCTTGGACCCAACCTCTACCATGACCTTGGATCAGTTCTGGTCCCTCTCTGTGAAGGACAAGATATACTTTTTAGCCCAGCACGTGCTTAAACTCATGTCTGCTACTAATTCCTCAAATTTGCATATCATCTTTTCCCCCAGAGCTCATAGCACTTAATAGACAAGTAGGGAGCAAATGATTTAACAGAATGAAAATCGGCACTCTGCTAGTCTCTGGATCCCACAGATGAGTGGATTAGCTTGGATGTCAGTGGTGAATTATATGCCCGTCAGCAGCCTCTGCAGTACTTAGCACTTCACCAGCATTAACTCCCTGGTCCTCAGAATTGCCATACAAACTACAGTATTATCACCTTCATGTAGAGAAAGAGAGAAGGCATTCCGGAGTCCCCAGGGGAGTAACTCTGTGTGGTTTTTGGCCTAATGATGCCCTTTGTTTGGGTAGTAATATATGGAAGTAAAATAGACTCTTGCCAGCACCATCCTCCATACCTCCCCACAGATTTCTTTTCCACCTAGTAATTTCTCACTGTTGCACTGTCTCCCTGCCTCTTAAGAACATAAATTCACACGAGTGACAGCATTTCTTGCCAAGCAATTTTTAGTCAGTAAGTAGGTCTTGTTGTTTGAGAAAAATATGAAAGAAAGTGGAATGCCAAGTCTTTGAAATCCAATTCCTTTCACTCATGAGAAGCAAGTGATGACTTTTGAATTATAGGGGGTGGAAGAGAGGACCTCTTTGGTCAGTGGATGGCTCCTTGGATAACCGGATACTTGTGATGATCAGTCTCTGGTCATTTCTTTGCTACTGCAGTGTTCTGTTGACTAAGAAGAGGATGAGGAATAACTCTAGAATACTTATATGAACTTGAAGGATACCCAGGCTCAGAAATACCCATTTCTCTTCTATCTCTAGCAAATCAAGAGCTGTAATTTTTCCATCATTCATTAATCATTTATTCATCAATATGAGTTTATTAAGTGTCTACATATACATAGATGCAGAAAGTGGTAGAAAAGAAGTATAAGTCTCTCATTCACTAATTTCCCAAGAATTTATTGAATACCTACTATGTGCCAAGTACTGGGCTAGGTCCTGGACCTGAAGAGGTCCTTTCCCCTCAAAAAAAGATAAATAACAACAGTCCATACCCTCCAAGGAGTTTACATCTTATTGGGGGAAAACAGTACATATACAGATAATAAAGACAAAATATATACAAAAAAATATATGAAGTGGATTTTTCTCAGGGAGAGGGCATTAGTAGCTGGGAGATGTCATGTAGGTGGTGGAACTTGAGATGAAGTTTTCTTTGAAGGAAGCCAGGGACTTTGGGAGATAGGGGTGAGGAAGCAATGCGTTCCAGGTATGTGGAAGAACCAGTACAAAGGCAAGTCATGGCCCCTGCCCTCTAGAAGCCTCTCATTTAGTTGAAGGTGAAGCTAAAAAACAGTTTAGTGACAGTGTTACAGGCAATGTGTGATTACATGCCCAAAGGAGTGGGTGATATAGAGCAGTTAAGTGCTTATAGAAGCTGAGAGTAGAGAGAAATTCACGTGGACTGGGTGGAAAGGGGAGGGAAGAACACAGGCACTGAATAAACACAAAGCATTTGTGGTATGGTAGAATGAAAATATTCCAGCTTGAAAAGAGGGTTCATGTGAATTGGCAGTACCGTGGTTGGGAAGGACTGGGCCAGATTATAGAGGGCCTTGAATGCCAGGTTGAATCTATTCCCAGGGTAGTCTCCTTTCATAGAAGAGAATTTGAATGCTATTACCTTACTAAGATAGTTGTTCTTTCTTGTAGTTTTTAGACTCTCCCCTGTGCTTATTTGAGTGTGAAATGGAAACCACTCACACTTGTAAAAAGAGATCATGCTTGTTTTGGTCTTTATTTTGTTTTGTTGCAACTTGGGGGGCAGGGAAGGGAGCCTGGCAGCCAAATTCAATTCAGGGTAATTTGGGGGGAGGGGATAAGGCAGCAACAGAAGTCAGAGCATATGCTGTGAAATTTGTGCAATTTGACTCGAAGGCTAGAAGTAAGGGAGAGGGAATCAGAGAGAACGGGTTTGACAGTGCAAGGGCATTCATTCTTGAGTTACTGATAAAGAAGAGTCTAGGGAACAAAACTGGGCCAGAGGAATGAGGGAGAAGAGGCTTTGATACAACTTCCAGGGCACCCACATCTTCAAATGGCCAGTCCTGGCTCAGCCAGGATGATATTAGCCGAGGTGGTAGTGGCAGAAGGGTAGCAAAGGTGCTGCCATGATGATGTCTTAGAGCCTCTCAGCCTCACTCTTTACCTGCCCAAGATATCTATTTTACCTGCATGGAACCACCCAGCCGCAGATGATGCCACGGTGCCATGCATTTATTTCTTATTTTCCACGCTGGGTCTTCAGTGAAAATGGTATTCCCATCACTTAGCTGCAGATTTTCAGGCATAGCTCTTGAACAGAAGGCACGCCTGTGTGTTTTGTTTACCCAGAGGCAGATGCAATTGGTTTATATCTGCAAGGGCCAACCTGTCCTTTGCACGAGCGGTCAGATACCCCCACGAGTTGGGATTTGCAGGTGTGAGCCGCTGGCACCAGTTTCTTATTGGCGGCGGAACCAGCAGGCGTGGCACTAGCCCGCAATATTAGGAACTTGGTATGTGATTTGTATTTGAAACCAAACAGCAATTAAATTCATTCTCCAAAAATCTGGAAGGGGAAAACCCTAATTTTCTAGGATATTTATATTCGGTGCTAAAAGTGAAGCTCTGTTCTAGAGGCCCCCAGAGCTCATTAGCAATAATGATGGTTATTGTTATCATTGGATCTGCGTGTGTCTGGCTCTCTAGGAAAAGGCAGCCAAGTGCAAGGCTCCCCGGGCTGGATTGGGAAAGGAGTGGGAGGTATGTGCCCATTTGGTGGCCCCCTTGCTGTGCCACCTCCTCCCCAAACCCCACCACTTCCCCAAACCCCACCTCCTCCTTAATAACATCTATATTGTGGTTTCTAAATGATGATAGGTGTCTCTGAATCCCAAAAGCCATCTAGCATCATGTGTAGAGATGTGACAGCTAAAATGCCTCCTTTGTCATCAGAGCCAGAGGCAAGAGACTGTGAAGGCTAGCTAAACACAGCAGCCTGGGGGAAGCAGTTTTTGAGACTTTGCAATCAGCAGCCACTATCCTGTATACTTAGGCAAGTTGTTGTTTGGGAAAAGATCAAACCAGCCACCCTTTTGGCCCCATCTTTCACCCCCAAGGTCCTAGTCCACTGGGGTCCTGTTTGGAAACAAAGCTCTGAGCGCTAGTGTCATTGTCAGAGGCTAATGTTACCACCTCGCTTTGGGTTTGTTTCTGGCAGATGGTAGGAACTATTTAAGGCTCCAGAGTAATGGAAGAAGAGAGGACCAGCACGGGAGGCTCATCAGCCCTGCCCTCTACCTGCCCAGGAGCCCTGTCTGTATGGAATTCCAATACCAAGCCACAGGTGGCAGTGGGATCGCTCTGCAAGTGGTTCGGAAAGCCAGCCAAGCCAGCAAGCTCCTCTGGGTCATCCGGGAAGACCAAGGCAACGAGTGGAGACAGGGAAGGATCATCTTGCCAAGTGATGAAATGGAGTATCAGGTGAGGTGATAAAAGGAGATTTGTGTGAAGATTCAAGGGAATCATTTGCAGCCTTATTTCAATATTTCAGAGGGCTGTGCCCATTCATCATTAGGGAACGTGGTTAAGCTCCGCTGTTTTCATTGTGTTTCTCCCGTTGCCATAGCAACTAAATGACACTCTTATTTGTTATTCAGAATGTGCCTATCTATACACCCAGACTCAGTTCTTTGTTCCTCCCAGGGCTTCTCTATTGCTGAAATCTTCTCTGGACAAATGCTTTTTCCCCCCTCCATTTTATTTTAGATTGTTATCTGGTAGCCTGACAAAGGGATACAAAAGCCAGAAAAATAAACACAAACAAACCTTCCCCTCTAGAAGGGAAAAGCAGTGTCTAGTTCTTAAGACTCTCTGAAGGAAATATAAACAGCCTTTCCTGACCTGCCTTAATGAATCTGAGCCAAGGAAGGGGAGTGGAAGCTGCCTGCTCTCTCTGTGGCCCTTGGATCTGAGCGAGTCCTAAACTAATCATCTGTCTCCGAGCCAGCCGCTCTGGCTTTTATGATCTTATTAGAGACAGAGACAGAGACAGACAGAGAAAGACAGAGACAGAGATACAGAGAGAGAGAGAGAGAGAAAGAGAGAGAGAGAGAGAGAGAGAGAGAGAGAGAGAGAGAGAGAGAGAGAGAGAGACTGAGGCACCAGAGAAGTGGGAGCTGTTCCGATGCTAGTAGGCTGGCCAGAAATCACCCGAGGCACCCTTTGAAATAGGTGACTCCATACCAGCATCAGCATTAACCTTCTCCTCCCCAGCCAAGAAGCAGCAACAGATGGCGGGTGAGGCAGCCAACTGTTTGCTTAGCTTGCCAGAGGACATGTGCTGGTTTGCAGAGAGAGAGAGAGAGCTGAGTGAGGGAGAGAAAAAGAGTGATGATTTAACATCACAGAGCAAAGACACCTCTGTTTGCTCACTGCCCTTCCCATCCATGTGTTAGAGGGGTGTTGTTGAGAGTCGTTTTCTCCTAGTTATAATGGTGTACCCATAAGGAAGCCGCGTGCCCTGTAAGCAAAGTGAATCCATATGCTCTCTTTCTCAGTGTCCCAACCCATTCATCTCCTCTGAGTTATAAGAATGCTTCCAAATACCTAACTTGGATATTGAAGAAAAAAAAAGGAAAAACTTTAAACATAGCTCAGGTTAGTTAGTTCCACTCCCCTTTTAACACAAGCCAATTATGGTTCTTTTTCATCAATATGTTCTAGTTACTAGACCTAAAAATTCATCACCTTGCGTGGGTTTTTTTTCTTCCTCCACCCCATCAAATATACATTTGATCTGAACCAACTTTTTTTGAATTAAGATTTCTAAATGCTGCTGCCGTGTGGTCAACAGATGCATACCAGGTGCAATGAATGAATTGAATGAATGAATGAATGAATAAACGAAGAAGCAAACAAATACATAAAGACAAGTAGGGGAGCAATGAGAAATTTTTGCATTGTTTGGTCATGGAAACTTCACCTAACCATGGGATTTGTTCTGATTGTTTTCATAGATTGTGTTCGAGGGAATTCTAGGCAAAGGACGCTCAGGAGAGATCGCCATCGATGATATCCGGATAGGCACTGATATCCCTCTAGAGAACTGCATGGGTATGTCAACATCTGTCTCCTCTGGGCTGTTCCAAACTACACAACAAGTGTTGGTATACACACCAGAAGGCCGTATATCACTGTGTTTGATGCTGTGCTGCTGGGTTCACCTCAGGACACAAAACTCAGTTGTTACCTTGATAAAAGGAGCTGGCAATTCCTCTCCCTCCCTACTAAGGAAGGGAAAGGGAAAAGAATGGGGAAAAGTTGCTCTCTAGAAAGTGAAGGCTTATGTATTTGAGGTTAGAAGTGGGTATAATTCCCTGGGGCTGTTTAGGATAGCTGAAATGTGACATGAGGCAAGGCTTAGTATGCCATGTCCCCAGTCAAAAATAGACGTACACTGAGTATAAAGAACTTCTGAACGCTAAGACCCCATCATCAAACTCTAGCTTTTAGCAAGGAAAATGCTACAGGTTGAAAACCACCTGCCAGTCAGGATTACATGCTCAGAGGACTTGATGAATTTAATGGAAGCCTTCACAAGCAAGCAAAAGTCAAAACCACCAACCCCCCCCCCACCCAAAAAAAATAGATTATAAAATTTCAAACAAAAAAAAGCCAGCTTTGATTGTGTTAGCAATAGCATAATTACTTAAGAGATTCTTTTACCTGAATGAATTACAGGGGGAAACTCTGGCATATAAACCAAGCTATTGGAAATTTGGTATCTTATCCACCAAATGCATATGCTACATGGTCATTGGAGCATTGCCCAATGTTCACTGAGTAGCTCAATGACCCTACAGAAGGGCAAGGTGCAATATTGTCTTATTGGTCAGATATCCTCGAGAACCTCAATGAGAAACACACTTTCTACTCATTTTTGGGACTAATGTTCTCCTATCTGGGTTTTCCTGAGATTGCTTTGCTAGACATTTTGTCTTCCATGTCATGAGATTCACTGTAGGCAACAGAATTATGCCAGTGTAGAAAACATAGCATTGAGAAGGGACTAGAGCTTCTTTGGCCTGAGAAGTAACTCTAATAACTAACAAAGTGCTTTTCTTGGCACATTTGTCTTGGGTATGTATATATGTGGTGATATCACCAGCACCTGGGATTGCCCTGGTCCCTCTGGGAAACTTGCAGGCTCCCAGCATCTAAAAGTGATCCAATGAGAAAGTAATCAGTGGTAAGTAACTGATTACAATCCTTTTGGGATCCATTAATCCAAGAAGGATTTTTTTGTTGTTCCAAAGAAACTTTAGGTACCTTCCTCCTCTGATGATGTGTTAGGTATGGTACAGAATATGTAAAAAATATAGCCCATGTGCTTTTGGGCTTCACATTTCAGAACCAAGACCACAGAGTGTTACAGAAATAATTTAGCTTCATTCATCCTATTTCATTGTCATTTTTGCCTTCTTTCTAATATAAAGCATCTTTTTTTTTCTTTCAGAACCTATCACAGCTTTTCCAGGTGAGAATTTTTCAGGTAAAAGATACTTTAAAATATGCATATGTGTTGTTCTTCTGCCTCCCCACCCTACTGTCCCATGTAATATTAATTTGAAAGACAATGTTCTCTAATCTTGACCAAATCTTTGTAGTGTTCCTACTTAGGGGAAATGGGTGATATGTCTTCCCAACACTAGATGGCGCTAACTATGCCTGCAGTGGTAGCAGTAGGGATTGAGAATCTTACTATCTCTTGTTTAATTAAAGTTTAGAAGCCAATAATAGAGACAAATAGGTTAGGAATAAACCTCTCGGCCCTACATTGACCAATGGAGAGCAACGAGGTTTGAAATGTATGAGTGGTGTGGAAAGAGAGCCAGTAGACAGAGTTAACGAAGAAATCAGTAGCAAATTAAAAGTGAAATGAGGTGGCAATGATTTATTTTAGCATGAAGATGGTTTCTTTCCAGTTTCCGGGCACCAAGACAGCAGTCTCAATTATTCCACAGTAAAGTATAATGGCAGGTGGTTTTGTGAAGAAAGAAAATTAGAAGTAGACTCTGGAAATGACTGTCAGAAGGAAGGACAATTAGAGTTCAGAAGTTGATGTTTAAAAGTAAAAGAAATGGGGGAAAATGGTGTATTTAGTGTCTAGAACAGAAGACTTCAAATATAGGGCTAGAAAATAGAAAATGAGATTTTTTTTAATCTCCCTGTTAAGTCAATTGAGCATACAGCAATAACAATATAATTTGGGGAGCCTACCTTATTCGGAGAGAGAGGGACACTTTTCAGAATCTAAATGAATGGAAATTTTCTGTGCTGTGGAAAATTTAGTTGGCTTTTTGTTTCTTCCTACCCATAATCCCATAAAAGTGACATTTCTAAAGTCTTTATTGGTAGGTGATTAATGTATGTGTGAAAGGAGGGAAGGCACCCTAAGTAAAGGATATTTAGCCTTCTCCACTTTGCCTGTGTATAAGCTGCTCACAGAAACACCCACATACCCTTCTCTATATTTACAGGGTTTAATCATATCCTGTTCTATGCAAAAAGAGTTGTGTGATTCTATTATGCCCTGTTAAGATTTTACTGGATCTCACCCCAGAGGTGATAACATATCAGAGATAAAGAAAGTCATTTTTATATCCAAAGTCTAGACTTTATCTTTATTCTCATTAATCTGCCCAACTCATGGCTAGTTCAGAGTCACTCAGGGACAGATAAGTCTCTGGTTTGTTACCTGGATGCACTCTCTAACTTCGTCTTTGCTCGCCTAATTTGCCACTCACCAGTCATAGCTCTAAGGCAGCAGAGAAGTGAGAGGTGGGGATTGGAGTGGGGCTAGAATGGAAACAACAGGTTCTAGTAGTAGGAATTACTTTTCTCTGTTACTCTTCTGGACCTTGTTTCCATTTCATCAAGATACATGCCTGAGTACACACACACACACATACACACACACACACACACACTGCACAAGCACATGTGTTCAAGGTATTAAATTTACATGCTTTGGAATTATTTGAATATGAGACATATGTAAATTTGGATTAAAAAATTTGGGGAGTATTTCTAAAAATTTGCTTGATGACAAGTTTGAATTCAAGTTTTTACCTTTAGGGTTCCAAGTACAATCGTTATCTGGGTAAAATAAAATTTTTAACTTTTGTACACCTGACTATCAGGTCAAGTCATAATTGCCATAATGTAGTGAGGCTCAAAGTGCCCATGTAAAGATAAGAAAAAACTTCCCAGAAGTGGCTACCCATGCCATTGTGATGTGTGTGGGGGGGATCCTATGATTCAGGCTGTGACGCATAAGTGTGATGCCAAGGGCTTCATTTCTCTAAGAGAATAAACAAATGGGTGCACGTGTGCTCTATTCAACCCATGTGCAGAAGAGTGTTTCCCAAAAAGCTTTACAACGCCTCCTTTAATGAATAAACATGTAAACAAATGTTACTACAGACTTCTGTGGGACAAGGTTGAGTATACTGAGTATTCAAACAGCCCATTTCATGTGAGAGGGGAAACAGAGAGAGAAAAAAAATGTATGTATTCCCAAACACAACAGGATGAGGTTGGTAGCAATGGGATCTGGTAAGTGGTGGAGAAAATTATGTTAGTCAAGTTCTTCGGTAGCAGTTGTTCCCATGGATCCCATGTCTTGGTGGGTTGGGTTTTTGGTTTGTTTTGTTTTTTTGGAAAAGTGGGGAGGATTAATTCTGAATGACTTTGAGACAGAAAATATCACCTTCTTAGGAAGACCTCAGAATGATTTTCGAGTAAATACTTGGGGCAAATGCTTTTGGTCCTGGGTGGTTTGGGTACTTTTAGATTTGGAGATATCTTTAAAAGTTTTGCTTTTTTTCTCATTTTCACTTTCACTATGAAACATTTTCTTTTGCATTCAAATAGCCTTAAATGTGCTTTCTGCTTTGGCATGTTATCTGTGGCTTTATAATGGTGTATGAGGGAAAGGGGAGAAAATGGATAAATTTCGTGTTCATGTGTTTTAAGCAGTGTCTATTTTTTTTGCTATGAAATCACTTAGAATAATGTGCAGTCTGAGTTGTATGGTTTTTTAAGGCATTTCATACAAATGCGATGCGATCATGTATCTCTTTTATGAATTGAACAATTAAAGAATAAAAATGTGCCTTATACACAGAAAAGGGTGAGAAAGTCCGGAAACGTAATCCAGTGAAGATGATGGAGTATTTCCTCTCAACCAATACTTGAAAAAAAGCCCAAATAGAAGAGTAATAATAAAGAAGCCAATAAAAATACATGAAGTAGTAATCAGTGTTCTGCACTTAGTGGGCAGGTAGTTATTTTCAGCACCTTGCAGCCTAAAAGAGAGTTATGGTTACTGTCACAGTATTTTGTTTTGAAACAAGGAATAGTGAAGATGAATGTGTGTGGTTTACCAACTATTTGACCCACCAAGATCCTAGACTTTGTGTGCTCCATGCTAGACTTTTCTTTTATGGAAGATGGGCATGTTCTAAGAACCATTGCTGTACCCATCAAGGACCCATGGGATAAATAGAAACAGTAAACTTTGCTTCATTGTAACTGGCTCATTTTTCTTTGAAGTGTATCTTACAGTCAGGGCCATCTGGACTTGGAGTCATCTCAAAGGGTGGGGGATGAAGGTCTGGCATATCATGTGTTTTCTTGGTCCCCCAAACTCAAGAACAAACCAATTGTGGATGCATCATGTATGTTTAAAATTAATGTCTAGGTCAGACTTAAATGAGGAAAAAGAATTTCTGAAGGGTAGTCTAAGCAGGAAAAAAGGAGATAGTCCCATTGGCTTATTAGAGCCTGGTTAGAGGAATATGAGTGGGTTATATGCAAATGAACCTTGTTTAGCAACAACTGACCCACTGACCTTCTAGCTGCTTCTTCGAATACTCCCAGCCCACAACACGGCTCCCCCAAAGTGTAGGACCTAGGACAGTACTTCTGTTTCAACATAATCTAGGAATGTCTCCATTTGGAGTATTTTCAAGTGTTAGAAGGATGCTTGTGAGGGTTAATTAGTGCTCGGCAGAGTGATCCTCTGATGAAAGGAAGGAAAGTATTAGTAATCAATCCATGCCTGTGTTTCAGATAGGCAGCTGTGGTGTGTGAATTGTTTCTGGCTCTTCTCTTACCCTCCTCTAACTGCCAGATTAAGAATAGGTGTTGCTGAGCAAGGAAGCATGGAGATCAGATATGTGTAAACGGGATAACTACTTGGCTGACATTGTTTGCTTTCGGAGACACTCATGGGTTATGTGTGAGGTACACTGTACACCCTCAAAGAGGTTGGACACATTCCTATAGTTTACCATTAATCCAAACAGCTGCCAAGGTCAGTTTGTCTGAAGGGATGAAAATTTCTTTCCCTCACCTCCCTTTTCCGTGAACATAACAGACAATCCTTGGTTGAAAGAAAGGAAAACAAGCTCTAGGGACAGAGGAAGAAGGCAGAGATTTTTTGTTGCCATCGATCTGAATATAATGGTAGAGTCAGACCTCCAAAGATCAGGGCAGCTTCTGGTGGCTGTGGTGGAAACCCTGTGATGTTTCTCACTCATCCCTTTACTGCCGGAGCGGCAAACAAAGATCAAGGGGAGATACTTGTCTCATTAGTCATTTTCAGGACACTTTGTACTTCTCCATCCTCTCTCAAAAGAGATCAGTGGTCGGGTTACCTCATTCTTCCACCATCTTCTGTAAACTTTCTGTCTGGGGTAGAACCAACCTTTTTTTTTTTTTTAATTACATCTAGCAAATCAAACAGACTTCTTGTCTTTGAAGCTCTTCTTCTCCAGGCCCTTCATTTCTACCTATGAAGATAACCTCAGTGAGTGTCCTTACCCATGTTAGCTCACAGAGCAGATTGTTTTTAAGGGAAAAAAAATACCAGCTTTTGTTTAGAAAACATCTTTCCCCCCTCAATCATCATGTTGTTGTTGTTCAGAAATTTCACTTGTGTCTGACTCTTTGTGACCCTATGGAACTCTGTCCATGGAGTTTTCTTAGCAAAGATACTGGAATAGTTTGCTATTTTATTCTCCTCCAGGGGTAAACAGAGGTTAAGTGATTTGTCCAAGGTCACATAGCTAGGAAGTTTCTGAGGCTAAATTTGAATTTAGGTCTTCCTGACTCCAAGCCTAATACTCCATCCACTGTACCACTTAGCTAACCCTATTAAATAACAAATTAATATGAAATAATTAAAGAATTGAAAGCAATTTAAAGATTTTTTTAAAAGTTATATGAGTAATAGAAATAACAGAAATTATGTCATCTTATATTCTATCAAAATGAATTCTTAAGGGAATAAATTTATTTGGCAATATGTCATAAACAATATAAAACTCCAATGCAACCCAACCAAGGAAGGGTCATGCCCACACATCACAACACCTGGAGAAGACTGAAATCTCCGAAAAGTAATAGCTCCTTGCCTGCCCCACACATCTCCTAGAGCAGAAGCTTTAAACAATGAAACAATGAGATTTTAGAATTTCGTGAGGATCCTCTGAAGATCTATAGTTTGGGCTAAATGTAGCTCAGCCACAAATGTGAAGATTTTAGGTGTGTTTCCTGCACCAGACGAATATATGATGAACATTTTAAAGTGGATTTACTTTTCTATGTTTTGTCTCCTCCATTAGAATGTGAGTTCCTTGACAGCAGAGACAGTCTTGATTTTCTATTTCTGTCCCCCAACTTTATAGCATAGCAAACATTTAATAAATAATTTATTCCCCCATTCATGTGTGACCACAACAATGGTTCGATTAAACAATGAAGCCAACGGATTAAATTTCTGGAGTCCCAGTATCTAAGAGTTGGCTGAGACAGACCTCAGAGACCTCCTGTCCAACCCACATCTGACCCAGACTCCCTTCTACAACTTCTTCTACAAGCAGTGAGTCAACCTCCAAAAATTCTAAGGAGAGAAAGACCAATCCCTATTAAGGCAGCCATGTGAGGATAATACTAATTGTTAGAAAGTGTTCTCTTACACCAGGCACAAACCTGCCTCTCTCCAGCTTCTACCCTTTCTTCACAGTTCTGCCTTCTGGAGACAAGCTAAACAAACGTAATTCCTCTTTCTTATGTGATGAGCTCTGTGCAAGGCACAAGAAGGGAGATAAAAGAGTTCAGAGAAGATACATCCCCGCCTCTTGGAGACTACATTGTAGAAAAAAATTAAAGAGATAATACATATTATATTATATAATTACATGACATAATTATATATTTTATATTATATAATTTTATGTATGACATATAATTATGTTTTATATATTATATAATTTTATATTTAACAGTTATATATGTGTATATGTATATATGCATATGTATGTACGTATAAACAATGTACAAAAATGAGTCAGTAGTAACATTCTCTAAGTGTCTACTAGATGCCAGATCCTGTGCTAACCTTAAAGAGCTCACATTCTGATGGACAAAGTAATATATGATAAATGTTCCACCAGAAAAGTGGAAACCAGGTATTATATGAGAACCAGGATCCAAAGTCATCACTAATTAGGGATCCCAGGTAGACTTCCTGAAGAAGGTAGAATTCTTTTCCCAGAAAATACTCCACAAGATTGTTAGGATCTTTTGCTAGGGCCAAATGAAAGCAAATGGGATAGAATCCACTGGTTCTTTTGTCTTTTACAAAACTTTTAAAAATTAATTAGTTTATTTTACATACATTTGTAACCTGTCCCTTTCCCCCAACCCTACCCACTCATTGAACAATAAAAAAAACCCTTCCTTATAAACATGTATAGTCCTGCATAGCAAATTACCACATTGGCCATGCCCCAAAATGTATCTCTGCTTATTAAGTTCACCACCTCTATGGCTTGAGATGAGTGGCATATTTCATCTTCAATCTTCTGTATGCTGGTCCTTTTATCTTGCTGATGTCTGCCATACCCTGAGAATGTCAGGGAAAACTGTAAAAGTGGGCGGAGGTTCCATATGACCTAGTCCTTGTGTAGTTAGGGGAAAAAAAAGCTGAATTGAATTCATTTCTATCCACTTGTTATCACCCATCCTGAAAAGGATCCAGGTATGAAGAGCCATGCTGACTCCGTGTTCAAGTTCCCCTAATTGTTCATTCCTGCCACACCATCTCTTACTCAGAGACTATGATGACAGGATTTTTTTTTGTGTTGTTTTGATCCAGATTTGTGATTTCTTCAGGAAATGTCTGGTGGTGGAACTCCCTCCACCAATGCCCATTAACAACTTATGTATAATTTATAGTCTTAGAGTTGCTTAGAGGCACAGAGACATTTGGTGACTTGTCTGTTATCACCCAGCTAGTAGGTGTCAAGGATTGGGCTTCTTCTTCTAGAGTTCAAGGCTGGCTATCTACTATACCTTATTGCCTCTCTGATTGACTGAAATAATGAAGCCCAATGCCAGCCATCCCAGGCTTCTTGGCCCAAGGGACAGCTCCCAGAGACCTAAAGATTCCTGGGCTCCTTTGGCCTCCAAATGCTCCACATTGCCATTTAGAAGTCCAGTGAGAATGGCATACTTTTTTTAAATGGGGAACTCTACCATTAAGCTGGGTAAAAAATGCATTTTGCTGGGAATTTGGGGGGTTTTAAGTGGTAATAAGGTGAGGAATAGACATTTGTGACTATTTTCTGGCTTGATAGAAAATTGGGTTGTTTCTATTGTCTGATCAGATGCTTTAGATGTGGAGTTAATCCCTATTGATTCATTACTGTCATTTTTCTCTGACTAGGAAGCCACATCCTCATTAGAGAATGTCCCTCAAAGGACATGAGAGCCAAATCCCAAATCAGAGGAAAATATCTTTCCCAGAGGATGCTGTTATGGGGACCCTCCTCTGAGTCATTTACTTCAGGCCTCCTCTTTCTTATACTTTATTTTTCCCCTTGAATTCTTCTGAGCCTACAAATAACAAAACAAAGCAACAACAAAAAAAGTGGTAACAGACACCCAGAGAGATTAGGCAGTTTATATTCTTAGTGACCTGAATAAATGAGTTGACACCATTTTGTTGGGAGTTTCAGGCTGGCCATCTGAAGCCAGCTTTTCTTAGTTTCTAAATTTCCAGTATGCCCACAAAATTCTTTACCAGCTACCTTATTGAAAGGCATAAAGTTTCCCCCAGATATATCAGAATTGAAGAGAAGAAGAGAGGTGAAGCAAGAAGAGGAAAATTAGAAACATAGCATGGTGTTATTCAGTTAAGAAATAGTCATTAAGGGCCTCCTATATACAGTGGACTGTGGTAGGCAAAGGGATTACTAGCCTAGTGTATGCTCTGGGCCCCTTGTTGTGCTTTGATATCAGTAGGGTTTATGTGGTGAAGCCTCTCCCGCTCTCAGTTATTCCAGAAGTACGGGTGCTTCTGATTGTTAGAGAGTTACAAAAAGACTTCCCTTTTCTTTGGAATTTCCTCTCTTGTCCAGAGGAGCTGGCAAGTCACATTGATATAAGGCAAGAAAGTTAGGCTCTCTCTGAAAGATTGTCTAAATAAAGTATGTCTTTCATCCACTACTGATTAAGAAGTCAACTACATTCTACAAGTCAGGAAGAAAAGGTCTGACATAATGCACATTTTTGCTAAACCATAATCCATTGTAGGTAATCACCTTAGATCTAAGTCTAAAATCATAAATAACATAAGTCTTTCCGTATACATGGACCAAGGTCCAATATCTTATGCAGGTAGGAACACCTCAGGAGAAATGCTTGGAATTGTTCTTGGTTGCGCCAAAGTATCTTGTGCAGAAGTATCAGGCATACTTCACGTCTTGGGACTCAGAACTAGCTGCTAGCCCCAGAAGGCAGATGGGTAGTAAGTGGTTTTCCTGAGGTCAAAGATAGACTATATTCATCAGTAGAGCTCATTTCTGGTTTGAGCAATCTCAGAGGGGCACAGAAATATTCTGAACCAGATTGTCATCTGATGGAAGTCCCCGGGAGAAACAAGCTGCAACCCTACTTAACATCATGTGGGACTCTGGCCAATCCTCCCCACAGGCTCCATTGGATACAAATTTGGTGCATTATCTCTATGGCAACCTGAGACAGGCTACTGAACTTTGTGGCCATCTGAATTTTACTCTGCCAGCTTCATTTTTGTTCAATAGCTTTCTAGAATTCAGTCTTTTTATGTGCATGTGCGTGTGCATGCATGTGTGTGTGTGTGTGTGTGTGTGTGTGTGTGTGTGTGTGTGAACTTTCCTGCTCTGATTCTGCTTGGATTTTTTTCTCTTATAACTTCTATTGCAACTCACTATTAAATCCCTACCTCCAATTAAAAAACGAAGATGTGTTAGTCATTGCCTGACAACTGTAATTGTCCTGTATAGACAAGACTGGGCTGATTTTGATGGGCATAGCAGAGTTGGCAAGGCAGGGTGGAATTTGCCTTTAAGTCTAGCCAGGCTAATTAATAAACCGTTTGGGAATATTTACATGCCAGGCCAGATTTGCTATTTCCACCCAAATTGCATTTTCATAACTCATAACTCAGTAGTAGTTCGGCATCACTTTGTACTTGCCTGTATTCTTGAAAGCATGTATATGTTTCTTTCTTTTTTTTTTAATTAATTTTTTACTAGTGTGCATGCTTCCCACCTAGCAACACTCTTCTATGTCTCTCCACCAGGGGGCACCCTCCTACCAGGGACCGAGCCCACAGTGGACACGGTTTCAGTGCAGCCCATCCCGGCCTACTGGTATTACGTTATAGCCGCAGGAGGTGCCGTTCTGGTGCTGGTCTCCGTCGCATTGGCCCTGGTGCTCCACTACCACCGGTTCCGCTTTGCGGCCAAGAAGACCGATCACTCCATCACCTACAAAACCTCCCACTACACCAACGGGGCCCCTCTGACAGTGGAGCCCACCTTAACCATTAAACTAGAGCACGACCACAGCTCGCAGTGTTGAGAGTGAATCAGTACAGAGGACAAGGACAAAACCCAAAACAAAACACAACACGAAAAGACTTCAAATGCATTGCCTCGATTTTGCACTTTTTCCTCTTCGCCTAGTCTCTGTGTGGACTCCCAGACATCTCTTTCTACTATCCTTATGCCCCACTCGATTTTCTACCCTGTGCTCTTGGATGCCATTTCACCCATTCTCCCAGTGTTGGGGTTCGTTGGGGTTTTTTGGTTTGTTTGGCTGTTGTTGTCAAGCAAAAATAACTATAATGCTGCATCGTGGATTATGAGAAAAGCTATGTACCCTCCTTCCCTTAATCCCCTCACAACCTGATACAATCCACCCACCCAGAGACTGATTCCTCAATTTTTTTTAGCCTATCCCTTATACCTCCCCTCAGTGGGCAGTCTGCCAAGAAACTTGATGGGAAAGCCTAGAAACATGTGTGTGTGTGTGTGTGTCTACATATATGTATGTATGAGTATCTTATCTATGTACAAGAGATGGTGTGTGTGTGTGTGTGTGTGTGTGTGTGTGTGTGTGGGACTGATTCAATGTGTGTGTTCAGTGAGGGCCCCCCTTTCAACTTTTCCTTCTCTTACTTCTCCTGGGGGTTCTCTTTCACAAGAAAATAATATGCTAGTTTGTTTACTTGGGGGAAGAAATGGAAGTTTTTTGTTGCCTTATCCAGCACTGGATGTGTTTCTGTTGGCTGTCATTATCATCTCTGGGTACCTAATGAAATAGAGAGGGCATGAAAGAATGGCTCATGGCCTACCAACCTTCCTGACCCAAGAGAAAAGGTTCTCCCAGATGGATCCCCAGGCCCTTTCTTAGTGGATACATGGCAGTATCTTAGAGTGATGAGATAATGCAGAGCCATTGGGTGCTGCCACCCCTGAAGCAAGTCTGCTTGAGTTGCCTTATAAAAGAGAAGTTTGTAATGAATGTTTAGCTTTTATTAGTTAAAACCAGCCTTGGAGTAAGTCATAAAGAACAAATCTGAGATGGGTGTTGAAAATGCAGTAGTTAAATTGGAGTGGAGGAGCAAGAAGAAACGGTTGGAATATTATACCTTAATTCTGCTCACCTGAGAGAGGGAATTGATTGAATCCTGTGGAAGGGCAGGGGAATCAAAGATTAGAGTCCCCTCCACACCTTCTTCGGTATTATACTGAAATTTTGATGGCATTTCTTAATACTCAGATGGATTTGTGTTCTCATGGATCAAAAGTTTCCTCTAATTATGCAGATGATACCTGCCCATCCAGTGTGACTCTTACCTTTGTCCTCCCAAAAGTTCACCATATGCCAGAGACTTTCCTCACTTTCTCCTGATATCACCAGGGTACTAGTAGAGCACTCTGGCTGTCTCCCTGTCAGCCCCTGGATTGCAAAGCCATCCACCTGACTTAAAATATTATAAGAGAACTAAAAAGTAACCTTTTTAAAACATTTCCCAATGTGTTACTCCTTAAAGCATCAAGTAGCACCTGGCAGATGGACCTTATTTTACTAGCCTATACAGTCCAGATGTTGACTACATCTTAGAGTAGCAAGTGTGGTGAACATGATTCTACTATTGCCCATTAAAGCCATCTAAAACCATGTAGAGAAAGACATAACTGAGAGAAATTACCTAATGATAAAATAATGAAATGGAATCTATATCTAAGTTAAGATTTTTTTTTTCTGTTTTAATGTCTCTGTTTATGTTGTAATGTAGCCCTTGAATTATGTGTTACATGGGGAAGCAATGGATGGCTTCAGCAGTAGAACAATTTGTGGTCATCATCACCTCTGTGGGGGAAGAAAGACATTCTACTCAAAGATGTCTCCTTAGCCTCTAGGTAGCTACCAGCATGTAGAACTAATGAGTGTTTGGACACTTGGAAGAGAGAGAGATTCAGCATTTCTTCAAAATACCCAGCTCTGCCTCTAGCCAGAAAAACGATTCTTTAGGATTAAGTGTCTTTCATCCTTTGGAAAGGAAGATGTTTTCCTTCTCTTTACTGCATTCCAGAAAGCAGCCCTGGATGTACTTTTAAACATTCTTTTTCCCAATTTTCTCTACTCAGTAAAGGAAAAGATAGAATAATTGAGCAGAAGATTTCTTGAGAATCTCAAGAGGTTTTCTCCCATCTCAAAAATCCTGATAGGAAATAGAGGTGAGGTAGTCAGCTGCATAACATGTGATTCTGCTGTGAGTTCCATGTTAGCAGTAGATCAGAAGGGGTTTGGCCCCAACGAAGCTTCTCTTCCTGTCAGTGAACAGTTTGGGCCGATTTGGTTTCATGAGGATGTTAGTTGCTTCTGAAGGTGCCCTAAGAAGATGATGAGTTAGGAAACACCACCCAGAAAATCCAGCCAGTGTAGTGGCTGGCTGACTTTTCATATACCCTCAGAGATTTTCCCTTCTTTAAAAGAAGATGACAGCAACTTTGTGAACTTTCTGCATCTTTGTCAGATGCTCCATGTGGGAAAAATACATCATCTTTATGCACATGTCAAGGTAGAGTCTATAGGAGTGCTCTAGTCTTTGTGAATTCCCATGATGTACTTCAACTGGGGATGTCACACCTTTCTCTCTCTCTCTCTCTCTCTCTCTCTCTCTCTCTCTCTCTCACCCCTCCCTCTTCCCCCCCCTCTTCCTTCTTAGTATTTTTCCTTCATTCTTAGTAATTTTCAGGTACTGTGCAAAAAGGCAGGTTACTCTACAGATATTAAAAATATGCCACAACCTGAGGCTTTCAGGAGTGAAATTCTGATTCTTAATTCAAGTGGGGAATGGGTGGGTTGGGTTACAGAAGCTAGCCAAGCTTTAAAGATGATATGGTACATGAGCATATACATGCATGTTCTAGCCCAGTTGCATCAGGATTGAGAGAGATATGAGAGCAACTGCCAGAATGGCACAGATCAGGCTTGTAAAGATTTTCCCACATGGAGGTCCCTTGTCAGTATCTCCTGCTCTTAAACCTTAGTGAGATGGAAGTTTGTCTCTGAGGTGAAGTTCCCTTCCTTGTCACTATATTAGCAAGTGCTATCATATAGTCATTGTCCTAGGGCAAAAAAAAGGGGGTCCATATGGTTCCCCTTGCTAAAACATGATGCTGGAAGTGAAGTGAAACCTAGTCTTTGCCATGCACGCTCCCCCCCCCCACGCCTTCCCCCCAGCATTTTTCTTCAAAATCAGAATTGGGCAGGAAAACAACCAGTAACATTTCAGAGGTTGGTACAGATACCCTCTCTTTAAAATGAAACTAACAGACAAACAAAAATAGTATCTCAATTACCAAAGACAAACCAAGAAAAGATCACTTAGAGATTTTTACTCCCAATTCTTATTCTCTAGAACTGTGACATCCCCTTGCATTGCTCAGTCGCCTGTGCGTGAAAATATCTTGTGGACATTGGAAATTATTTGAAGATGTATTGTGTGGAATGTAATAAAATGCTAATATTTTTATACAAACATCTGGGTTTTTTCTTCCTTGTCTGTGAGAACAAAGTCAGAGTGGAGACTTTGAACAAATTGATGGTTCTAAAGTTAACACGTTACTTTCTAAGCTACAGGGCATTTCTGTGGGAGGTAGGTGGGTTTACTCCTCAGGGCTGAATGCCAACTTTTCATTCCTTTATTTTTATAACTCCTTGTTAGGAATTTCATCCAATCTATGCAGCTGAGCCAGGTTTTATGATTGGTGTGGGATTTTGCAAAAGTTGTTAAGTGCTAAATTGCTAAATGTGATCCTACAAAATTTCTCTTGATAGCAAAATCCTAGAGATGGGTGGTATCATTTCATAGGGCCCCACAGGAGAGGGGCTGGCAAAGCTGAGTCATACTCTCAGGTCTACTCAAAGAGAGAGAAAGAGCTACCTTTGGGGGAAAAACGGGTAGTGTCTTATTTAACCTTCTCCTGACACATGAACATCTTGCTGCATCCATAACGCGGTCCTCTTGTGTATAGCTGATGGCAAATGTACTGATCCACTTTTCTAAGCAAAAGATTTCCCTTACAAGGGAGATAACCTAAGCCTGAAGTGTGTCTGGAGCCCAAAAAGCTTCTGGGTTGCATTTTCAAGAATTTCAAGTGGATGTTAATAAGAGGGCAAAAGTCTCCCTATTGAAATAAGCATCCAATACACAAAGTGGTTCTTAACCTGGGGGGTGGGGTGGGCGGTGTCATGGTATTTTCAAAATTATATTTTTATAAAATTGATTTTTTTTGTATTTTATTTTATGCAATCAAAAACATTCTGAGATTGAGTGTACAGGCTTTGCCAGATTACCAAAAGTGTCCATGACACAAAATGGGTTAAGAACTTCCATTTGATAAATGGCTTTGATAAATGGATAGTAGCGCAGTCAAAAAGCCAGCCCTTCAGTGACTAGATATTTCACCCAGCCCTCCTCTTTGGCACTTGGAGGCTCTGGTCATCTTAATGATGACTTATATAACATAAGAGGTTGAGCAAGACCCCATTGTGAGAAAAGATAAACTTGCAGCTGGCAAAGTTCAAGGAGTTGTTTCTAGATCAGGATCAAGGAGAAGGCATAGAAGTACTGGACTGGTAATAAGAAGTAATGAGATACTTCTTTAATCTAGGAGTTGTTCTTTAGGGTTCAGGGACTTTAGGCATTGTTCTTGAGTATTCTGGCACTCTGCAGACAGAGGAAAAAGAAAGAAGGTCTGTGTTTCTGCCAGGTCCTCTCTCTCTCTCTCTCTCTCTCTGTATGTGTGTGTGTGTGTCTCCATCTCTCTGTCTCTGTCTCTCTCTGTCTCTCTCTGTCCCTCTGTCTCTCTCTGTCCCTCTGTCTCTCTCTGTGTCTCTCTCTCTTTGTTTTAACCTTTGCTCTAGAACAGGAGTTCTTATGGGGCCCATGAACTTGTTTGGAGAGCTATATTTCAATATAACTGGTTTCCTCTGCAATCCTATTTTATTTGATGCATTTAAAAAGTACTATTTTGAGAGGGGTTCCTAGGTTTTACCAAATTGTCAGAGGGATCAGTGGTACAAAGAAGGTTAAGAACTCCTGCTTTACAGACAAGTTCTTATGAAAAATGCCTGTCTGAATTTTGGAACTGGTTTTTTGAAACACATTTCTGAAGGCCCTGAAAATAAAAAAAACATAGTTCACTATTAAAATCATACCAAAGTACATAGACATTAATTTAATATGTGTACCTATTACACATGCAGCTTTAAATAGAGGGGCAGAGATACTTTTTATCTAGCAATGTAGCATCACAGCATAGATTTGGGCAGAACTTTGGGAATATCTGGTTCATGACCCTCATCTTATAGGATGAAGAGATGGAATCCTAGAGGAAAGAAGGAACCCATTCTAGGTTGTAGGGCTGATGATTGGTAAAGATGGAACTTGAACCCAAATCTTCTGACTTCTAGTCAAGTGCTGTCTCTATTGTACTGTACTGCTCATTATTATTAATGTGAGACCTTAGTAAAGGATGCTGGCTTCTCCCATGTCTAGATATCCTAGACCTTAACAATATCAATATGTGTGATATATATTATATATAATATGTGAGATATATATATGTACACACATATATCCACATATACTTATACACACATTGTGGAGAGGGTTCTTGTTCAGGTACAGGTTGAATAAAATGGTCTTTGCAGTCTCTTCCAGTTCTTAAGTTCATGTCCTCAGCAGAAAAGAAAGATCAGAAAATTCTGTACTGTTTGTACTTCGGTTGTCAAGGTTAATCCATTTTTAACCAAGATGCTTTGATATTAGTAAAACTCTCTGGAGCCATTAGTAAATGATAACGTTCAGATTTTCAAGAATCCATTTGAATTTTGTTTGTGTTTTACGAGGGCCCAGGCTCAATCAACCCTTTTCATTACTGACCTGTGATCAGGTCAGTAATTTTAACTTGAATTCGTTCATTATTCTTCCTCCCTTGGATGTCAGCTGGATAGCTCTCCTACTTTGCAGCACCATCACTACCACAAAAGGACAAAAGGCCTTGAGCCCTGTGGGATTAAACCCAGAGTGCAGCACTGTTGTAGGTAAAGCATTCTACAATGTGGTTTTTCAAATTCTGCCAAAGCATAAATATTACAGTCAGAGTTTCCAAGGATTATAAATCTCGGGCCACAAGTCTCAGAATAGCCTTTTCCTAGCCTTTCCCAGTTCTTTATAGAGTTATACAAGAACTGAGATACTGCTTGTTTTTAAACCTGTTCAAATACTGAGGCTACAGGAAGTACATTCACTCCAAGTGGTGCCATATTTGTTTTCTTGCCCCTTCCCACTGATGCCGGAGTTGTTTCACATAAATGCAGACTGGCCTCCCTGTACCCTGGGGTGAAAAGGCCTGCATTTTAAGTGTTGATTTGTAGGGATTGTGCCACAGCACAAGCCCAGATGTAGCTAAAGATCAGTGGTTGCATATTTTTCCTTTAATTGTGCAGATCACCAGGGCTCCCCCAGCTGTAATTTGCCTTTCATCTACTCTAGCAACTATCCAAAGAAAATAGAACATGAATCTGAGGGGAGGAGGGGAATTGGGCTAGAAGGTGAGGGAAGGGCTAGCTAAAGCCAATGACTTTATACAAAGTGGAAAAAAAGGACCTGCTTTAGGTCAATAAACTTAAAGCAAAGAATAATTTGGAATTTAATTAAGGCTTACATATAGCCTGAACTCAGGAACATATGTAAATGGGTAGCTGAGATCCATAGACCACACTGCATTTAATAGCTTATGGGTAAAATCATCCTCTGCTGCCAAAAAAATTATAAATCTATTGGCTATTTTGAAGGGGCCTCATGTTGAGCACTGAAGGCATATAAGTATTGGAAAATTTCAAAGAGCAGAACTTAACGGGACAGTTCCAGAATTGCAAAGAATCAGGGTTCTGATCTGGCATGAAAACTATCTCTCATTGATATAATACCTTGCCTGGTACAGAAATTTAGAAAGAAATCACAAAGAATGCTAAGTGGCACAGTGGATGAGCCCTGAATTTGGAGTCAGTAAGATCCAGATTCAAATCTGGACTCAGATACTTGCTAGCTGTGTGACCCCAGGCAAGGCAGTAAATTGCCATAAAACAGGAATAATCATAGCACCTTGCTCCCATGGTCATCGTGAGGGTCAAATAAGGTATTTGTAAAGCCCTTAGCCATCATAGGCATTGTATAAATGCTTCTTTGATAACCTCCTTCCCCCAACAGTCATATAAGGTAACTGGGGAGGAGGGTGAATGTTCTGGATCTGTGATTTCAACAGTATGGTGAATTCCCATTGTGGAAAAAACCCTTTTCCACCAGTGCAGATCAATAACTCATCTTCAATTTATAGTCAGAGAGTTGCCTGTGGTTGGGTAAAGGTTAAGTGAATTGTCCAGGGTCCCACAGCCACTATGTCTCAGAGGCAGAACTTTGAATCTAGATCTTCAGGCCTCTATCCACAATGCCAAGCTGCCTTCTCCTGTGAGGTAGCTTGCGCCAGTATTATTATCTCTGTTTAACAATGGAGGCTCTTGAACGCTGAGAGGTACAGTCCCAAAGTCAGTGTCGGAGGCAAGACTGGACCCAGATGTTCTGACAGTCTCCCCTCATGCCCAGTACTCTTCCACTGAAGTCTGTCGCTTCTCCAGCCAGCCCACTAGGGCCGCCGAAGAATCAGCTCCTGCCTAGTGTGTGTGGGCAGGAAGCCCAAAGACAGTCTCCTTGCTGAACTGCTAAATGGCTGTTTCTTCATATTGTTTTGTGCCTACTGAACTCCAAGTGCTAATAGCACTGAAATAAAGCCCAAGGAAGTCAGACCGAGTAAGATCTAGTAAATACAGGAAAAGGATCTTTAGCCTTTTCACCACTTGCGATGCTGCAAGAAGGACTGGAATTGGGGGAAAAGCATGGGTGGTTCCAGTACCTTTTCTGTGAATTCCTTTTGTGCAAGTTTGCCTGGCTTCTTCCAGGACTCAGCTAAAATCTTAACCTTCTGTGAGAAGTCTTTCCTAGTTCTCCTCAGTGCCAGTACCTTCCCACTAAGATTACTTCAAAGTTTTCTGTATGTATCTTGTTTATACATAGTTGTTTAGACTGTGACCTCCCTGAGGGCAGACTCTTTTTCTTTTTTTGCTTTTCTTTGCGTCCTAAGTGCTTAGCACAGTGCCTGGCCCATAGAAAGTGCTTTCTGGCTTGACTAACAGAGTGGGTGCTATCTCTAAACTGAATCACTTTTAGAGTTTAGAAAGACTTTCAAGATGATCTAGTCAAACCCTCTGATTTCACAGATATCAGACTAAGGATCCAAGACATGAAATGATTCACCCAGATTGTCAAGGGGAGACATAGAGGCACATAACTGTGCATGTGTATGTGGATTTAATGAGCCACCCAGTCATTTAGAGATATACAGAGAGTCTGGTGACCACATCATAAACTGAGGGTCATGCACCCTCTATTTCTCCCCTGCTACAATGGTTTGGTCAAACCACATCAATTCTGTGACTGTCTCCATCTGAAAAAGGAGGTTTGCATAGAATATTATCCTGAAGGGAGCTTTATTAATGGAGAGTACCTCCCACAGTCTTTCCTTCTGTGGAGCATTTGGCAAGCATTAACTAATTCAAGGGTCGGGGAAGCTGATAAATTAAAATCCTAGTTCTCTCTAGTCTTCCACACTACATACAGCCCAACAGGTAGGTCTGTCCCAAGCTCTAGGAGACAGGGTCCTGTTCTCCATGATTAATGACTTTCACTTGGTTTCTTCAAAGAGTGACTGTGCTGTTTCCCTGCATTATTTATTTATGTTCTCTACTAAAAAATTCATGTAAAAAACATTCTATAAGGTCAGTGAGATGCAGTATGCCACAGCTTTAAATATTCAAGTGAGCCACAGGTGGACCCACATACTGAGGGATTGCCTGAGCCCGTGGCCTTCAAGACACCCATGCTGGCCCTGGAAAGGTCTGGCCTTCTGGATGAAAGAAGAAGGTCACTTGACAGAAAGGCTTCAGATTGTGTGTTTACTTTCTGGTGAGGTGTTTGTATCTGTAGGGAATGTTGCTAGTACCAGACAACTCTGATGTGCAGCAACATACAGAAGAGAAACCAAGGGGCTTGTTAGAAACACCATTTATCCTACCCCTGATCTCTGTGATGCCCTAAGACTAAGAGAGGACTCCAGAACAGGTCTTCTGTAACTTATGGCCGTGTCTATAGCCAAGTATATATATTATGAGCTTTCTTTGGCCTTCCAAGAAACAGGGGCCATGGTCACCAGATTGTAAAACCAGAATCTCAGCCTGTGTGCAGCCTGACCAGATTAAGATGTAATTGGGAATCATTTAACAAAATAAATAAAAATTCAACCTAGCATAGATAACATTAATATGTCGTTTTCTGGGCCAATATGCCGCCCACAGGGAGCTTTATGTATGGCTTACAGGCCCCCATTTCTGTCTGAGTTTGACAGGCTGGCTTAGAGGTCATGTAGTCCAACCCCTTTATTTGACAGATGGAGAAATTGAGAGGTTAAGTAGCTTGCCCAGCATCATCTAGGTAGCGAGAGGCAGAGGCAGAATCAACATTCAGAATTCTTTGTATTATAACAATAGCATCCTCCAGTTTGAGGGCTGGAAGGTAGGTTAGAAACAATTTAGGCTGGCCCTTCGGTGACTTGTCCGAGGTCACCCTCCTGGTGGCAGAGACAGGATGTGAGCCCAGTGCTTCTGACTCCAAGTTCAAGGCTTTTTGCCCTGCACTGAGGTACAGGCTGCTGTCGTCTCTGAATTGCTCACATATAGATGATCTTAGAAATCAAGCCGTGGTATTAGAACTATAGATTGTGGAGAGACAGTCAATGCAGAAAGCTATCAGTTGCTTTCTCCCCTTCTAGTGCTGAAATAGGTTGCAATTCAACATAACATTGACTATTAACTCGCGTCCCCAAAGTAAGGATCAAAAGGGTTCCAAAGGGGACCCAAAATGATGCAATGAGATGCTTCAGCTGTCAGCGAGTGGTTTCATCAACTATAGTAGGAATCATTAAAATGGCCACTGGGATGTAACTCACTCGACTTGTTAGGGTACAGCCAGCCTCAATGATAATGAGGAGGTGGAAGGGAGAGTGAGCAAGGCAGCTGTTTCCACCCATGTGTTATGTTAGCTTCCTCCTGTTTTCCAAGTCTTTATTCAGGAGGTACTGGAGTATGAGGTTAGTATGTCTGCACAAAAATCTTTTGTTCCTCTGTTTCTTAATCGCTGTGGATGAACTGATAGAAGAGAGAGAACATGGGAGAGGGAAGATGTGTTGGCTTTCTTATCCCTCCTTTATAATGCTTCCTTTGGGAGAAGGTGGTGGCTTAGGAAGAGGAAGGGAGGAAGGAAGGATCTTATTCTGTGCTTTATAAATAGTATTTTATTTGATCCTCATCACAGCTCTGAGAGGTATATACTATCCTTATCTCCATTTTATAGTTGAGGAAGCTGAGGCAAACTGAAGTTAAATGACTTGCCCAAGGTCATACAAACTAGTAAATATCTGAAACTGGATTTGAACTCAGGTCATCTTGACTCCTGGCCCAGCACTCTACCCACTGTGCCAACTCATTGAGAGAACCGGGAGAGACCTTGAGGATTATCTCCCATCAAACTGTCTGTGGGAAACCAAAGAAGTAAAAATATGCCCATGGTGTCCTATCTTTGAGCCTTACTCTTATTCTACAAGCATTTATTGGGTGCTGACTCTGTGGCAGGCACTGTGCGAGCACTAGAGAAACAGAGAAAAAAATGAAACCGTTACTGCCCTAAAGGAGCTTACCTGCATCATCAATTCTTGACTCTGATTTTGGGGTCTGGTATTAGGGCTCATGGGGAGAGGGCACAAGCAGCTAAGTTACTGCAAAAAGAGCTGAGAGTTCAGTAAGGGTAGACACGAAACCAATGTGGCAGTGGAAGGGTTGGTGCTCAGACAACGTCCAAGACAGAGGGCCCAAGAAGACAAGATGGCGGGAGGTAATAAATACATTGTTCCTGTATGGCTCCCCTCCCCTCCCTTCCTGTATGGCTCTTCCTCCATCTCTCGTCTCCCTCCCCCATTCCAGGATCTAGTACATAGCTCCCACCATAGCCACCAGTGCCACACACCACAAACCTTTGTCATGACTCCATTTTGGATGATGTCCAATGTTCGTCTGGCCACTTGGGGAGGAAGATGATCCGGGAAATGGGGAATAAAACCCTTTGTTCCTGTCATCATTCATTTGATACCAAACTGAGAGCCTGGGGGAAGAGCTCACACCTGGACCATTTCTGTATGCTTTGTGCATATAATAACTTGTCCAAACAGGCAGAACCTCGTTCAGTTGTAACTTGGGGTGTCTCTCAACAGTGCCTGAACCCTGGGAACTAGCAAACAGCAACTTTGGGGCAAGTCCAATCCTTGCTTTAAATACGTGTGCATCTATATAGATTAAATATGCATATGAAAAATATTCGCACACAGTTGTATATGTGGAAGGAGGGAGGGAATGTTCTTGCTCTTCATTACTTTTGAAGACTGTTATTATTTAAAACAGAACGGCCCAATGCATGGCCTACCTCCAGGACAGCCCCAGGCAGAACTATGAAGCAGATGAAGGTGGCCTCTGGCTCAGAGTCCTAAAATGTCTGAGGTCAAAAGAAGGGCAGAGATCGTTCGATAACAGATTGTCAGAGCTGGAAGGGACCTTTGAGCTAGTCTAAAACCACTACCACCACTACTACTATAATATCACAGACGAGGAAATAGAAGCCCTAGAGAGAAGCAGAATCACTTGCTGAAAGGTTCACACACAACTCCTTAGAAGCAGAGCCCAGGAAAGGTCTGGGTCTCCTGATCCCTGGCCTCGTCTGTTTTGTCACTGTATCACACCCACTACCCACTCGTCCACCAGGAAACCAGGGCAGATGCCGCTGGAGCATCTTTGTGATCTTGCTGCCATAGTAAACTCTTCCCCCTCTCCCTCCAAAGCTTGTGCTTTCTCTGGAAATAGTAATCAGATGAAAGATAACACTCCTGCTAGGCAGGGGTGCAGCTGCCTAATGGCCACCCCACAGCTGCAATAACTCCCCACACCAAAAGTCCCTTTCTTTCACAGCCTTTACTTGTTCGAGTTAGTATTGTCTCCCTCTTTTAGAATGTAAGCTTTTTGGGGGCAGCTAGGTGGCACAGTGAATAGAGCACCGGTACTGGAGTCAGGAGGACCTTAGTTCAAATTTAACCTCAGATTCCTCACACACTGTGTGACCTTGAGCAAGTCACTTAATCCCAATTGCCTTGCAAAAAAAAAAAAAGAATGTAAGCTTCTTAAGGGAAGAAATTATCTCATTTCTATCACTAGAACCTAGCAAAATGTCTGACACATGGTAGGTGTTTAGTAAATGCTTGTTTATTATTCATTTGTTCATTCACTCATTCCCAAGGAAAGTATTTCCTTTTTGCAAGGAGAGTTACAGAAACCTGCAGTCACTCCTACCACATTTTATTCACCCTCATCATTGGTAGGAGTTCTGAAATCTGATAATTTCTCGATATACAACCTTTGTTATATAGTTGGTAGCTGGGTGGCACAGTGGAGAGAGTACAGGGCTTAGAGTCAGACTCATCTTCCTGAGTTCAAATCTGACCTCAGACACTTACTAGCTGTGTGACCCTGGGCAAGTCACTTAGCCCTGTTTGCCTCAGTTTCCTCATCTGTAAGATGAGCTGGAGAAAGAAATGGCAAACCAGTCCCAGTATCCTTGCCAAAAAAACCCCAAATGGGGTCACAGAGAGTCAGACATAACTGAACAACAACAAAAGAGATGTTCTGTTCTTTCTTTTTGGTCCGTTTTCCAGTTAAATTCATCAAGCATGTATTCATTGCTTACCATGCAAAACAGGGAGACGTAGTGGATAGAGGACCTGCCTTAATGCCAGAAAGGCCTGAATTCAAGGCCCACCTCTGACCCATACTAGTTATGTGACTTGGGCAAGTTATTTGACCTCCCTGATTGCCCTAGGCAATTCTCTAAGACTTCAAACTGCAGAACAGCTGCTGATGGGCATTGAAAGAGAGAGTTTTCTCATGTGGCCTTCCCCACAAGAGTGAAATAACAGGTGTTAAGGGTACAGGTGGGGAAGACAGATAAATATAAAAAACAGGTTTTGCCTTCAAGGAGCTCACATTCTACTGTTACATAGATAAGTAAATGCAAAATAATTTGAGGAGGAAGAGAACACAACCCAGCTCTCAGTTAAGGCTTTGTATAGGAGGGCGGGGCCAGTGCAAAGTCTTTGAGAAAGCTAAACATTCCAAGTGCTAGATGGAGGTGAGGAGGGAGGGCCTTGCAGGTTCTGTGCTCGTTGGGCACCTTCTGTTACACATTAGGGGCATTACAAGGTTTTCTCACAGCCTTCCAGACCCTTTCCCCTTTTTTTCAGTTATTCAACTAAAAATAACATATAATAATGGGTAAAAAATCTAGAGCAAATTTTCCTAATAATATCAAACCAAGTTCAAACCTTCCTCCCCTCTGCCTCCCATCTTAAAAGGTATTTGGAAAATTCCAAACAGAAATTTTCTTTTTCATGACCTTGCTTTGGTTTGGCTGGAACCCAGGTGATAAAAACCCATGATAAAGGGTCTTCTGGTGGTGTTTCTAAAATCAGGCCAAACACAGTTAGTGCTAAATAGAGCCCAAGGTGGCCTGACTTTCTACCAGAGGAGATTTGGCAGAGTAGAGATAAACATCTGAACTTTTGGCTCCTTATCGGAACTGGGAATGAGCAAACTGAATTAGGAAAAGAAAGGGCACCACATTTAGCCAATACCATACTTAATGCCAAACTGAATTAAATGCTTTGAAGCCCAGAGACATCTCTGCTCAAGCCTCCATCATCCCTCATTTTTGTGGCCTCCCAACTACAAACAAAGGCAAAATGGATGAAGGGCCTCCCAAAGCTGCTTCTGTGTGAGCTCAGCATGTTCAGAAACTTGGGATAAGCCTCAGCCAAAGATCTAAATGGCTAATGGCTGATCCCAGATACATAAATCACTCAATCTTACGGAACAGGCTAGTGGAGACTGCCCAGAATTAGGTGTTGCAATCTCTCAGTTTTTATTTCCAATTTTACTTCTGTTTTTTTCCTGTGATTTGTCTTATATCCTATGCTATTCTGTCAGGTCAATTTTTTTTCATCATGCAGTACAATAAAGTATAGTATAGTAAAAGTTCCAATGTCAGAGGACCTGAGTTCAAATCTTCCCTCTGATGTGATATCCAAATGACTTTGGCCAATTCATTTAACCTCACTAGGTCTTGGTTTCCTCCTCTGGAAATTGAGGGGGTTGGACCAGATGGCCTCTGGGGTCCTTTTCAGCTCTACATCTGTGATTCTGCAATTTCTAAATGGAGTAGTGAAAAGGGGCATCCAACCAGCCCCTTCTTGTTGTTGTTGTTCAGTCATTTCTGTCCTGTCTGACTCTTTGTGACTCCTCTTGGGGTTTGCTTGGCTGAGATACTGGAGTGGTTTGTCATCTTCTCTGGCTCATTTTACAGATTAGGAAACTTGAGGCAAACAGGTTTAAATGACTTGGCCAGGGGTCACAGCTAGTAAGTGTCTGAGGCTGGATTTAAACTCAGGTCTTCCTGACGCCAGGCACTATATCTATCCACTGTGCCACCCAGCCCCTTGCAGAGTTGTAAAGATGAGTGATTTGCTGTCTATCACAGGCTTAAAGATGGTTGGACTAAATACGGGCATAAAACAAGTGTTCTTTTTTTTTTAATTAATAATAAATTTATTTTATTAAATTTTTTTTTGAGTTACATATTTTCTCCCCGTCTTTCCCCCGCCCACCACCCCAAGACAGCCATCCCAGTGTTTCCCCCCTCCCCCAGTCTATTCTCTCCTATGTCACTTTTTGGTAGGGCAGGATGGATCTCCCAACTGCAGTGCCTGTGTATTTCAAGTTCCAG
>CM053580.1:68282712-68306865 GCA_028627135.1 Pseudochirops cupreus | reverse complement strand
ACCTATGTTGTTGGACTCATCCCTGTATCCCTGTGGTGATGCTGAAATGATGGGCCTTTCTGCCTCCCCACCTGTTCCATCCATCCTTGACCAGCACCTACATATTCTCACCATCATCGGCCCCTCCCTACCCATAATCTCCCTATTTAGCTTCTCTTCTCATAGATTTATAGTGTCATTGAATGTGAGTTCTAGAAATCAATCCATTAACAAGAATTTATTGAGTCTGCTATGTGACAGCACTATGCTAGGTACTGGAGGTACAAGTAAAAAGAGTGAAACAAAAGCCAATCACAAGAAACTTGTGGTAGCAAACGAGTACATATTTTTATATATATATATGCTATATTTGTATATATGGATTTATATAGAGATAATATATTATATTATAATGTATGATATATATGTAGAGAGAGAGAACAAACATGAAGTTAATAAATATAAACATATATAAAGTAATTCAATACAAGGTAGTTTGGCGGGGAGGACATTAGTAGTTGGTAGAGTCGGGAAAGGCATCATGTAGAAGATACTACATCTTAAAGGAAAAAAATCACTAGAAGGCAGAGGTAAGGAGGGAGAGCATTCCAGGCAGGTTGGCTGGCCAATGTAAAGGTGTGGAGATGGGAGATGTCATCTAATGGGTGAGGAGCAGAAGGAAAGTCATCTGGGATGAATAACAGATGCTGGTGGCAAATTTGCTTTCCTCATGCCCTTGCACTTGGGCCTTCATCTTCTCACAGCAGGCAGTCATTATACCATGGAAAGGAAACAAAGCCATGCCATTCTGTCCTCCAAAGCCTAGTGTAGCAGATCATAGTCAGAAAGTACTGTGAATACAAGTTATCACCTTCCCAAACCAAACTGCAAAAATTAAAAAGGACCAAAAGAAACCAATTTCCCCAATAGATTGCCTGTGTCAGAGAGGGAGGAAGAACTAGGGGAAGCGGGGATTGCTGAGTGTTGAGTTGGAGGTGTCTCCGGGTAGTCTGTGTGGTCTTACAACATTTGGCACTATTCCAGGCCTCCTGGGGGGAAGCTCCTTTCATTAGGCTCAGTTTGGTTTGTGAATGGATGCAACGATTCTGTTCACTTCTTGTTCAGAAGTGTTGCAATTTTCCAAGAGCATGAGAGAATCTATGGTTCTCCTATCGTTTTGAGGGATTTCCTTGAAGATGCTAGCCTGATTTCAGTAACTAGATGCTATGGGGTTTTCATTTTGAAGAATTACACCAACCTGAGACAGGCAAGAACTTGTCCTGCCCTCTCCACACAGCACACTTAACCCTCTTCCTCTCCAATGGTGCCAACTGAAGGGGCACCTGAGGAAACAAGGAGGGGGAGGGGGAGCCCCTTTGTAGTCACAGCCTGGAAACTTCAATCTCAATATAAAATCATTGGATTTTTTTTTTAAGTAGCAGTTATTTTGCCACACTTGATTACTTCAACCCTATTAAACTCCATTAGAGCTGGTCTGTTATTTCAGCTCTTTGGCTCACGGTGGGTCTCCAGTGGATGGTGAAGTCGTGAGGGGATGAGAATGAGTGGGGACTGGGGGGAGGGCTTACTCAGTTAGGGAAATAGGATGTGGAGAGTATGCAGTGGTGGGATACAATCACTTTACATCCTAGAAAGGACTGGTTAAAAAAAAAGCACTTGAACAAAGTAGAACTGAGTAATTAGGGTATTGGATAAAAATGCTGAATTACTGTGTTTGAAACCATTCCTTGTGAGGCAAACAGAGGAGATGGGTTTTTCATTCAGTTTCCTCTTCACACTCCTCTCTCCCCCAGCTCCTGCCAGTTTTTTGCTGTGTAGACTCGTCCAGCCATATTCTTGTATTTGGAGAGGAGCAGAATGTTGGAGGTAGAAAAGATCTTTGAAGTCAGCCGAGCCAGTTTCTCCTCCCTTTTTACAGATGAGGAAACTGAGGCCCAGCCACACTGCTCACAGTCAGCATGGCTAGGGAGTGGCACTATGACTAGTGCTCATTCCATGCACTCTACCTTTATTCTAGACTGTCTAACAATGTTCTCTGATTACATTCCAAGCTGGACATGGGGCTTGTCATATCTGCATTCCTCAAAGGAATGCACACGTAGGTGTGCAATAAATATTCACTGAATGGTTGGTTAACTAGGACTTTGATTAATATTTTCTTTGAAGAATAATAATAGTAAAATTTCTTCTAAATTTGGCAGCCAATGCTATGTGATCTGGCCAGAATAATTCTATGTGTTGTAGCTACAAATTTAAGGTCAGGCTGACACTTGATAAAATGGAAAGCCTTTCCTGTCCCCTTAGCTGTTAGCATTCTTTTTCTCATCAAATTATCTTGGTTTACTTATCTGTTCATACTGAATCCTTTAGAATGTAGTAAGCCCCTTGAAGGCAGGCTGCTTCACATTTTTGTCTTTGTATCACAAGCATCTGGCACAGTGCCTTACACATAGCATGAATTTAGTAAATTCTTGTTGAATTAAATCTAGTACAATGCTCTCATTTTATAGGAGGTGAAACTGAAAACTACAGAGGTAAAGTACCCTGTCCAAGGTCAACCAGCTAGCAGGGCAAAGATTGGAGTCTGAGTCTTCTGGCTACCTGGCCACAGGGATGTTTTTCCACTGCTCCATGCTGTCTCTTGATTCATTTTAATTCAGTTTGTGATGTCAGGATGGCCACAAAGCCATGACCCTCAAGGTCAAGCTCTCTTTGGTTTGGCCTCATTTGTCTTGTCAATGTGCCAGACATTGTGGTCATTAGCTTATAGGCTACAACTGAGTATCCTATTCCACACTTGTAATATTCTGCTCTCTCTCTCTCTCTCTCTCTCTCTCTCTCTCTCTCTCTCTCTCTCTCTCTCTCAACACAAACACTCCCCTCCTTGAATTCCCATGTCTCCTTTCCATATCTACTCATTTGGGAGAATCATTCCACATGAACTAAAACTACTACATCCCCATCCATCACCTCAGCTTTCATTCATGGTTCTCCTAATCAGTCTCCATGAGAAATGTGGCCACTTTGAAAAGAATCAGTCATATTAATAGCCTCCTTTTGTCTGTCCAGCTCAGACATGTGTTATGTCTGTTACCCAAGGAGGCCTTGCCCTTCTTTTGCTGGGAGCTGGAGTTTGATGAATAAGTCCTTTCCTTACCTCAATATGACATGGTCCATCTTCAGTGGTTTCTCAGTGTGATTTTCTCAGGGCAGGCTCCTAGCACTATAGGAACACTTGTTCTAATGGATATCCAGCAGTGTTAAGTTAAGGTAGCTCATCTTCATTTCATTATTCTCCAGTCTTTTCTTGAGTTCCAGTAGGAGGCTACATTGTGAATTGTCAGTGTGTTAGAGTGTATAAGATAAGATATATTAGGAATTTTCTATCTCCATCCTCTTTCTGACATCTTGTGGGATGAGGCAAGCAGCTCCTTCCCTTCTCTATTATACTGTTCACACACACACCCCTAATACATACCCTTTCACATGAAGCCCAGTACAAAAGAAGGTAGAAGCCCAAGGCTTCTACCAAGTTTGGATGCTACTTAAGAGAGACAAAAATGACTTTCATCTCTGTCATTGTCTTCCCCTCCTTTCTCAGCCATCTCCTAGTTGCTTTGGCTCTGCTCCCACCTTGCATAAGTGATAGTCCAAACTATTGTTTCCTCTATGATAGTAGCCACTTTGCTGTTCCCTGTCCAAAACATCCCATCTCTCATCTTAGTGCCTTTGCATAGTCTATCTTCTATACTTAGATGTTCTACTCCTTCATCTCTTCCTCTTGGAACCCTTAGTTCCCTTCAAAGCTTATCTAAGTGCTGCTGGGCCATCTCCAGTTGTCCTGACCTATGTTTTGCCACTGGACTCCAATGACCCTGGAGAAGACAGTGAGGGTGATGACTTTGCAGAGCTTTGCCTCACTTAAATCCAGTTCACTTGCAAGTCAAGATATCACCCTCTTGATGTGGTTGGTCCCCTTTAAGAATGAAGGACTAACAACAATATCTCACATGGCATTTCCTATTTCAGTCTTAATTACCCCCATGTTGAAATTCTTCCATAAATACTTTGTATTTAATGCTCTGCATACATGCTATATCTCCTCAGTTGAACAGGAGAGCCTTGAAAGTAAGGGCTATTTACTTTTTTGTCTGTTTTCCTTCAGGCAGCACCTGGCACACAGTGGGAACTATGGAACTATCAAGGACTATCAACTGTCAACAACACAAACTTTGATAGTTCTTGGCTCTTGACCTGTGATGTTGTCACACCCCTTCCACAAGCACTATGGAAATCTCTAATGTTTTTGTCTTAAATTGATGTCCACAAGTGTTCTTCTTTCCTTTGGCTGATGTCCCTTTGGTTTGCCTCCCCCTCCCCTTTTTGCTTGGCTGACTGGGGAATCATAGGACTGGAAGGAAAAGTGGCATCACACTCATTTCCACTATCTCAAGAGGGGAATGAACCAAGCTTTAACTACTGGACTGAACAGAGAAGAGTGACTGGCGAAGGGCAAAAAGGCTTTTGAGGAAGAAAGCTCTTAATCAAACACAAATATCAGGGATATTAGCAAGGGGAATAGAGAAAATTGCTATCAAACTAAATTGCTTTTTGTATAAATGTTCTCTTTATTCAAGTTTTCCCCAGCGTGCAATTCTTTCTTTAAGGCTTGGTGAACAGATGCTCTTTTGAAAATGTTGATTAACCGATGCTTTTTTAGAACCCTTCCCACTCACCCAAACAAAACTACTGGGATGAATGATTATCAGAAGGAAAGGGGAAAAAAGAGAAAAAAAAAAGTCAAGTCTCCAGGGCTTTCTTCTTCCTCTGAAGTGGCCTTTGATTCTCCAGGTGCAGAAATCTCAGCCACATCTGAGTGAGAGCTTTCAGAGAACCCCTCAGCACTAGAAGGGACCCTGGGAGGCCATCTACTTCAACTCGTTGCCTCTAAACAAGACTGCTTTCAAACCTTCCCCTCAGAAGAGCTACCCTAAAGCAGAGAAAGAGTGACTACTTTGTAAAAAGAAGACTTGAGTTGAAATCTTGGCTTTGCTACTTACTGCCCTTGTAGTTTTGATCACATGGTCTCTCTGGACCTCAGTTTCTCCATCTTTAAAATAGATTGCACCAAGTGACCTTTCAATTCTCTTCTAGCTCTTTCTCTTTAAGCCTAAGAATCTGTCCTTCTTTTCTCAGTACAGGAAGGTTGCTGCTCCTGTCATAGCAAACCCTTAAAGTCAGGGCAGTTTTTTTTTCCTTTTTTCTTAAAGGTTAGTGTTCTTTTTGCCCTTTTCCCTGACAGCAGTCATTTTCTGCTGAGTGACAGCTGCCAGAAGCCCCTTGACTTTGATGCCTTTCCTGGGGATCCAACTGTTTCTCCTCCCTTGGTGGGGCCTTTGCACCTGGAAACCAATACGGATTTCATTGACAAGTCATGCTGCTTGGTGGATGAGTGGATCCACAGACTCCCATCCAATATCCCAGGCCTTTTAGCTATTAAGATGTTAAGAAATGTGAGCATCCATCACCTTGATTATTGGTTGGAAATATTGTGTGGTAGGATTTCTGCCAATCCCTGCCCTTCCCCATATACTATTTCTTTTTAGATGGAGGTGAAAACAAAAAAAGATTTGATTTATATTTTAAAAAATCAGCTCAGCAACCTGGGCCTCCAGATTCATTACTTGAGCTTTCTGATGGACACCACCTGTCTCTTGTTGGTTCCTGTTCCTGTTCTCCTTCCAAGTAAACAATCTGCTTTGTAACATCACAGAAAGAATAATGAAGAGTATGGAAATCAAGGTAGAAATGCTTGGCTTGGTCCCGCTGATGCCAGTCTTCCTGCTGTCAGAGGGCCAGGAACAGCCTGGAGAGCTAGAGGAATGGTGATTAACATTGTGGATGGCAAACACTATCTAGGACCTGGACCACTGGGATCTAAGTGAGCTTTCTATTTATTCCCTCACCAAGAAGGTGGGTGAGAGTTTTAAGAAACTCTTGGTGCTTTAGTTAAGAGGACAGAGGACTTCCTATATTAATTAAAAGGCCAAGCTTTCAGAAAGAAGCTGGGGTTGGAGTGTGACAGTGATGGATCAAAAAGCATTTTAGATTGTGATTGAGAAATTTCCCAGTTGATAGTGTGGACCAGTTAAAATTTTAGGCTGCTTTTGGGATCTATGTTCGTTTCTTTGTTGTGTTTTAACTCTTCCCAATTTTTTTCCCTTTCATCCTTTGCATTAATCTTCAGAATTATGCTGAAATTCAGAAAAGCACAATTTTAGGCAGAATTCTTAAAGGGTCATATGCACATGCAATGGTGGTATACTGAGCCAAAGATATGGACTTGAAAAATTAGCGTGTAAGATCTGAAGAAACAATACCCTATTGCTTTTCAGGCACATATTTAACTTTCTTTTAAAAAAAATTTTTTTTTGCCATTTTAGACAAGTAATTTTCCTGGCTTTTTCTTTTCTCTTCTCAGCTGTGATTTCTGTGAGATGGACAAAGTAGTGAATAGAAAGACCTGTATTATTCCCCAAAATTATCATATAAAAGAAAAAGATAGACAGTGATAATACTGGAGAAATTTCAGAGTAAATTAACTAAGCTCTATTCAAACCTGGGCTAGCTAGATTGGTTGCCAATGTTTGATCTATTCTAAATCATAAAGAAAGCCAACACACAGAGTAGCTCGGGCAGGAAAGATGAGTGATATTAATGTAGATATGTGGATATGGGCAGTCATTACGACATTCTTTTCCAATTCCGCTTCTACAGTAAAACATATAACGATGATACATGACTTGCTTAAATTACTTTAAATTTATTTGAAATCCCAAGGAGAGAAGCCCTTTAGGCTTTGTGTCCACTTAGATGTATGCATATGAGGTGATGAAATTTGTGGTGGTAAAATGGCTTTAGCAATAATGGTGACTAATGGCAAGGGCTAAGACACCATTGAAAGGTCTAAGGATAATATACAGGATAATATTGATAATGAATGGCAGCTATTATGAAGGAAGGCACAAATGACAATACCTTCGCATGCTGGATACCTAGCTTTGGGGTTGTTTTTCTTTCTTCTGGTTGCTGCGGAAACAATGGAGCCAACTCTACAAAGCTTGTCTTCGGACAACTATTGATATAAAAATGGCGTCCACTTAATTTGTTTCTCATTACAGTGGACATCCCAGAAATAACAAGAATTCCTAACAGCGAGGGATATGAAGATGATGAAGGTGAGCTGATTTCTACCCACCTCCTTCCTTTTTTTTTTTTAAGACATTCTCCTTATCCAGACTTAAGACTGACTTGACAGGAGTCTTATCCAGAGTCCTAGAGGGCAAAGGTTGAAGAACAAAGGACAGGAATGAAAATAGTGAAAAAAGCCAGAAAATATCATATCTATTTATCAAGGTCAAAGTGAAAACCTTCATACAACTCTGCCACTGACTAGCTATATGACCTTGGGCTAGTCACTTTTACTCTTTGAACCTCGGTTTTCTTAGCTGTTGAAAACAAAGCAAGACAGGGGTCCTCATAAGGTGAATATCATCAACAGCAAAGTTATGGGAGGTGTAGGATTTTTATGTAATCCTAGATTCCATTTTATTATTTTTATGACTGATTTTTGTAAGTGTTATGGATGTCTTTTGTTATTGTATTCATTTGGGTCTGTGATCTTGATATGGGCTGCTTGGGTGCTAACAATAACAGTGCCAAAAGAAGAAAAAGAAAAGAAAGAACTGAGGGTCATTGAAGTATTTGTTCTTCTGGCTACAGCCACTCCTCCCCCAAACCACCCTGGAATTGAGCCCTTCCTAATAACAAAGAAAAAACAGTTAAGTAAGAACACTCAATGCAGTAACCATGCCTGACAGTATGTATATGCAGCATTTTACCCTAGTGGTCCCTACAGGAAAGTGTGTTTCCTTGTCTGTTCTCCAGGACTATTTATTGCTGACTTTTCAATTACTAGGGATCTTTTCCTTCGCATTGCTGTGGTCTTTGTGCATATTATCCTTTTGGTTGTGCTCAGTCCACTTTACAATAATAGTTCATACAAATCTTCCCTTGTTTCTCAGAATTCTCATTTTTGTCATTTCTTACTGCACCATTTTATCCCATTACATTCATAAACCACAGTTAATTCAGCTATTCCCCAATCATTGGGCACCCAGTTTATTTTCATTTCTTTACAACCACAAAAAGTGCTACTGTCAGCATTTTGTTGTATATTGGACTTTTGGTTCTTTCCTTGACCTCTTTGGAGTTGAGCCTAGATATTTAAAAGGCTATTATAAGTGTTCTGAGCACCTGGGACAACCTCCTACCTTACCAGTCTTCTTCCTGGGTAATTTGAATCTATTCAACACTAAGCAACTCTTGGGGGAGAGGGATCTGTACCACCACCACCACCACCATCTACTTCTTGGGTAATATGTCTTTTTTATGCAAAGACTACAGGGATCTATGAACTATGCAAATCAGATCTCTGTTATTTGTCAGGGCTCTGTCATCACCATGCCTACACATTAGAATTTTCTACATGAAAATTAACACTGGAATCTTGCAAAGGCTCAGGATCTCTGGCTGGTTTGTATCACCTTAATTCTCAGTTACCATAAATGGAAATTTGCTGGAGGGTGCAGATCAAAACTTCTTGACCAAAGATTCCAAATCCATTCTCAAATCTCCCGAGGATTCTGCCGTAAGACACTCTTTTAAAAATTCAAGTTAACTAATCACTCTTTCTGTTTCCATACCCAGACTCAATACTAACACTCCTTCTTCTGCATACTCAAATTCCATTCCACACTTGGTCACAAGCAACCAGGGACTGGCTTCCAAACACACCTACTCCACTGATTACTAACATCAGGAGATATTCTGGTTGTATCTTTAGAGCCTGGGTTTATGTGTTCTCCTGCTCAGGTGCACACCACCACCTCTTCAGAGGCCAGCACTAGGGAAGCAAGAATAAAATCTGTGTGTATATGTTAAATATAACACATATCTAAGGCATATGCTATATACAAAGACAAAATCTTTTTTAGAACCATTGTGATGGGATGCATGCTGGTAGATACCCATGGAGTGATCATGACTTCAATCAGTTTCCTTCTTTTGTTTTGTAGATGAATATGACCTCGACTGGAGTAACTCATCCTCCCCAACGTCTGGTCCAGCTCTTCCCAAAGAGGACCGGGAGAAGAGCTGGCTGTACACCCTGGACCCCATCCTCGTTACCATCATTGCAATGAGTTCCCTGGGTGTCCTGCTAGGGGCCATCTGTGCTGGCCTACTGCTCTATTGCACATGCTCCTACACAGGCCTCTCCTCCCGAAGCTGTACCACACTGGAGAACTACAACTTTGAGCTCTATGACGGCATCAAGCACAAGGTCAAAATAAACCACCAGAAGTGCTGCTCGGAGGCATGACTGATTGCACCCGAATCACATTTGACGTTTCATTCCAGCAAGAGTGGCTGGTGAAGATTACTTTTTTTTTCTATGGGAACTGAATGCCATAATCTCAACAAACCGATCCAGAATACAGACAGTGAGGGCAAGGCAGACTGGGGAAGTGGAAGTGGGGAAGAGGGAGGTGTGGCCCACACGGGAGACTGGCTCCCACCTAGGACCACAGTGGCTGAGTCATGGCTGTAATGAGGACTTGCTCTCTGCTGGGACGAGAACAGGAGCTTGACTCTTGGGATTCTGATTTTGCCTTTTGTTTGAGGATTTTCTTTTAAAAAAATTTTTTTTTAATTTTCATCTTTGAAGGACTCAAAGAAGTAGAAGAAAAGAATGACCTTTGTGGTGTGAGAAGTACAGATCGTTACTCCCCACTTTCTTTTCCTAATCGGTGGTTGAGAGGCGAGGGATTTTTCAGCTGGTCTATCTTTAGAAATAAAACACAAAGAGCCGTCCAGCTTATCCCCTTCTCAGATAGGCTTGTGATTTAAGGGATTTGCTACTGGGGCAGGTTCTGCCAACTGAGCCTGTTTGCTGCCGTTTCCCGTCAGTCCTAGAACTGATATTGAATGTTGTTGCCTTTAACTTTTCTTATCCAGGGGAAAATTGCCGTTTGAGGGTCAGCAGAAACAGCAGCTCTTTCTTATGTGTGATTCAAAACAAAACAGAAAGGAAACTTCACAAGTCACAATCCATAGGAGCACCTCCTTGGGAGCCGCTAAAGGGCCTTAAAGTGCTTTGTGAATAGGAGCCATTTATTAAATCCAGAACCTGAGTCTGTCGTGATGGCCAAGGCCTTCCTGACGAAGCCTGTAGGTGTTGTTTTCTTACTTTCTTTCTTTCTTTTCCATTTCCCCCTTGTTCTTGTAAAAATGGAAACACCACAAAGACACCCTTGTAAGTTTTCCAAGCCCCAGGAGATAGCTTTGTTTGATATTCTTGGTAGAGAAGGGGGATGAGAATACATGCAATTTCTGTTAATAAGACGACAATTATGGTGACCACTAGAATCCTAGCACCATCCGGCTGGAAAGGAGACCTCAGACATTATCTAGTCCACCTCCTTCATCTGAGGAACTTATGGCCTAGAAAGATGGCGTACCATATATGGAAGGTCACACAACTTGTTAGTAGTAGGACCAGGACAAGAAACCTTGGTTTTTTAACTCTCATAGGTGCTTGTTCAGCAACACCACCGTGCCTCCTGACTTGGTAGAAAGGGGGAGAAAGCGGACAGAGAAAGAAGAGTTTAACCTCTGTTATCCTATAGTTAAGTAGGAAGGGTTGAGGGGACTGCCCTAGGGAGACATTTTGATTAATTAATTAGTCCCTTCTCTAAGCTATGAATCCTGATTTCTGCTTTGGGTTGTAGCCACAGCCTTGGCTTTCCTGGGGAGTCAAAGTTAAGTTGTACAAGAGCCTGCTAGAGGCTGCTAGAGGTTAGCAGGCAGTGTGAACCAAAATATTAACACCTCTAATTCATCCTCCCCCCCTCACCATGGGATACATCTAGCTCTTACTCATTCTCATACACACACTCTTTGATTTTTGAGTTTTTGTTATCAAGTGCCTTGAAAAGTGAAGAAGAAAAAAAATATTTTTTTCCCTCTATCTAGAAATCCATGCTATATCATACAAGTAAGGCATTCATCCTTCCCTGGCCCAGCTGCTTCTCTGAACTCCTCTGAACTCTCCACTGATCTCCAGTAATGGAACAAGACCTGCCCAGATGGCTTGAGTAGGTCAAGAATTGTAGCCCTCCACATACCTCACCTGGCTGCAGAAGGGGGTGGGGGTAGGCAGGAATAAAATGAAAACTGTGCAGAGGAAAGATTGTCCAAATAAGAGTAGCTTGACTTAGGCTTAAATTAATGTGTAAGAATTTTCCTGTTTGCAGGCAACACTCATCCAAAAAGCCAACCACCATACCCAGCTTATCACATATGAATGGTAAAACTCGTCAGACCATTGTTGCTGCTACTATCATGTACAATTTCATTCGTCTCACACCCAAGCTAAAGGGGAAGGGTGAATGGAACAAATCTGTTCCTATAAATGTTAACTTATGGACCTGATAGTTAAAATGGTAATGTCACAGTGTATTGTATGCATACAGAGAGTGAGAGTTCATATCTACATATATTTATACATATATGTGTGTGTTTGCGTGCGCATGTGGGTTCTCTGTATGTACCGTGTATGTGAATGGTCATGTGGGACTAAATAGTGTTAATGTAACTTTGATCTAGAGCAGGAGAGTCCTGCTGTTCTTGGCGTTTAATTTGGCACAGTGTTAGTTAATGGTGAAGTGCAAAGTTATGAAGCCCACATGCTTGGCTCAATGCTACCCTATGAGCAGGGCATGCAGAAATGTTTCTAGTTCAATCCATCCTCCTCTTCTCCCTGCAGTAAAGGCTGTTAGGGCCTCAGGTAACACTGGTTACAGGAGGGATGCTTGGGAAGTAAGGAAACACCCAAGAATCTTCCAAAATCTCTTGAAGACAAAGATTTCCCCACACCTATTTCTGTGCTGACTGTCCCTCTCATGGCCTGGTAATGGGGCATTTGGCCCCGCACCACCTGCTAGTCTTATTCCAGGTTTGTAGTTCATCTCTGAGTTGTACACTACAGAACACACATCCACTTTAAGAGTCCCACATTCATATTTCCCATCAGCTGGTACAGGGAATCTGACTGTGCTCTGAATGCGCGGGCAGTGCAGGCCATCCAGAGCTACAGTGTGTTAACTGTTAACTTGAACAGGGAAAATAAAACATTGGTGCATTCGATCCATTGTTCTTTCTCTACAGTGATGCTTTGCTCATCCTCCTTAGTGAGGTAAACCCAACCAACAGTATTGACACAATTTTATGCCTTGTACTGAATGACCTATTACCTCCACGCTCTCATGGACTGGGTGGTCAGGAGGGCCATGCGGTTGCTTTCTCCCTTTGGTGGGGAGGGGGTTGGTAGGGGTGGGACGCTTTGGGATGAGCATGGGGTGGGGGAGGGGAAATAAAAGTTAAGAAAACAGTGGCTTAACTTTTCCAAGGCTCACAGTTGAAGGTGTTTGACCATTCACTGGCTGAGCCAGATCATAGGGGACTTGAGAGCTTTTACTGTGATTCTCCACAAGGTAAAAAACAAACTGCAACAACAACTGTGTTTATATGATTTGTATAAAGCCTTTTTAAAATCACTATTTAAATAAACAGTACACCAGGGACTCTTTGTGAATCTTCTTTATGCAAGACAAAAGGCCTTGGAGGCAAAGCTTTGCACACTACAGTGGGTGTTTGACAAATGCGGAAGGCTAACTCCTTGAGGGCAGGAACTAATCTGGTTTTTAAAATTTTTTTGTCTTTGTATGTCTGGTGCTCCAACGTAATAGGTACTTAATAAATACTTCTTGAATTTAGAACTGAAATTTTTAGTAGGCATTTAATAAATATAACATTAATTATATTAATATATAATATATTATATAATATTAATATGTAATTAATAAATATAAACATAGTAGGTATTTAATAAATATAACTTGAATTTGAAATTGAAATTGGTTAGTTAGGTGACTGAGGGGGGAAAGAGGCAGAATGAAGAGCTTAAGGGATGGATAATGAGCCATCATATAGCCCCTCTAGGCAGTATCTCCAAAGCTTTATCTGAAAATCACTGAGCCAGCTGGCATCACCACACACCATGCCTCCCTCTCCCTAGGTTGCTACCACATCCTCCCCTTCCCTCTTCAAGGTCTTCATTAGTCAGCATTTCTTAGCCCTACTTCGCCACCAACCCCATACATAATGATCCAAAGGCTTTGCAGGTAATGAAAATAATTTCTCATAAAAAAAGGTTGAGCGCCATTGTTCACAAGCCAATCACTCAGTTCCAAACAAATCCAGGCATTGGTCATCTAAAGTCAGTCGATAATAATAGGCATTGATTATGTCCTATATATGCCAAGAAAGCTAATGATTGTTCGCCGTTTAAAGATAGTTTTAATGCAGTGCTGCTCTAGGGCAGGGCTTCTTAAACTTCTCCACTTACGACCCCTTCAGCACTTCTTAAACTGTGGGTCATGATCCCATACGAGATTGTAACCCACAGTTTAAGAAGTGCTGCTTGAGGGAATTCACTAAGACTAGAAGGTGCACATCTGCATTGGTGAAGAGAGTTTCCTCACCTGGGAAGCTCCCTATACTAATGAAATCAGAAATTCAGTTCCTATCTCTAACCTTTAGTTCAGGGATCCCCAAACTTTTTTAGTCTTATAGATTCCTTTGGCAGTCTGGTGAAGTCTCTAGACCCCTCAGAATAATGTATACAATAAAATTCAAGAGTTATAATAAAATACAAGAGATTACAAAGAAAATCATTAATGTTGAAACACAATTATCAAAAATGTTTAAAGTTCAGATGTTAAGAATATGAATCCTTATTTTTAGTGCAAAATCTTTCAACCTCTATCTTGAACATATCAGAAAAACTTCTAAAACCGAAGAGCCTTACTTCTTAAAATTCATGGCAAACTAAGCTCTCCAGTGTCCTGGTCCTTTCTTTCTACTCTCTGCTCCATCAGTGGAGCTTTCCAGAATCACCATGTTGAGGCTGTAAGGGATAGAGTAAAATAGTAGAGGATTTGTGTATTTTGCCTGTTCACAGTATAACTTGAGTTAGAAAACACTTGGTCTAATGGCATCTGAGTCACTCCCAGAAGTTAATAATGACATTATGAAAACAGGTCAAAAAAGACCTGAGTTGGAGCAGCTAGGTGTGAATAGAGCACTGGCCCTGGAGTCAGGAGGACCTGAGTTCAAATGTGGCCTCAGACACTTAACACTTACTAGCCGTGTGACTTTGGGCAAGTCACTTAACCCCAATTGCCTTGCCTTCATCCTCTGAAAAGCCAAAAAAAAAACCAAAACAAAAAAACCCTGAGTTTTCTCTTCCCTACAGGTCTGGGACTGAACGGGCCAAGGCTACCTCTGCCTGTACTGTATTTCTCCCTAAATAAATCTAGGGCTGAGGTCTTGGTCTTCTTTAACATTTGTCCATTTGTCAGGAGAATCAAATCCAGATCTGAGTCAAGGTGCAAGTTTTTGGGGCTTTATAATTAATTTAAGGGTGGTCAATACAAGTAGTCCATCTTCCTTTGAGTATCTAAAAGTAACACAACTTGTTTGTGCTCCTACCCTTGTCTCCCCATCCTTATTTCTATTATTTCATATGTCCGATGAGAAGCCCGATTCCTCTCTTCATTAGTACTCTTTATTAACAAGGTCTAAAAAATATCAATCCCTGCTTTCTTTAAACCAGGCTTTGAGGCATTTTTAATGCATTAACAAGCCAATAAAATGTCCTGATCTCTAGCTATCCATGTTTATATGGAACTTTTTTCTCTTATCTGGATCCTTCTAAAAATGTTTAGACAATCTCTAGTAGAAAGACTGGCGTGAGCGGAAAAGGTGGTGGCACCTAGGAGCGCTAAGTCTGGTACAGAGGCAGAAAAGTGAGTTGAAGCTGGGGCAGACGCACTCAGGAGGGAAACAAAGACCAGCTGGATGTCAAGGGCAGTTGTTCCATTTGGGCTTTGATAGTTATAAGGAAGAAGCTAATGATGAAATACAAAGTATTTTCCATTTCCTATAGATAAGAGATGGTGCTTATCTCAACTGGAACTCACCAAAATTCTGGAATGCTCTCTCTTGGTGGGGGGAGGAATGCAAAACACTCTCTGATGCCTGACCTCAGGGGAACATTGCCTTTCACCCAAAAAACCTCAAAACACTTCAAAAAGTCAGTATTAAGACAATCATTTCAACAAATGGGGAAATCAGGGTCCAGAGAAGTCAAGCCACTAATCCCAGACCACCTAGAGAGGCAAACACAAAAGAGTAGTTTCCTTTGACCTTCAATCTTCTCTGAATCCTCCCAATCTCAGTTTGTCTGCTTTCCCCCACATGCCTCCTGGGAAAATAGTCCTTGTTCTCCTATTCCTTGGATCAGTTCTAGTAGGAAGGATCTGCCCTACCCTCTCCCCAGAAGTCAAAACAGGTGAGGGGTGAAGGGTGGTGTAGTCACAGTTGGTCAGGGCTATTTTTTGGAGCCAAGAGCCAGGCTATTTTGGTAGCCTTGCAAGGCTATTTCCTCTCCCTTCCTTGACAGGAGAGGGAGGGAAAAAGAAAAGGCGTGGGGAGGGTGTGTGTGTGTGTGTGTGTGTGTGTGAGAAAGAGAGAGAGAGAGAGAGAGAGAGAGAGATGAATCAATGAATCAATGGATGGATGAATGAGAAGAGACAGATATATAGATAGGTAGATAGAGACAGACAAAAAGGACTCCTCCATAGACAGTGTGGTTCAGTGGATAGAGGACTGAACGTGAAAAGGCTGAGTTTTGAACCCTGCCTAGCTGTGTGACTTCATCCCAGTCATTTAACCTAACTGAGCTTCAGTTCCTCATCAGTAAAATGGAGATTAATTAAAGAAAGCACCCATTTCACAAGGTTTTAAGTATCAGACGAGATCATGTGTGCAAAGCATTTCAACATGAATCATAAACTATGATTACGTAGCCTTTGTAGGGCTCCTGAAGAATAGTATTAGCTGTCCTTAATTTCACACTTGACATACACAGTAATACTAATATGTATAAAGCACTTTAAGATCTGCAAAGCACTTTATATATAACCTTCCAGTAAGAAGAGAAATCCATCTCCAGTCTTTGAGACTCAGATAACTTATTTCCTTTGAGCTTCACAGCAACCCTGTGAAGTAGGTGCTATAGAAATTATTTATTAATTAATAATTCCTCTTTTGGGGGGACAGAAAGGAATAATTAATAATTAATTAATAATATAGATATTATTACCCTCATTTTACAGATGGCTCAAGTAACTCAGGTAAGTGACTGGCCCAATTTAAAGTCAGGTCTTCTTGAACCAAAATACCTGGCTCCCCCTACAGTTGGAGCACTAAAAATAGTATACTATTACACCTGTTTTCTGTATCCTTCTACTTCCCCCACTTCATTCATCACTTAAAATCACTTTGACTTCCCCACTTGCTAACAGAAAACAGCATCTTCTGTTTCAGGAGTTAAATTTCCCCTGCCTACTGAAAGGTCTTGGCCTGAGTCCAATCTCTTGGTGCCAGGCTGACCTTTTCCTCCTGCAGGCCTGAAGACTGCTGTGAAGAAAAGGTTAAAATCCTCCCCAAGGAGCAATCCTTACTCTGCCCTCCTCTTTGGAGCAGTCCTCAGCTTCCTCACTGCTACAGCCCAATCTTTGCAGGTATTCCAATTCTAACTGATTGAGTGAGGGCCCATTGGAGCAGAAGCCGAGTTAGCATTCATTCTAAGCTACAGATCAGCTTCAGCGACTGGGGGTGGCAAGGGCGGGGATGAGAAGGGCTATTTATTACCAAGGCCCATCCAACTATCATCATCATCACCACTTTTACCTTTACTTTCACCATCACCAAAGGAACTGTTACATTAGCAAAGTGGGAGGTCACTGCAATTCCACCCCTGACTCAGTAAGTCCCCCTGCTCCAGGCAGTGACTCCTCCAGCCAGACTTCTGTGATTTGGAGGAGTAAGTCTCTAATAAATCCCCCTGTTCTGAAGCCCCTGACTGCCCCTGCTGTGAATGAAAGAGCAGTCTTTCTGCGTTCACAAACCCTGCTGACTGTCCCTCTGCCACTGCCAGGCTCTCATATTTGCACAGTCCTTTCACTTGCTCCAAGTGTGAGCTTTGTGACACGGTGATGAGGTATGTCTGAGCCTGCTGTGCTGAATCCATTTTATGAACTCTTCTTACCCTCCTCCAAAGCATTTAGCTGCCTATTTCTGATGTGTAGACCCACCCTGAGCACTGAACACTCTATTTAAAGGATCCACACTCAAAAAGTTGCCAAATATATCAATTCTATCTCTAAAATATTTCTGTCTTGCTTCTGCCTCCTCTTCACTTACAACTCCATCATCCAATTCAGGTCCTTATCACTTCTCACCTCCATTACTACACTAGCTTCCTATTTTTCCTCCCCCCCCCCCCAATCTATCCTCAATGAATCTGCCAAAAGAATGTTCTACAGATACAGATCTGACCATGGGGGTCGTCTGTCCAAAACCTTCAGTGGTTCCTTGTGTCCACGAGGACAACATACAAATTCCTCAGTTTGGCATTTAAGAGCCTCAATAGTCTGACTCGAGTTTACTTTGCCAGTCTTATTTCTCATTATTCACCTTCATGCATGTTATATTTTGGGAAGACCTGAGTTCATAGATGGCCTCTGGCATGTAGTAGCCATGTGACCCTGGACAAGTCACCTAACCCTGTTTGCCTCCGGATGGAGATAACAATAAAACCTACTTCCAAGGATTATTGTGAAGTTCAAATGAGATACATTTAAGCCAGTGCTTGGCATATAGTAGGTGTTATAGAAATGCCAGCTCCCTTCCCCTTTTAGGCATACTGAAAGGGAAACAGTGTGGTAAAGTGGGAAGAGCACTGGCTTTGGTGGCAGAGGACCTGACTTCAAATACAGTCTCTTGACACTTGCCACCTATATGACCCTGGACAAATCACAGCCTTTCTGAGCCTCAGTGTACCCATTTGTAAAATGAGGGGGTTGCACTAAGCGACCACTAAGAATCCATCCAGCTCTACATCCATGACTAACATATATTCTGTTCCTTAAAGCTACAATCAATCGCCTTCATCTGTCCATTTATTTGTACACATGTCCCTATCCTTACAGTGCATTCCCTCATCATCCAAAATCTTTCAAATCCCTTATTATCAAAGGGTCAGGTTCTTTCCCCCCACAAATTGTCTTATATTCGCTCCCCTGTAGACATTGTATCTCCTCAATTTACATTTGTAAAACTCCTTAAGGGCAGGCACTATTTAAAATCTTTATATCTTTATCCTCAGCTCCTAACACGGTACTTTACACATAGTAGTTACCTTATAAATTGAAAGGAATTAAATCTAACAAGCACCGATTAAGGGACTATTCTGTGTTAGGGGGTGAAGAAGATATAAAGTTTAGGTAAGACACTGTCTATCCAGTGGTGGGGAATCTGTGGCCTCGAGGGCACATGGGGCCCTCTAGCTTCTCAAGTGCGGCCCTTTGACAGAATCCAAACTTCACATAACAAATGAAATTTGGATTCCATCAAAGGGTCACACTTGAGGACCTAGAGGGCCACATGTGGCCTCAAGGCCACAGGTTCCTCACACCCTCATGGACTTTACAATCTTGTAGGGGGAAATGATACATAAATAGATAACTATAACATACAATACTGTAAGCTAAGTGAATCAGGACACAAATTAGGGTCAGCTAGGTGGCACAATGAATAAAGCACCCGCCCTGGAGTCAGGAAGACTTGAGTTCAAATTTGACCTCAGATACTTGACACTTACTAGCTGTGTGACCTTGGGCAAGTCACTTAACCCCAAATGACCTGTCTTTCTACCTCCAAAAAGAAAAAAAAGGACACAAATTAAGTGTTTTGTGAAGGAGAAGGTTATTTTAGCCAGGGAGAAGATCTGGGAAGGCTTCAAGAGGGATGTGACACTTGAGTAAGATTTTAAAGAGAGAAGAAGAGATAGTCCTTCCTTGGATCACTGCCTTGTCATGATGGAGGAGCTTTCATGGAGGGGCTCAGTGAAACTATGAGCTATGCCATGCAGGGTCACTCAAGACAGACAGGTCATAGTGGAGAGTTCTGACAAAAGATGATCCACTAGAGAAGGAAATGGCAAAATGCACCAGCATCTTTGCCAAGAAAACACCATGGACAATATTAAAATGATGAAAGAGATAACATCAGAAGATGAGCCCCTCATGTTGGAAGGTGTCCAATACGCTACTGGAGAGGAGCAGCAGAGAACAACTACACAGAGCATCCGTACTAATCAAGTGGCTGGGCCAAAGCTAAAAGGAAGTTCAGCTGCAAACGCATCTGGTGATAAAAGTCCAATGCTGTAAAGATCAACATTGCACAGGAACCTGGAATATAAGATCTATGACCCAAGGTAAGCTGGATGTGGTCAAACAGGAGATGGAAAGATAAAATAAACATGGATGTCTTGGGTATCAATGAACTTAAATGGACAGGAATGAGTGAATTTAATTCAGGTGATCACTATGTATACTATCATGGACAAGAATCCCTTAGAAGAAATGGAGTAGCCTTCATAGTCAACAAAAGCATGAGAAAAGCAATACTTTCATAATCTCAAAAATGACCGAATGATATCTCTTTGAATCCAAGGCAAACTGTTCAATACAAATCTGTGCTCCAGCCACTGATGCAGAAGAGGCCCAGGTTGATCAGTTCTATGAAGACCTACAACATCTTCTAGAAATAACACCCCCAAAAAGATGTCACATTCATCATAGATAATTGGATGTAAGATAATTGGAATAAGAGGCAAGTTTGGCCTTGGAGTACAAAATGAAGAAGGGCAGGTACTAATAGAGTTTTAGAGATATTAAAGGAATGTTTCATGCAAAAATAAGCATGATAAAACACAAAAATGGTGGAAACTTAACAGAAGAAGAGATTAAGAAGAGGCGGCCAGAATACACAAAAGAACTGTACAAGAAAGATCTTAACATCACCAATAACCATGATGGTATAATTAATGCTCTAGAGCAGCAGTTCTCAACTTGTGGGTTACGTTCAATTTGTAACAATGAAAATCATCCTGCATATCAGATATTTACATTATGATTCATAACAGTAGCAAAATTACAGTTATGAAGTAGCAACAAAAATAATTTTATAGTTGGGGGTCACTGCAACATGAGGAATTGTATTAAAGGGTCACGACATTAGGAAGGTTGAGAACCACTGCTCTAGAGTCAGATATTTTGGAGAATGAAGTCAAGTGGGCCTTAGAAAACAATGTTAACAAGAAGACTGGTGGAGGTGATGGAATTCCAGCTGAGCTATTCAAAATCCTAAAAGATTATGCTCTTAAAGTGCCATGCTCAATATGCCAGCAAATTTGGAAAACTTGACAGTGGTCACTACGTTGGGAGAGTTAGTTTACATCCCAGTTCTAAAGAAGAGCAATGCCAAAGAATGTTCAAATTACCAAACAATTGTACTCATTTCACAAACTAGCAAGGTTATGTTTATGATTCTGCAAGCTAGGCTTCAGCAATGCGTGGATCAAGAATTACCAGAGGGGCAGGCTGGTATTCAAAGACATAGAAGAGTTAGAAAATAAATTGCCAACATTCACCACATTACAGAGAAAGCAAGAGAGTTTCAAAAAATATCTGCTTCTCCTTCATTGACTATATTAAAGCCTTTGACTGTGTAGATCACAACAAAATGGGGCAAGTCCTCAAAGAAATGGGAGTACCAGATCATCTTACTTATCTCCTAAGGAACTTGTATTCAAACTAAGAAGCAACAGTTAGAACTCAACATGGAACCAATTGGTTTAAGATTATAAAAGACATATGACAAGGCTGTAAATTGTCACCTTATTTATTTAACTTATATGCAGAGTACATTATGTGAAATGCCAGGTTGGATGAATCAAAAGGAATTAAGAAGCCTCTTGATGAGGGTAAAGGAGGGGAGTGTAAAAACTAGCTTGAAGCTAGTCTGAAAAACTAAGATTTTGGCAACTGGTCCCATCACTTCCTGGCAAATAGAGGGAAAAGAAACGGAATTGTCAGATTTTATATTCTTAGGCTCAAAGATCACTGCAGATGACTGCAGTCATGAAATTAAAAGATCTTCCTTTGGAGGAAAGCTATGGCAAATCTGGACAGCATACTAAAAAGCAGAGATAATACCTTGCCAAGAAAGGTCCATATAGTTGAAGCTATGGTTTTTCCAGTAGCAATGTATGGCTGTGGGATTTGAATTATAAGGAAAGTTGAGCACCATAGAAATGATGCTTTAAAATTGTGGTGCTGGATGAGCCTTTTGAGAGTCCTTTGGACAGCAAAGAGGTCAAATCAGTCAATACTTACAGAAATTAATTCAGACTATTCATTGGAAGTCAAATACTGAAGCTTAAATACTTTGGCCACATAATGAGAAGATGGGACCCGCTGATATTGGGAAAGATAAAAGGCAAAAGGAAAAGGCAACAGAAGAGGATCAGATGGCTAGATAGTGTCATGGAAACAACAAACATGAACTTGGATTAGAGATAGTGGAAAATAAAAGAGTCTGACATGCTGTGGTCCATGGGATCACAAAGAACTGGATACAACTGAATGACTAAACAACAATAATGAGAGATATTCTGGATATAACGCCACAGGTCTTAGTTACTGATTGTATATGGGGTTTTACACCTGGGGAACACTCTCTATTTACATGTGGTCCCCCTAGACAAGCTACGTAAAATTCAAGGTATTCTATGGGTCCACATTCATCCCAAAGCCATAAAATATAAGCTCCCGACTGATGCATTTACTTTTGCTAGTCAGCCAGAGAATACAATAAATTTAAAACAAAGACCTTGATCAATAGGAAATAGTATAGTAGCACTTGAACCCCTCCCTATCTATTGTATACTCTCCCATAAATACACACACTATCAGTGGGAAAAGCAAGTATGGAAAGGCACACACAAAGGGAGCATGTGTGATAAGGGCACGCATTTGGAAGAGCAACTTATGCCTACAACACTGCTGGACCACTAGTGTCTCCAGTTGAAGTCACTGTGCCAGCTCCCACTGGGGCTGCTCCCTGCCTGTCTCTGGTGTACAATTTCTGCCAGATAAGTAGTGGGGTCTTTGTTTGGAATGTGGGAGTAGCTTGTAGTTTCTGCTGAGTGTTGCTCTGTACTAATATAATATGGCATGAATAAATGGTGCTCTGTAGCAGAGGTGACAAACACACAGCCCAAGGGCCACGACACTCCTGAGTGCAGCCTGAAATAGATTAAAATGTAATCGAGATAAATTTAACAAAATAAAAATACAATACAGAAATGATAACATTACATCTTAAAACTAAGCCAATATGCAGCTCATGGATCCCCAAGTACAGATTACAGTGGTTCCTGTTTGAGCTTTACATAACTATTCTACAGATCTTAGTGGTTGGTGTTGCGGTTGCTGAACTTTCTCCTGGTAGCTTCTGGCTTCTCTTCAGAGTACATCCTGGCCATATCAGCTCCTATCTCTAGGGTGCAATGACTAGAAAGCCTCTACCTGACAAAGAAAGCCTCTGCTGACAGATCTTTAGATAATTCTGTGAGTCATCATAGGTTCAAAGCAGGCACAATGGCCCCAGACCAAGGTTGTCGATTTTTAAAATTCCATTTTCTTCTGTTATAAGGGTCCTTGTTCTTATCCTAGGCTTCCATCTAAATTAAGGCTTAGATAATTCTTGCCACTCCCCCTTAAGTCCTGTGCTGTGGAACCCAAATCACAGGGTATGGAGAGCTGGCGCTCTGCCAGAGAAATCCCATGAGAGCTCTGTGGGCTCAAGCTTCACAGTTTTCTCAATCCTAAAATCCCTTGCTCTTGAAAATGAAAAGAAGGGACAAGTCAAGGACAAAAATTCCCTTGGTGGAACAATATAGAGGCACCATAGTCCACCTCAATCCTCTGTTCCTAATTCTTGACTTTACTACGTATATGTAACTGGCAAAAAGCAACTCTACAGAGAAGTAGAAGGGAAGGAAGAATTTAAAAATAATCCCAAAATTCAGAACGTGGAAGACTGGGTGGATGAGGATCTTACAGACAAAAGTAGTATAGGGGGAAAGAGGAAGAAATTTAGGGAGAAAGATAACTAGCTTAGTTTTGCACATGTTAAGTTTGAAGTGCCAGTGGAATACCCAGGAGGAGATGTCCCATGAGCAGTTCTAACTATGGGTCTTTCTCTCAAATGAGAGAAGAGAGATCAAGTCTCTAAATTGAGGAGTCATTCACAGAGGTGGTATTTGAAGCTGTAGGAGGGAATGAGTTTGTCAAGGAAGAGAGTGGAGGAAGGGAACCTGTGGGGAATACTCATTATAAGGGGTCAGGAAGAGGACATGCAGCAATTATAGAACAAGAGGGGATATGTAAAAACAAAACAAACAAAAAATCCCCAACATATTTTTAAAACTTCCTAGCCATCTCTGCTCTTGTTCCCCATGGAGCCCCTCCCACCTCTTGCACTTGGCCCAAGGCAAGTCCTGTTCAGTAATCTGTGTCCATGTGGAGAACCTCAGAACTGAAGACTGAAACACTTTTCCCACCATAACCTGATGTTATTGTATTGCTAACTCAAAGAGAAGGCAGGTAGATAGCACAGGAGATAGAGCCCCAGGCCCAGAGTCAGGAAGGCTTCAAATCTGGCCTCAGGTACCTCCTAGCTGTGTGACCCTGGGCAAGTCACTTCACCCTATTTGCCTCAGTTTCCTCATCTGTAAAATTAGCTGGAGAAGGAAATGGCAAACCACTCCAGTATCTTTGCCAAGAAGACCCCAAATGGGATCATGAGAGCTGGGCACAACCGAAATGACTGAACAACAACAAACTCAAAGAGACTGTGGGTAAAACCAAACACCCATGCCGTGACTGAGGAGCTAATCTTCAGATCCCAGCTCATCTGAGAGTCATTTAGATCTGGAGTCAGAGGACCTGGGTTCAGATCTTGGCTCTGTTGCTTTTTATGCATGTAGTAAACTGT
>CM053580.1:68259280-68282212 GCA_028627135.1 Pseudochirops cupreus | reverse complement strand
GGTTCAGCTGTTATTACCTGGGTCACTCTGGGCAACTCACTTCATCTCTCTGCCTCCTTTTTCGAAGGGGGTTAGATTAGATGATCTCTACAATCTGGGATCTGGCTCCAAAGCCTATGACATTTCAAACTCTGACCATCCGACAAATATACCCTTCTACCTATGAGAACTGCTGTTTTCAGCAGCTAAAGGGGGTCCATAAATGGCTTCTTGCTTAGTGTTTCTGGGAAGAAAATGCAGAAGTAAATCCTCTAGAGCAGTGGTTCTTAACCTTCCTAATGCTGCAACCCTTTAATACAGTTCCTCATGTTGTGGTGACCCCCAACCATAAAATTATTTTTGTTGCTACTTCATAACTATAATGTTGCTACTGTTGTAAGTCGTAATGTAAATATCTGATATGCAGCATGTATTTAGATTGAACATAACCCACAGGTTGAGAACCGCTGCTCTAGTGTCAGAACTTAGTCTATATATCTGCCTAATGAAAGTCATTGATGTTCCTACAGTTCTCTGAAGATTTATAAAGCACTATACATCCACCCTCTCATTGGACTCTCACAACAAGTCTATTAGGTAGGGACAGTCATGTGATTTATGCTTCAGATGCAACTAGATATGTTGGTATATACTGATGCATGTGTCATTTATTATTGTATTTTTCTGATTTTATAAACTGGTTTTTCTGTTACTGCTTACTTGTTTATGAGCTGTGTTTGTGCAGAAGGTATTTATGTCTGTTAGGGATGTATTGTTTTGCTATTCATACTTGTGTACATACTAATGATTATACATGCATTGTTACTACAGGGGCCCATTAGTATGGTTTCTATTAGCTATACACTATTTGCTACTAGCTATGCATTATTTTTTGCTCTCTGTGATTACTTACTTATGTATTATGAGCATGCATGCAACATCATATGCGTGCTTGTGACTAATCAATTAACAAGCTTATATTAACCCCTACTGTGTGCCGGGCTTCGTGCTAGACACTCGGTATGTCCTGATATATCCTATATGTAATTTAGACATTGAAGAAACCCATTGAGACTGTCAAGTGATCTTCTGAACTGACACATTGACATGTTGTGTCAATGTATGCAATATTAATGTGGATATGATGTAAACAAGATCTTGGGGTTACTGTCTATGATGCCAGGATAATCATTCTTGATATATTGAGTGTTATTATTTATTAGAATGTTTATTAGAATTTGAAGAGTTGCTAGGGATCTCAGTGGCCATCTTGTCCAACCCTATTATAACACGGTCAACAAGAAGTCCTCTGTTCAAAGACACCAAAGAGGGGGGACCTACCACCTTTTGAGGCAGCTTATTTTATTTTTGGACAGTTCAAAGTGTTAGAAAGTTTTTCATTTGTTTGTTTTTCTTACATGAAGCTGAAATTTGATTCTTTGCACCATTTAATTATTCCTATTTCCACCCCTTTAAGGTCAAACAGAACAAATTTAATCCCTCTTCCATATCTCAGGCTTTCAAATAAAAGAAGTAAGTATTCATCTTCTCTCAGAGACTTCTCTTTACCAGGCTAACCATTCTTAGTTCCTTCAGCCTTGACATGGTCAAGTCTCTTCACCAACCTGGTTGCCTTCCTCTGGACACTCTGCAGCTCATCGAAGTCCTTTTAAAATGGTGGTGCCTAGAATTGTACATTGATACTCCAGAAGAGGTCCGAAGAGGGCAGAGTATAGTGAGACTATGACCTCTCTATTACTGGAAACTATGCCTCTTCTAACAAAGCACAGGAAACTGAGTATTTTTGTTTGTCAAGCATTCATACTGTGACTTGTAATTGATTAACATGCCCCCCAATCTTTTGAAAAAACTGGAGTCTAACCATGTCACCCTAATCACATACTTGTGAAGTTGATACTTTTGTATCCAAGTAAAAGTTTATATTTATCCTCATTGAATTCTTATTAGAGTCTGTCCAATGCCTGTCAAGACCATTTGGGATCCTATCATCCAGTGTGTGAGCTCTCTCTCCCAGCTTTGTCATCTACATACTTGGTGAGTAGAACATAAAGGTATGTCCTTATCTAAGTCATTGATAAAAATGTGATTGTGGTTGTTGTTTGTCTTTTGTTCTTGAAGAAGACCATGACATCAGGGAGGTGATGCCATGACATGAAAGTGAATTGGATTTAAGTGAGGGAGGGCTGTGCAAAGCCACCAGCCTCACTTTCTCCTCTGGAGCCATCTGGGTTCAGTGGCAAGTTATAGATCAGGATGACTGGAGATGGCTCAGGATGCAGCGGGATAAAAATGTTAAAGAACAAAGGGCAGACTTCCAGGAGCAAAGCCAACATGTCAGAGTAGAGAAAGCATTCAGCCAAGATCTTGCAACATTTCCCTCCAAACAACTCTAAAATAACACCTCAGATAGAATTCTGAAGTGGTGGTAGAGTCAACAAAAAGGTCAAAATGAGACATTTCTTCCAGCCCAAGACAACTCAGAAGGTCAGAAAAAGAGTTCTTTGACATAGGGGTAAAGGTTGGCCCAGAACCTACATGGATGAAACACAACTGGTGGGACCAGGTATTGGCAACAGAAGCAGCAGCTTCAAGAGCTTTCAAGCCAGGAGACCTGGCAACTAGTTCATAAAGAAACTACAGAGGACCCCAGTGCTAGCCCTGGACATAGGACCAGATGCCGTTTGGTAAATCCATTGCCTATACTCACTTCTGGGTCATAGTTCAAGGGCAGAGAGGGAGCAGGAACTCCGAGGAGCACTATTAATTATAATCCTAAGGGTTCAGGGGCCCTTCCTGCGTAAGGACTGGAGTGGAGACCAGGAGAGCAGTGAGCAAACCTCTCCCCAGAACACATCACCGTGGACGCACTGAAAGTTCCAAGCCCCCAGAATTAGCTTTGAAAAAAGCAGTGTGAAAAGGCCTGGAACTTGAGACAGCACCTTTGCAAAGCTGGCAACTGATCCTAACTTTAACATAAAGCTTAAAATCAAGAAACAGCATGGAAAATAAGCAAACAACAACAAAAAACTGATCATAAAAATCTCCCGTTGTGAAAAGGAAGGTTAAGATACAAACTCAGAAGAAGATAATGAAGTCAAAACAGCTACAAGCAAATCCTCAGAGAAAAATATGAATTAGACACGAACCCAACACAAATTCCTGAAAAGGCTAAAAAGTGATTTTCAAAATCAAGTCACAGTTAGAGTCACAATGTACGATGACTAACTTGGACAGACTTGGCTCTTCTCAGCAAAGCAAGGTTCCAAGACAACTCCAAAAGGCTCATGATGGAAAATGCCATCCACATCCAGAGAAAGAATTACGGAGTCTGAATGCAGACCGAAGCATACTGTTTGCTCTCTCTCTTTTTGTTTTGTTTTGTTTCTTCCTTCTCATGGTTTGTTCCATTAGTTATAATTCTTCTTTACAAAATGACTAATGTGAAAATATGTTTAATATGAATTTATATGAACAGCCTATATCAGATTGCATGCTGTCTTGGGGAGGGGGAAGGGGAAGGAAGGGGAGAAAATTTAAAACTCAAAAGCTTGTGGAACTGAATGTTGTAAACTAAAAAGAAATAATTTATTTTTAAAAACCAAATAAGAATGGTAGAGGAAAAATTAGGTAAAGAAATGAGAGCAAAGGAAAAAATTATGGTAAAAGACACACACATACACACACACACACACACACACACACACACACACAATACTGAAGAAAACAACACCTTAAAAACCAGAATTGGCCAAATGGAAAAAGATGTACAAAATCTCACTGAAAAAAATAATTCCTTAAAAATTAAAATTGGAAAAAAATTAAAATTGGGCAAATTGAAGCTTTTGATTCCATGAGACATCAAGAAACAATAAAATAAAGTCAATGTTAGGAAAACTATCAGCATAATTGACCGTATCAATAACAGTCATAAACAATAAAAATCATATGATTTTATCAATAGATGGAGAAAAAGTCATTACAAAGATATAGCACCCATTTCTATTAAAAGCACTAGAAAGCATAGGAATAAATATAATCATTCTTAAAATGATAAGTAATATCTATCTAAAACCAAGAGCAAGCATGATCTGTAATGGGGATAAACTTGAAACTTTCTCAATAAGATCAGGGGTGAAGCAAGGATGTCCATTACTACCATTATTATTCAATATTGTAGTAGAAATGCTAGTATAACAGTAAGACATGAAAAAAAAAATCAAAGGAATAAAAGTAGACAACAAGGAAACAAAACTCTCACTCTTTGCAAATGATTCAATAGTATATGTAGAGAACCCTAGAAAATCAACTAAAAAACTAGTTGAAACAAGTAACTTTAGCCAAACTGTAGGATAGACAATGAGCCCACCTAAATCATCAGCATTTCTATTTACTATCAACAAAGCCTAGCAGGAAGAAACAGAAAGAGAAATTCCGTTTAAAATAACTGCAGACAATATAAAAAATACTTGGGAATCTACCTGCCAAGACAAACCCAGAGACTATATAAACACAATTACAAAACACTTTTCACACAAATAAAGTCAGATATAAACAACCAGAGAAATATTGGTTGCTCATGGGTAAACCAAGACAATATAATAAAAATGACAATTAAGTTAAATTACTTATTCAGTGCCATACCAAACTACCAAAGAATTATTTTACAGAGCTGGAAAAAATATTAACAAAATTAATCTGGAAGAATAAAAAGTCAAGAATATTAAGAGAATCAATGAAAAAAAAATATGAAGAAAGGTGGGCAACAGCATTAGATTTCCAATCCTCAACATTCTCTCATTTAACTCAAGCATTTGCATGATTTTATTAGTAACCTCATTTTCACTTATATGTTGGCAACCATCCACATTCACAGTTATACACAGTAGAGAAAAAAATGAAAGGCATGATGCACCTAGTATCCTATTAGGTGCTTCACTGGTCTTCTTCATCGCAGCACTGGAAAGAATTCCCAGTGCATTTGTTGCATATTTTTATTGCTTGCCTTCAAAACTCAAGTTTTGTATTGCAATTATGCCTCCAAAGCATAGTGAGTACAAGTCCTTCAGGCTCTAAACCAGTGGTCCTCAACCTTCCTAATGCCACAACCCTTTAATACAATTCCTCATGTTGTGGTGACCCCCAACCATAAAATTATTTTCATTGCTACTTCATAACTGTAATTTTGCTACTGTTGTGAATCGTAATGTAAACATCTGATATGCAGGATGTATTTAAATTGAACATAACCCACAGGTTGAGAACTACTAGTCTAAGCGCAAGTGTTCGAAGTCAGTGATATAGATTAGTAAAAAAAAATAATAATAATAAAGGTGTTAGATAAACCATGCAGGAAAAGGATCTTAAATAGAGCACAATGTCGTTGATGAATTATTTCTGCCTGGTGTATCCTACACAATCTCCAACACTATCTACCAGCTATGAAGGACAGAGTATTGGAGGTGATTTTAAGACCTCACCAGACTTAGGCATCTTCCAACAGTAGTAACTAAAATCCCAGAGACCTCTCCCTTGGTTTTCAGAAGTTGTCCAAAGGAGAGAGTTTACTGCAGCATAGTATGTAGTACAATGCTCTCATACTTCCATCTGACACAGTGGGAGGTAAGATTCAAGTTTTAAAATGTTTTCTATGTAAGGATTTTCTTTGCTGTATAGTATTTATGGTTTTGTAGATTTCATGTATTATGAAAAGTGAATATTGTCTGAAGCCAAATTTTTAATTGAGATAGGATAAAAAAATCACAGAATTCTAGGAATTTATTAGCAAGAAAAAGTCTTTTGCATATTACCAATTTTATTTTGTGTACTGCATTTTATGAATTACTTCATGGTTGCCGTGTTAGGAAAAGTACATATTATCAGAATTAATGTTTTGTTACAAAAAATTATATGCAGGAAAGTGTGTTTTCACAATATCTAGCAAAAAAAAAATACAGTTTTTAGTGGTTGCAGGACCCTAACCTCCTATTTCTCATAGGTTCAATGCATCAACATTTGCATTTCTTTTACTTTCACACCATTTTCTAGGACTCTCTAAGATCATTACCCCTGTAATAGTGGAAGACTGTATATTACAAAGCAATAATAATCAAAACAACCTGGAACTGACTAAGAAATAGAGTAGTAAACCAGCTGAATAAATTAGATACACAATACACAGCAGTAAATGATCATAGAAATCTGTGTTTGATAAAATCAGAGTCAAGCTTTTGGAATAAGAACTCACCATTTGACAGAAACTGCTGTGAAAACTAGAAAGTAGTTTGGCATAAACTAGGCACAGACCAACCACACCATATACCAAGAAAAAGTCAAATGGATGAATGATTTAGGTATAAAGACTAATACCATAAGTAAATTAGGAGAGCATGGAAAAATGTCTCAATTGAATATATAAATAAGTGAAAAGTTTATGATCAAGCAAGAGATAGAGATGATCATGAGAAGTAAAATGAATAATTTTAATTGTATAAAATTAAGAGAATTTTGCACAAATCAAAATTAGAAGAATAACAGAAAATTAGGGAAAATTTTTATAGCAAGTTTCTCGGATAAAGGCCTCATTTCTCAAATATATAGGAAACTGAATCAAATTTATAAAAATGAGAGCCATTCCCCAGATGAAAAATTATCACAGGATGTGAACAGGCAATTTTCAGAAGAACAAACAAAGCTATCAATACTCACATGAAAAAAAATGCTCTAAATCACTACTGATTAGAGTAATAATGCAAATTAAAACAACCCTGAGATACCCCCTCACACCTATCAAATTGGCTAATTGATAAAAAAAGAAAATGATAAATGATGGAGGGGATATGGAAAAATTGGGATAGTAATACATACTTGGTGAAATTGTGAACTAGTCCATTCATTCTGGGAAAAAATTTGGAACTATGTCCCCAAAGCTATAAAACTGTGCATACCCTTTAGTCACTACTAGGTCTGTATCCCAAAGAGATCAAAGAAAAGGGGAAAGAACCTATATGTCCAAAAATACTTATGGCAGCTCTTTTTATGGTAGCAAAGAATTGGAAATTGAGGGGATGCCCATCAACTGGGGAATGGCTAAACAATTTGTGTATATGATTGTGACAGAATACTATTGTGCTATCAGAAAGAATGAGCAGGATGGTTTCAGAAAAACCTGGGAAGACTTATAGGAACTCATGCAAAGTGAAGTGAGCAAAACCGGAAGAACACTGTATACAGTAACAGCAATATTTTCAGGATGATCAACTGTGAAAAGCTTAGCTACTCTCATAAAGACAATGATCCAAGACAATTCCAAAGGACCCATGATGAAATGCTGTGCTCTTCCAGAGAAAGAACTAATGAACTCTAAATGCAGATTGAAGCATACCTTTTTTTTGAACTTTATTTCTCTTGGAGTTTTTTTGTTCTCTGTTTTCTTTTGCAACATGGCTAATATGGAAATATGGTTTGCATGGCCTCACAAATATAATCAATACTAAAGTGCTTGTTTTCTCAAGAAGGGGGGGAGGATGGAAGGAAGGGAAAGAATTTGGAACATAAAATTTTTAAACATGAATGTTAAATATTTTCCATGTAATTGGGAAATATTTAATGAAATAAATAAAGATATATTTTAAAAAGAACAAGGAGCCAAGTATAGATTCCTGGAATACTCCATTGGAGACTTCTTATCATGTTGACATCACACCAGTAAATAAGAGTAAATCAGTGAACTCAGCCATCAACACAGTAGTTGTAACTAGTATTGCACATAGTTATCCTTTTATATAGGGATCCTTTCACAGAGCCTTGAGCAGTCATTTAGGAAAATGTGTTCCACTATCTTTTTATTTCTTATAGCAAAGGTACCTAAATGTAATGTGAGTGTGTTTTTCTTTGGGGTTACAAGAGGCTCAGCAGTAGATAAAAATCGAAATGGGAAAATGAGAAATGAGTTATATTTGGAGATTTCTCCATAATTTTTTTGGGGGGGGGGACAAAATATGACTGAATTTATGAGAGATTTATGAAATATTATGTGCAAGTGATTCTTTTATATTTTAAAACCTTCAACTTAACCTAGAGCAAAGAGTTTTAATATTTTTTGTGTCATGGACTTCTTTGGCAGTCTGGTGAAATCTATGGACCCCTTCTCAGAATAATGGGTTTTTTTACGATAAAATAAAATATATAGGATTACAAAGAAGGCCAATTATATTGAAACACAATTACCATAATATTTTTTTGAAGTTCTCAGAACCCAAGTTAAGAATCCCTGTCCTAGAGGAACTTGAACTGAAGTAAGGCTGGGAGTGACTGTGTGAGCAGGTAAGGATGGCAAGGGCCCAGAGGACAAGTGTTTGCAGAAGTTAGGATAACTTCTTAATTCTCCCACTATAAAGGTGAGGTAAACAGTATTTCCTTGACCTACCTTTAGTGATGGAATTAAATTCCTCATTTTATGAGGATCCATGTGGGATCCTGCAGGATAATCATCACCTTATAGACATTACTGGCCTCTTCTATTATAGACCACCCAGATAGTACAGACATACAGTGTAAGAGCTGGAGAGGACCATAATATTTACCTACTCCAATTTACTCATTTTACAAGATGATGGGAAACTGAAATTTAGACAACGGAAGTTTTTCAAAGAGGGGATATTGTTGTTTTTTTTTTAAATGAACAAGTATATTTTCCCCCTCCCTCCTACTTCTGCCACCCCATGGGAAAAACAAAACAAAACACCAAAATCCTTGTGTAACTCCAGTCCCAGAGCCCATGGGTATGGTATTCTCTCCTCATTGGTGGAGCTCAATGTCCTGTGCCTGCATGATAGACAGGGTAGAGCTGGTGAAAGTAGGGGACAGGAAAGCCCTTCCCTTTCAAACTTTGAGTCTCTTTGGAGATTTCTTCAAATCTCTTTGGGTGCTTCTGGCTTCCAACCTAGAGAGAAAATGGAAGGGGCCAACCCCACTCCAAGTAAGCAAAAGAAAAGACTCTGGGAAGAAGCCAACATGAGAGAACCTAACAGTCCCTATCACATCTCTATCCCTGGCTTCCTACATTAGAGACTTTGGGGAACTTTCCCTCTGGTGAGATCTGGAATACTTCTCTTTACTGAGCTGTTACCTTGCTCCCAATGGGAGATGTCCTTCGTTCTGTATTGTCTGGTATATATTCTCCTATGAATACTTCCTCTGATTTCTGTTTCCTATTGATCTGGATACATGGGTTTCTTGGTTAAGTGCTATGTGTGGTGGGAAAGGGGTCAAGCCTTAGCTATAAACTTGGGGTCCTGCTTTGACCCAATAATGAAACAGCAATCGGAAGTTAGATTGAACCTGAAAATCACATCTCCTAGACTAACAATATTTAAGGAAGCAGATAGATATACTTCTATCTCAGTATCCCCTCTCTCTGAGAGCAGAGTGACCTCTAGCCCCAATCTCCTCCTTCCCCTCCTGGAAGGAAATAAAGTTTCTCTTAGAGAAGGGTAGGTGGAGAAGAGTCTAAAGATATCTATTCTGCCTCCCTTCAAGCCACACAAAACCACCATGCTAAATGTGAAGGACAACTTAGTACTGTATTTACTATACTTTACTATACTTCTTTGTTATAGTCAAGAAAAATAAATTCCCATATTGGTAATGTTTAAAAAATATGTGTTTCATTCCACATATTAGTTCATCACTTCTCTGTCAGGAGATGGGAAGCATTTTTCATACTTTGTCTTCTGAAGTCATGATTGGTCAGAATTAGACAGAAAAAACAGACACGATAGATCTATGGATAGACACAACAGATAGACAAACATAGGAGATAGAGATAGAAGATTAGACAGACATAGATACATAGATAGACAGATATAGCACCTATTAAATACTTACCATGTGTCAGGCCCTGGCACATAAATGCTGGAGATAACACAAAAGAAAAAACAAGATAGTTCCTACTCTCAAGGAGCTTACATTCTAATGGGAGAAAGCAACACATAAAAAAGAAGAGTGAACAGTGTGGCTGAGTCACCTTCAGGGGAGGGTGCAAGGCAGCTGGGGTATAGTTAGGGAAGATCTGAGAGTGAGCCAAGAGGGAAGTAGACAGTGTGCTTGGGACTTCTGATGAAATGGCAGTTCTTAAGTTTTTCAAAAATGTTCACTTTTGCAATATTTATGTTATAGTATCAATTATTCTCTCCTGGTTCTGTTTATTTCACTCTGTATCCATTTGTATAATCTTCCTAGGTTTCTCTGGAATTACCTCTTCATTTCTTACAGCCAAATTCAATGAGAGTAAGGCTGACCCATTCCCTTTTGCCTTCCTGTCTCTTTCATTTCTGATATTGTTAATTTGGTTTTCTTCTTTCTTCTTTTTAATCAATTGCCCTTGATTGTTAGGGTTAGAGCTGAAGAAAGAGACAAAACAGAAGGAATTATGAAGGAAATTTGGGACAGTTTTATAATTGTGAAGAAGGCCAGAAGATTAATTCGGAAAGGGGAAATCTGTGAAGACCTAAAGAGAAGTTAAAAGAGGAAAAGATTTGAGTTGACAAAGAAAAAAATTTGTTTATGTTCCCACAGTGACAGAGCTATGCCTGGAGAATAGGTCTCCTGACTATTAGTCCAGTACTTTTTCCACTGTGTCATGGTGGTGTACTTAATGACTTATCCAACTATAAACCATCTCCGTCAGTGGGAGATTAGGGGTCAGATCTCTTGTCCTAAATCTTTTTTTGTACAGAAACACAGTAAAAAAAAAACAAAAAACAACCTTATAATAAATTCTCCTGTTTCTAGAGCACGTAAGTTATACTAAAGTTCAGATGATGAACAAATTCAACTCCAAACCCATTTCTTAAGCATTTACTACATATAGAACATTGTGTTAGGCACTGGGAGAAAAATAAAGACATAATCTCTACCCGCATGGAGTTTATAATTTAATAGGGGGATAGCCACACATTTAAATAACTATGTAACAACTACCCCCCCCCCTTGAAACTCTGAACATTGTAGCTCCAATAACCCTAGTTACTTTTCCTGGGTTCAATGTGGGTTGTTTTGGGGTACTCAGTTATATATCAGAGCCCAACCCCCCACAAGAACAACACTCTTCTTACAAACCACAGGATCCAATAACAAAAGCATTTCATTTAGATGAAATAATGTTAATATCAAGAAGGAATCACGTAGAATGGTGCTCTGTCCCTGCATACATACAGGCATAACATTCTACATCTCCTAAAGAAGAAGCCATCATGGAAAAGGTTATGAGAAAGTGAAAAAAAAGTCTCTCAGAGTGTGAGGAAATTGTCCATCATCCCCACTGCCATACCTCACCTGCTCTCAGTATGTTTTCAGTGGCCAGCACACAGATCTCTTCCAATCCCTTGGGACTAATTTTGCCTCAGCTTTGGTGATGGGTTGCCAGTTCTCTCAAAGCAGAGTCCTTTAGGTTCTTATTATCCATTTTTTCTACAACTTGAACACATTAAAGATGACTTATACATCTCCCTGCTCAGTAGACCAAGTCCCACAACGTCAGATTTCTCTAGCTTAGATCTCTGTCCACTGTAGCTAAGGATTTTCCTGTGTCCCCAGTCTAAAAAGTTCTTCATATCTCAATTTTATTTTCTTTACAGCAAATTGCCTCTTTCTTTTCTTCCTTCTCCAGTTCTAGCATCCTGACTCAATCCCCACATCCAGGCACAATGCCCCTCAGGATTTTGACATCTTGGAGCTTTTTTCTAATGAACAGCACCTCCCATGCCTCACCATTTGGGGCACTTGAAGTCACTCTGGACAGTTCTCAATAAGGACTACTTGTCCTTATTACATCCATGATATAAAAGGGATCTTACTAATAGGAAAGGTGGAAAGGCACAAAGTGCTATTTTAAGTCTGAGGGGAAAAAAGGGATCATTTCCAATGGGAAGGGGAAAGTGGGGAGGGGATTGTCAGGGAAGGCAGAGATAGCATTTGAGTTGGTTCTTACAGTATGGGTGGTGGATCTTACTCTTACAACTCTGACATTATCCCTGACAACCAGCATCAAAATGGTTAAACAATGCTTCTGGAGAATCTGTCATGTTTGCAAATACCCAATTACACCCTCCTTCACACCCATGCTTGCCTTTTAGTTGGAGAAAAATGCATCTGCATCTCATTATCTATGCAAAAACAACAGGTGCAAAATTCAGAGGCCACTCTGGAGACATTCAGGCCAAAGAATGTACTTTAGTGTGCAGTGCCCATCGACTTGGCATTTTGCTGCTGATCTTCCTATGAGATGTGCTGGGAATTAGTCCACGAGCCCAGCTTCTCTCACAGCAAGAGCAGGTGGTCCCACCTACTCCTCCCTAGAACACAAGACAAAAGGCAGCTGGGAGGGCATCTGATGAAGGGCTGGTTCATGCCCAATTTGTTTTTACAATCTCCTGACAAGTTACTTGCAAAGCCTGGAAATATGTATCACAGTCAAGACAAAACATACACAAACACACACAAACATACACACACCATATATATTATGTATGTATTTGTATTTTAGTATACAAATACATATATACATACATACATACACCATATATTTGCACACACATATACATACATATATGATATATGGGTGTATACATACATACATACATACATATATATACATATATATATTCTTCCCTCCCTGAACAGGTCCTAAAGTAATACTGAATGATTACCAAAGAGGAAATTTTTACAGTAGAGCTCCCCACTCAAGACATTTAGGATGATGGAAAGTCCCCACAGCCTTATCCCTGGGCCAGCCCTGAAACAATGCCCTGTGTTTTCAAATTTTGTTCTGTGATGAAAACAGAGCCCAAAAGTGAGAATAGTTGGTTCAGTCTTATGCATTAAAAAAAACAGTAGTAGTAACAGCAGAAGTCCAGGCTACCAGTACACAACACAAACACTATACAAAGTTCCTTCTGCTTTGCTTTCTCCATTAGTGTACCCACTACAGTCTAATACCCATAGAACAGAATGATATCTTTGCCTGGTATTCAAACAAGATGATTTTTTTTTAAGTGAGTGTGATTTGCTTCCTCATTTAGGAACTAAAATAGGTCTCTGTGAATGTAACTGCCCTCCCTGGCAGTCCCACTTTCATTCATTCACTATTCATTCACTCACTATTTCAATATTTATTGAACACCTATAAGGCACTGTGCTTGGGAAGGGGGAGGGGACAAATAAAGATAACATGTCCCTACCCTCAAGATATTTACAATCTAGTATGAGAAATAGAACAGTACACAATTAACTATGACTATAAATCAGAATATGGCAAGTACCATAAAAGATCAAATGACATAACATATGTGCAACACTTTGTAAACTTCAAACCACTCTATAAATGCTAAGAGAAGGAATAATAACCCGATACCCAGTTTCCTCATCAATAAAGTGAACTATAATAATTCTTGTTCACAGCATAAGAATTAAAAGAATAAATGTGAAATGTAAATGTGTTACTGTAAACCTTAAAATACTTTATAAAAAAAGGTATGAGCAAAGGTGCAGAGGAAGGAAAGTACAGAGCATGTTCAGCAAATGTAGTGGAAACATCATTTTTTAGAAGATGATGATGGGGTAGTGTTGGATAGGTTGAACTGGAGATGCCAGTGGAAATATAGATAGGGATATCCAATTGACAGAAATGTGAGAGTGGAGCCCAGGAAAGATTCTGGGAATGGAGATAGAGATCCAAAAGTCCTTTTCCTAGAGGTGATAGTTGAAGACATGGGAGTGAATAAAATCTCCCTGGGAGAAGGTATAGAGAGACAAAAAAGAGGATGGGGGCAAGAGACATTGGGAAAATCCATGAGTCATAGAAGGACACCAAGGAATCACAATTAGAGTTTTAGGACAAGAAGTTAGAAGAGTGTAGTATTATCTGAGGACTCAGAAGAAGATTTGGGGATGAGAAGTCACCTTCAAGGAAGCAATATCAGTAGAGTGGCAGAAAAGGAAGTAAACTTGTGAAGAGTTTAGGAGCAAGTGAGTGGTGAGAATGAGGAGGCAGAAAGTGGAAGGCTCCTCTTTTGAGAACTTTAGCAATGAAGAAAGCCTTAAGATTAGGCAGTGGCTCAAGGGTGAAGCAAGATTGAGTGGTAATATCCCTGCAACTGACCAAGAAATGTGATCCTAGCTTCTTTATGCAGGCTTGAAGAAGATGTGGTACAATGAAAAGAATCCTCAAAACACCAATTTGGAAAAAAAAATGAAATTTCGGAAAGCATTAGGGTTTTCAGTCCATGTGTAGATAAGTGTGGTATAGTGGAAAGAATGATGGATTTGGATTCAAAGGACCTGGGTTCAAGTCTCAACTCTGTCACTTATTACCTGTGTGTCCTTAGACAAGTCACTTAACTTCCCTGTGCCTTAGTTTCCCCATCCATAAAATGGGGAGGTTGGATTAGATTATCTCTAAGGCCCCTTCCAACTCTGAATCAATGATTCTATGGCCATATTCTTGATTCTATTCTTTTGTAAGACATATTAAGTGACAAAAGTACACACAAAAAAAACCCTAAGTCCCAGACCATTCAAGTGGGGATGACAGGGACAGCTAAAATCAAGTTCTCCTTTCTGTGTCCATTTTGTTGTGGCAGAGTGGCACACTAGAGATCAAGCAGCCTTCAGTATCTCCCCATCCCTGTCACAAGCAATTACTGTTTTATTCTTCACTCTAATCTTTCTTCCCCAATTACTGCCTCCTGCATTAAAGAATCAGAGGCCCTAAATGGAAGGTTAGCTGGAGAGTCAACACTGCGTAGACAGATGGGTCAATAGTTCTTCCTTAATGGGATTTCTCTCACTCCCTACTCCTTCAAGATGCCATTCACAGGCAGAGGGGCCAGTCAGCCGCATCTGCTTTTAAAGTCAAATGCAAGATGAGGCTGGAGGACCTGCTTTGTAGTACATTGGCTTTGGGCTCTCTTTATGTGAATGGGGATAGCCTTTTACTGATGTCTCCCCTGAGATACCCATAATCTCCTATCCCCCTCACTTTACTCTCTTCTGTTCAAGTGAGGGAGAGAGGGAGGGAGAGAAAAATGGAAGAGATAGAAAAAAAGAAGAGAAAGAGAAAAAAGAGAGAGCCAAAGGGAGAGGGGAGAGGAGTAGAGAGGGAAGGAAGAAGAGAGGGAAACAGAGAGAGAGAGAGAGAGAGAGAGAGAACACCAGCTGAGCCCCTGTTTCAAATGTCAACCTAAAGAGAGGATAAGCTCACCCTGGCATACACACCAGCCAATAAGATGTTAAATATTAAACCTCCCAGCAACCTGCCCATGCTGAACATGGCGGTTTCATTATGCAGTCTTTTCTGGGCTTAAGAGAAAGAGATCACATCTCTCCAAGAAGCACACCATAGAGATTTGCACTCAGCCTCCTCTGCACGAGGGAAGCCTTCAAAACTGTTCAATTTGTCTAAATCCCATCCATCTTTAATGTCATCGTCTACATTTTCTCCTCTTCTCTTCTTTCAAAGCAACAAAAAGGAAAATGTCACTGCAATTGGGGCCAATTCAAAAGCCAGGCTTAGACATATATTGTGTTTTGATTCCCATCTCCCTTTGTTTCCTCTTGTCCCAGGTCTCCCCATACTTAAAAAAAAAAAAATTGTAGCCGGTCTCTACAGCAGTCCTGCTTCGTTTGGCCTTTGGAATCATCCTGTCTTTCTTCCTCTCGTATATACTTCCCTTCTGTCCCCTCGCCTGCAGCACAGGATCATGGCAATGGAGTCAAAAGGGACTTTCCATCTTAGATCAAACTCCTCATTTTAGAAATGAAGGGTTAATTGACTTGTCCAAGTTCATACAACTACTAAATGACAGAAATGGGGTTCGAACCTGGTCCTCTGACTCTAAATCTGGTGTTTCTTCCACTTTGCCTTAAGGTGAATAGATATTCTCTTTATCCGGACATCCTACTTATTCTAATTGCATCAGAGGGAGAATTCCCTGTCATACACCAAACCAAATTCTGTGAATGGAGACTTAGAGGCTGAGCAGCCCAGGGAGGAAAAAAGAAAACCCTTCTGGCCCTTTTCTTTTTTTAAGCAAATAGCTCCAAAAATGAGGACTGATCAGATGTCAGCCGGTTCAAAACAAATGGGATTGTCCCGAAGTGTAGCAGGGTTACTGCTGTTGTTGTTTTCAATTTCTCTCTTCTCCCCCCCCCCCCAACACAAACCACCTCAACATAGGTAAAAAGACTCTTTAAGCCACGAAGGGCAGGTGGCAGTTCAGATGATGATGACAGTCAGCATGCTTGCCTGACAGCAACTCTCTCACCTAGGAATAAAGAGCTGATGCACTGATTGATACCTGAGGGAGAGGCTGTCATCAAGCAGGACACAGACGGGGAGATAAGCGACTCAATCAGTGTCAGACCTGTCCTGCCATAACACCGCCTGTAAATCACTTTGGTTAAAGATTCGAGACTGCAAAAGCAGAGAGGGAAAAGAAAGTCGCAGAAAACCCGAGTGGGGAGAGCGACAGTGGGGTCTCTGCTTACAGTCAGCTCGGCTTAGCAGGGAAGAAAGGGAGATAACCAGTTCATAAAAACCTCCTCCTTTGCATTTTCAGATAGAGTTAAGATTCCAGCCTTCCTTTGCTTTGGTGGATTTTCAGAGATTAAAAAAAAAATCCCAAAGACTCCAGTGGAAATCCACTGTGTGGGAGGGAGAGATGGAGAAATTCTTGTTGACATCACTGCCATGCTCTTCCTCCCTCCTCCCTAACTCTGGGAGAAGAGGAGCTGGTTATGCCACGTGAGGAAAACAATCATCAAAGCCTCAGCATTTTAATGAGGAAAGATTTCCCCAATTTTCAAACTGCCTTGAGATTGGGCTCCAGCAGCTTCCAAACCATGCTGCCAATTTGATTAGCAGCTACCAAACCCATTTTAGAGATTGCTTTTCAGTGTATTTTAATTAAGCATTGGAAACAAAAAAACACCACACACAACAACAACTCACATGTCCCTTTTTCTTTCCCCGGGGGACAGAATAGGAGGGAGAAGTCTTGGGTTGGAAATAATGAATGGATTAGTAATTAATTAATTGCTGGAAGGGAAGGGTAGAGCAGTCCATGGCTCCTTGCTGCTTTCCTCCCCCCTCCCTCTCTCTCTCCTAAGATCTCTCTTTCTTACTTTAATTAATTTTTTTGCTACCTCAGCACTTCTTTTATCAAATATTCAAATAAATTAAACAAACCGAGTACACATAGCCCAAAGTACTCAGTAGGGCTTTGAATGGGAAGCACAGTCCTGATTTACGTTTGTAAATGCCCAGAAGCTTTATTCAACATCATCTCAGACTCCAAAGGACATTTATTAGCACCTTTGCTAATTTTCTTCTTGGGTGTTTAAAAGAAGGAGGAGCACCCAATCGGGCCCTGCTTTAGAAGGGGACTGGTCCTGGAAAACAACCAGGAACTCAGGATTCCTCCCTTTTCCACCCTAATGCATTCACACACAGATCCTCAGTCCCTAATCTCTCCTCTGAATCTTTCCTACAGTTGTGGATGTCTTCTTGCTCCATGATCCAGCTGTTTTATAAGCCACTGGCTCAGGGGCAGACACATTCTATCAGCTGCCAATTTTTTCTCTGTGCTTGGCAGAATGGTGGGGATTACAGTTGGCTCTCTCACATTAGAACAAGTAAGCCAGGAAAAAAAAAATCCAACTAATTCCCCTCCCCCAAAGCTCCTGCCCTTGCTCAGGGAGGAGTGATACATGGTACTAGGCTTCTCTCCTCCACGAGACCATCTCTTCTGAGCCCTCAAAGTTGTGTCAAATGAGCGCTTGATTTCTGACTCTGTTCAGCCACTTACCACCTTTGTGACCCTGGACAAGTCACATACCTCTCTAGGCCTAAGTTTTCTCATCTGTAAAATAAAGGAGGAGTTTGACTTCATGACCTCCAAAGTCTCTTTCAGCTCTGAAGCTTTGATTTGATGATCTCAAGAGATGAGTTCTTGGAGACAGTTTTGAGGGCAGCCAGCTCACTAGTAGATAATGCTTGAATCTTGGATGAAATATCATTTGCATCTAACTTCAAGAGGGAACATTATGCCTAGAAAGAATTATTTCTTCCCAAAATGAATTATTTGTTAAATGGCTGTGGCGACAGTCTTATAGTTTGACCACTTAGGAAGGAGAGGGAGCTTGCACTAGCTTTTTTAAAAGGCGCTGAATAATAGCTGACATTCACCTAGACTTCTAGGTTTACCAAGTATTTACATCATCTCATCTGAGCCTCACAACAACCTGATGATGTGAGTGCTACTGGTACACTCCATTTTAGAGTCAGGAAACTGAGGCTTATAGAGGTTAAAGGACTTTTCCACGGTATTAAGTGCTAGAGGTATAATTTGAACCCAGCTCTTTCTGATTCCAAGTCATAAATTTAGTCAGAGCAGAAGACTGGAAGGGACAAGGAGGAGTTCAAAAAGAGTGTTGAAATGAGTTTTTGAATGTCTATTGAGCATTTCAGCCCAAAAGATTCAATAAAAACAGAATTATTTTGCACTGGCAGATGGAATTTGAATAATTTTTTGTCAAGCAATTAAATAATGCTGAGTTATGCACTGATAAGCAGAGGCAGAATGAAAAAGCATAATAAAGGAAGAGTAAGTTACCTGTGGTCTCACTGATTGAAGAGGCAAGAAGGAAAAGTCTATAAGATAGTGAGTCAAAGAAGAGTCACTTGGAGTCCCAGAAGTCATTTTAAGTGCAAGATAATCTGCTTCTGGAAAGGAAATACTCAGGCCTTAACTAGAAGACCCTGTCTATCTCAGGCCTTGTCTAATCTAAAAAAATTGGAGGGCCCCATATTTTATGAATTAAAAAGCTCTCTGGGTCACAGAACAGACTCCAGACAAAGAATCCTGGAAGCAGTCGTGTGAATGGTTTAATATGATATCAGCAAGGGTAAGGTGATGGTTCTAAAACTGATGCCTGGTCCTTTCTAGCTGTAAGGACCAGGGGGAGTGGTCAGTGGTCAGTTACTAGCATGCTAAGCCCTATCTGTCATGTGAACCAACCAACACCAGGGGGAGCTCTAGGGTAACCACTGAGCTCCTTGGGTCTTTCTGGCCATAAGAACATCAGGCTATTACTTTCCTATCACTATCCCTCTTTTGGGGTGATGCCATGTTCTTGATTATTATGTAGGTTAGTGTGGAAAATCCAGGCAGATTAATAACTCAGGCTCCAACTAATCATCTGCATTCTCTCTCTTGTCAAAGTGGTTCGGTAGTTTTTCAGTTAAGTCTGACTCTTTGTGAGCCCTTTTGGGGCTTTCTTGGCAAAGATATTGGAGTGGTTTACCCTTCCTTCTCCATCTCATTTTACACATGAGGAAGCTTAAGTGACTTGCCCAAGGTCACACAACTAGTAAATGTCTGAGACCAGATTTGAACTCAGGAAGATGAGTCTTCCTGACTCCAGGCCCAGTGTGCACTGCATGACCTAGCTGCCCTTGTCAATCAAAGTCCCAAGACCTTATATCAGTTATATTTCAGTAGGTAAAAATAAATGGGGTAATAAAGCAAACAGCAGACATATATATTTTGGAAACAACCACAATCCACATAACTTATTCTTGTTGGCTCCCCTTAAAGAGTTTAAATAAATAGTTTAAATGTTTAGGCAAACCTCCTGTCTCCCAGTGACAGGTCAAGTCAACAAATATTTATTAAGAGCCTACTATGTGCCAGGCACTGGAACTGAAAATAAGCAGAACAAAAGATATTCTTTGTCCTCCAGGAGCTTACATTCCAATGAAGGAAAACAACACTTAAAAGAGAGCTGAAAGGGGTGGGGAAGAGGGACAAGGTACCTGTGTATGATGGAGAAAATCCAGATTCAAGTGTGGAGCCCATAAAGGAAAGAAGTGGCTGGTGTCATCACTTTCCTAAAACAGAAGTTCCCGGTGGGGAAAGGCTGAACAAGTTGTGATACATGAATGTAATGGGATACTATTGTGCTTTAAGAAGTGATGAGCAGGCAGACTTCAGAAAAACTTGGAAAGACTTATATGAACTGATGCTGAGTGAAGTGAGCAGAACCAGGAGAACATTGTACACAGTTAAAGCCACATTGTGTGATGACTAACTTAGACAGATGTGGCTCATCTCAGCAATGCAAGGCTCTAAGACAACTCCAAAAGACTCATGATGGAAAATGCTATGCACATCCAGAGAAAGAATTATGGAATCTGGATGCAGATCGAAGCATACTATTTACTCTCTCTCTTTTTTGTTTTGTTTTGTATCTTCTTTCTCATGGTTCATTCCATTGGTTATCATTCTTCTTTACAACATGACTAATATGAAAATATGTTTAATATGAATGTATTAATGTACATAATGAGGGGGAAGGAGAGGGAGAAAATATAAAACTCAAAAGCTTCTGGAACTCAATATTGTAAATTAAAAATAAAAACATTTAAAAATTTTTAAAAATAGAAGTTCTAGGAGGAACTGATCAATCGGATGAAGAAGCTGCAGGGGCAAAGTGAACTTTCAGGGTAAAGAGGCTGGCCTGGTGGAGAAAGTCCAGAGAGTGAGGAGCAGAGCTCAGTGAGGAATGATACAAAGGACAGAGGGGTTGAAACACTCATATAATCCACGTAGTGCACACCAATGGGTGCTGGGCATTGAAAGGCTGAAAGTCTTACTCATTATTCTAAATGGGCAGCTAAGTGGATAGAATGTTGGGCCTAGAGTCAGGAAGACCAATTTTCCTGAGTTTAAATCCAGCCTCAGACATTTACTAGTTGTGTGACCTTGGGCAAGTCACTTAACCTTGTTTGCCTCAGTTCTTTATCTATAAAATGAGCTGGAGAAGGATCAGATGTAACTGAAAAAAATAAACAAAAAAATAACTCATCAGGGACCTTGATCCTACTGTAACTGCTTGCTTGTGGACTTAACTATTTTTGACCTGCCAACAGCCAGTTTAAATTATATTGCTGCTGCTTGTTCATTGGCTGGCCTCTCTACTCGTGGACCAGCAATCCAGGTACAAATGCAAGAAGCAGGTTGATAGAGAAAAGGCACTAACTCCTTCCAGTAAGTCAAAGTTTCCCTAAACTATCTCCTTATGTTAAAATTAGTCCTTCCTGAATCTCCCTGCTTTTGGCTTCCTCCATCAATCCCATAGTTAGAGGCACTCCCAGCCATGATTATGTCCAGGACTCACTCTGTGAGAGGATGCAGTGTTAAATGGAAAATCATTAGGTTCGCAAAAAACCTCATGGACGCTAGAAAATATACACGGGCCCTCAACCATATTTACAAGTGATAACTTCTTTATCCTTACTTCTTTCAATATAGCAGTAGGCTAAGAAAATGTAAGCATTTGCCTGTGTGGAGACCCCCAGATAGAAGATCCTATGAAAATAAAGCAAATTTGGGAACACCCTCAAGTGCTCTCTCTCCTTCCTGATATCTGCTAGGTCCTGGGCACATTGGCCAGTGTTTACTTTCATGGCTGTCGCAGAGGCTAATTTGATCCAGACGTGTGAGCAGTGGAGCTTCAAATCTCAGTAGATGCATTAGTTGGAAGACGATACCAGTAGCAACAACACTCTCCAGCTTTAAGACACAGGAAGCTCCCTTATGTCTCCAGAAAGGAGCAGTCCACAAATGATTGGAGCAGAAGACAAGATTAATTCAGACCCCCAAATACAGACACTCCCACCATGTCATAGTTAGGAAGCCCTGATTTGAATTTAAATGGTCAGCTGAGGTCTTTTGTAAGAAATTAAAGCTTATTAACTCTTCTTCCAAGTTGCTAATCTCAAAGGAATCTCCAACCCTTCAGTACATGACAGGGCTAGTTATAAAGCATTAGCCACCTGTTTTCAATTGGGTAGAATGAATCATCAGGGATCACTGTGAACTTTTTTTTGTCTCTAAGTTAAATGAACACCAGAATCACCACCATTATTCCGGCCAGTGTTGCAATTTGGCACAGGCCCCATACTCAGCCTTCCTCTGGGACAAGGTTTCTAAAGCTATAAGACATAACAGTCATTAAGAGTCACTATCTCAAGACTACCTGAAGCCTTCTGGATGTTTTAAGGAGCCAAACCTATTTGGAGGGCAAAACCAATTCCATGAAAGTTTGAGTCTTTAACGGAGCCAAGGGAGGGAAAAAAATTGCCTACAGGCCAATAGGAAGTTAGGACCAGAAAAGACTGTTGGCTTTCCATTGCCCCAAGGAAACAATGAATTATTCAACAGCTGCAGTTTATTAAAAATTAATGACAAAGGATCATAGGATTTAAGCTGGAAGAGATTAAAGCCAATTCATTTCAACATATATTAAGCTTCTACTGTGTACAAGGTTGTGTGCTAGGTGCTTGTGACACAGATAAACAAAACAGACTTTGCACTGTATTCTACTAGGATGGGGAGAAGGGGGATTTACACAGAAGATTAATGTAAAGTACACATAAAGTAATAAAAAAAAATTCAAGAGGTAGATAGCACTAACTAGATAGATCAGGAAAATAATCCTACACAAGCAAAAATACAAAGTAATTAGGGGGAGGACACTAATGAGTAGGTACAAGGATGTGTAAATACTTAAGTTTTCTGAAAATGTATAACATTTTTAGTTTAATCTGCATTATTAACACTTTCTTCATCCCTTTTTAGAGTCCAGGTAATTTAGAAAAAAAAATAATAAAAATCAAGCTCTGATCTGTAGCATTTGCTAAATTTCTAAGGTTTAAAAACTCACATTGAAAATTTAACAGTTGGCTTCCAGCACTGAACTGTGGTTTGAAGGAAATTAAAGAGTCTAAGGGGAAAACTGAGAAAGGATTTCCTTCTAGAAATGGGGGCCAGCCAGTGCAAAAGCACAGACATAGGCTATGCTTAGAGATCA
>CM053580.1:68143018-68258780 GCA_028627135.1 Pseudochirops cupreus | reverse complement strand
AGAGGCCATGCAATGAGACCAGAAGAAGACAATAAAGTCAAAACTCCTGCATCAAAAACTTCTAAGAAAAATATGAACTTGTTGCAAGCCATGGAAGAGCTCAAGAAGGATTTTGAAAATCAAGTAAGAGAAGTGGAGGAAAAATTGGGAAGAGAAATGAGAATGATGCAAGAAAATCATGAAAAATGAGTCAATGGCCTGCTACAGGAGACCCCAAAAATACTGAAGAAAAAGCACCTTAAAAAATAGACTAACTCAAATGGCAAAAGAGGTCCAAAAAGCCAATGAGGAAAAGAATGCCTTAAAAAGCTGATGGAAAAGGATGGATGGAAAAGGAATTTCAAAAAATCAGTGAAGAGAATAATTCCTTCAAAATTAGAATGGAGTAAATGGAAGCTAATGACTTTATGAAAAATCAAGATACTATAAATCAGATCCAAACAAATGAAAAAAAAGAAGGCAATGTGAAATATCTCATTGGAAAAACCACTGACCTGGAAAATAGATCCAGGAGAGATAATTTTAAAATTATTGCACTACCTGAAAGCCATGATCAAAAAAAGAACCTGGAAATCATCCTTCATGAAATTCTCAAGGAAAATTGCCCGGATATTCCAGAACCAGAGGGCAAAATAGAACTTGAAAGAATTCAGCAATCATCTCTTGAAAAAGATCCCCAAAAGAAAACTCCTAGGAATATTATAGCCAAATTCCAGAGTTTCCAAGTCAAGGAGAGGATATTACAAGCAGTCAGGAAGAAACAATTTGAGTATGGTGAAAACACAATCAAGATAACACAAGATCTAGCAGCTTCTACATTAAGGGATCGAATGGCTTGGAATATGATATTCTGGTAGTCAAAGGAGCTAGGACTAAAACCAAGAATCACCTACCCAGCAAAACTGAGTATAATGCTTTAATGGAAAATATGGTCATTCAATGAAATAGAAGACTTTCAAGTATTCTTGAGGAAAAAACCAGAGCTGAACAGAAAATTTGACTTTCAAATACAAGAAGCAAGAGAAGCATGAGAAGGTAAACAGGAAAAAGAAATCATAAGGAACTTATTAAAGTTGAACTATTTATATTCCTACATGGAAAATATGATAATTGTAACTCAGAAGACTTTTCTCAGTATGAGGATAGTTGAAGGGAATATATGCATATATATGTATGTGTATGTGTGTATACATTCATATATATGTATGTATAGAAGGGTATATGTGTATAAATATGTGAGTGTGTGCATATGTGTGTTAATGTATACATAGACAGAGGGCACAGGATCAGTTGAATAGGTAGGGACAATATCTAAAACAAAAATTAAGAGCTGAGAGAGGAATATAATGGGAAAAGAAGAAAGAGAGAGATAGAAAAGGGTAAATTATCTCATATAAAAGAGGCAAGAGAAAATTATTACAGGGGAAGGGAAGAGCAGGAAGGTGAAAGGAAATGGGTCAACCTTATTCTCATTGAATTTGGCTTAAGAAGGGAATAACATACACACTCAATTGGGTATCTTAGCCTACAGGAAAGTGGGGAGGAGGGGATAAGAGGTGGGATAATAGAAGGGAGGGCAGATTGGGAGAGAGGGTAGTTAGAAGCAAACACTTTTGAAAAGTGACAAGGTCAAAGGAGAAAACAGAATAAGTGGGGGTGGGATGGAATGAAGGGAAATACAGTTAGTCTTTCACAATATAAATATTATGGAAACATTTTGCGTAACTGCACAACTATATGTTGTGTACAAACTGTACAAACTATATTGAATTGCTTGTCTTCCCAGTGGGGGGAGAGGACAGAAGTGAGGAAGGAAGAATGGAAAGAATCTGGAAATCAAAGTTTTAAAAACAAATATTAAAAAAAAAATCCCATGAGTTCACAAAAAAAAAAGCAGTGAAAGATGCAGAGTAAGACATATTTGGGGGAGACATACACATACCTAATGTAGAATTTTGTTTTGTTTGACTCTACATGTTTGTAACTGGGTTTATGTTTTTCTCAACTGAATAGGGACATAATTGGGGTGAGAGGGAGAGAGGTAGATTTTTGCTGATAGAAAAAAGAATGTTTAATTTGCTTGTTGTTGTTTAAGAAAGAATTTGAGGCAGGGATTGGAAGTTTTTAAAGAAAGCAAGGAAGAAAGGATATACTGAGTTCAAATTCTGGTCCTGCCAATTATTGTACTATTAGCTTGGACAAGTAGTTTTACCTCTCTGGGTCTCGGTTTGTATATCTACAAAACTGTGGGGAATGAGGGATAGTAGATTAAGTGATCACTAAGATTCCTTTGAATTTTAAATCTGTGATCCCAAAGAAAGGAAAACTAAAGTTCATTCAGATACTGATGGAAAGAGATGGAAAGTTTTGGAGCCTGTGGGTATGCTTAAGTGGAAAGAGTTCTTCTTTCTAGAGTCAGACGAATCAAGTTCAAATCCTACTTATGACACAACCTGTGTAAGAAGTCACTTGGGGCTCAGTTTCCTCATTTGTTAAAAGAGGGGGTTGGACTAGATGGCCTCTGAGGTCCCTCCTAGCCCATCTTACCATATGGTATGTTTTTACAAGGAACAATGTGTGAGTCCAGGCTATATGCTGGGAGGCATCCCCACAGTGCCCGTCTCCTAATATCTTTGGAATGTGGTGGTCATAGCCTAGCCCAGTAAATTTCACCAAGGGAAGTACCAGCTGTGCAGGCAGTTAATATAATAAGCTTAAATGTTGTGATTTATTACATATACTACCATCCTTTATATTTCTGTCTTCTGCCACCCACTGGGAAGCAAGGAAAAGAGGAAGGCCTCTTTGGGACTGTCTTTCTTAAGTTAATATACTAGGAATTTCCCATTTGGATCTTGAGAAGTCCCAAAGGCCTTTGAACTTAGCACTGTCATTAGAAGCTGTCTAGGTTAAATAATAATACCATAAATCTTTGGATGTAAAAGGCAAGCCAGAGAGGCATCCTGGAGTGGCAAATGAGAGCTAGATTGTATTGTCAGAGGATCCAAGTCTGAATCCCAATGATACTGTTGTGTGACACTGGGTGAGTCATTATGGACTCTTTGTACCTCAGTCTCTTTATCTGTAAAAATTAGGATGTTGGAATAGATCTCTGAAGTCTCTTCCAGCTTTAGATCCTGGGAAGGCTTTCATCTGAAGCCCTCAATACTCAATACTAGTATTATTATGGTTTTTCAGAACTAGTAGGCAGTATCATATTCATTTGTCAGGTCAGTTAGCTGGATACTTAATAGTAGAAGGATAGCAAAAGTGTCCATAGAAAGGACTTGTTCCTAGCCCTAATCATGTATCTATACAGATTTCCTCTAATTTAACTTACTGAAAAAATTCAGTATCCATTTAATTCTTTTGACATACTGACACATACAACCTTGTGGGTCTCAGTTTTCTCCGCTGTAAAAATGAAAGGGTTGGAATAAGTTACTTTTGAAGTCCCAGCCTTAGACATATGATTTATTGTAACCCATAGAGCAGAAAGCATCACCCCAAAGGCTGAATTTGTAACCAGAGATGGATTAATAGTCAATTATCCCCATTAGCTATTGAAAAAGTTGGGGCAAAAATGGTTTTGTGCATTCAATCAATAACCATGTATTTACTTGGAATTCATTATGTGTTTTAAACTTTGCTAGGAGTTATGGGGGATAAAGAAGAATAAAGCATGGCCCTTGCCTTTCAAGAGCTTCCTGTCTAGTTCTTGGCAAGTAAGAGATATTCTTTTTGTTAAGTATCAGTAATCGTTTAGGCAAAAACTGTCTATGCAAATGAACAAGGTGAAAACAGAACAATTCAGAAAACTCATCATAAGCTTTTTAGAAGTGATGCTAATACTCAAAATTTTTTAAGCCTTCTCTAGACTTCAACTCTCTGATACAATCCTCCTGAGAGCTGCCAACTCTTCTGACTCATAGTCTTCTCTAATCTAAAGATACTCCATAAAATGACAAGACCTCAGAGCTGGAAAGAACCTAAGAGGGTATCTAGTCTAATCTATATTTGACCAAGAATCCCCTCCACAATACCTCTGACAAGTGGGCGTTCAGCTCCTACTGGAAGATCTCCCATAATATGGAGACCCTTCCCCTCCCACCCCTCACTCCCAGAAGTCCATTTTCTAAATGATAAGAAGTGTTCCCTTAAATAGTTAAAAACTCCTCTTCCATTTTCACCTGTTGTTCCTGGTTCTGCCTTCTTTGCCTAGGCACTAGTCAATAAACATTTGTTAAATGCCTACCATGTGCCAGGCGCTGTTCTGAGTGCTGGGAGTGCCAGGAAGGGTAAAGACAGTCCCTGTTCTCAAGGAGCCCACAATCCAATGGGGAAGATAATGTGCAGGCAATTGTGTACCAAAAGAAGTTACATACGGGACAAATAAGAAATAATCAACAGGGGGAAGCTACTAGAATTAGGTAGAATCAGGAAAGGCCTCCTGTATTAGGAGGGATTTTAGCTGGGGCTTGAAGGAATCCATGGAAGTCGAGGAGAGAGAGCACTCCGGGCATGGGAGCAGCCAGTGAAAAGACACAGAGACGGGAGATGGACTTTTCCTGTTCAATAACAGTCACAAAGTCAATGTAGCTATATTGCAGGGTATGTGAAGGGAAGTAGAGTAAGGAGCCTGGAAAGGAGTAAAAAGACAGTCTATGAAAAGGTTCAAAAGCCCAACCAAGGACTTGATTTTTAATCCTGAAGGTAATAAGGAGCCAATAAGTTTATTGAGGAATGTGACATGGTCAGTCCTTTGATTTTGGAAAATCACTTTGGCAGTTGAGTAGAGCCTGGCCTGCAATGGGGAGAAAACTGAGGCTGTGAGGTCCTGGACCTACAAAGGTCCAGGAAAGTGGTAACGGGGGCCTGAACTAGGTGGTGGCTATGTAAGATGAGAAGAGATGTATGTGAGAGACGTTTTAATAATGAAGACTGGGTGAAGATCAATGAAGGGAGAAACTGAAGTCATTTTATCACTGGAGTTTACTACTGCATACCTTGACCAGAAATGGAAATAGATGAGGAAATTGGGAAGTACATAACAAGCTGGGCTCAGCAACATGATGAAGCAGTGATGGGAGACTAATTATTCAAAACTGAGTCAGAACTATCTTCATGTCAAGAGCAAAGCAGCTAAAAATTTTTTGATCTGCCTTCATGGTAACTTTATCCTTCAAAATATGGGAGAACAAGCAAGGAAAGGGTCTATTTTGGATCTGATTCTTACTAAAAGGGAAGAAGATCTGGTTACTGAAGTGGAAGTGAGTACTCCAATAATCCAGTCAATGACAGAGGAGAGGAAAGCTGGGCACAATTAGGTAGATACCAGAACCTCTGGGAGAGCAGATTTCAAAGAGTTCACCAGAAGGAATAGTAGGACTCCCTGGAATAAAATACTATTAGGGAAGTAAGCCCAGCAGGGATGAAAAACTCTCAAGAATGAAATTCTGAGGCGTAGCTAGGTGGCACAGTAGATAGAGCACAGACCATGGAGGGAGAACCTGAGTTCAAATTTAGCCTCAGAACTTATTAGCTATGTGACCCTGGGCAAGTCACTTAACCCCGATTGCCTCTCCCTCCCCCCCCCCCAAAAGAATGAAATTCCAAAAACACAAAAGGAAACAATTCCAGTGAAGAGGAAAAAATAGGATTTGTCTGAAGAGGTCAATGAAGATGCATCAGGAATTCACAAACCAACTTGGATTTTTAAAAGATACGTACAAAATATGGAAGCAGGGGCAGGTCACCCATCACCAATAACAACTGTAGTCAATCGCCACCAATAGGTAGATAGGCACAGGAGCCCTTGGAGTGACAGCACCTCCCAGACCATCACTCCTGCTTTAAGGTTGGACCTCACAGCTACCATCTGGGGAAGCAACTCCTATGGAGAAGGGGCTAGCCATCCCCACCAATTACCAACCAACTTCCACACACAAGGCAAGTAAATACAACCTAGATGAAGCAGGAAGGCACTCTGGGGAAAACGTAGGAGGAAGCATGTGCCAATCAAGTCAGATCACCCACACTTTGGCCACCATTTTCCTTCAGATTCTGATGAAGACCAGTCCAAGAACCTGAACCCGAGAGTCTTTGGAATAGCAGTGCTACCAGTCCAGTGCTCTCAGTCATGATCCTATGGAGATGCAACCTGGTAACTAACTGTTCCTTCAGGTATTACAGGTACAGCTACAGATGATCCAGGAAAGAAAGTTCTTGTAACCAAAATCTTTGGCATTGTCAAATTGTTCAACTGATATCTGATATCATCTGATCATCAACTGAAAATATCATCAATTGAAACTAATATTTTAATGGCGTGAAAGAAGTGGGCATTACCATTTTACCCCAAGGACCATAGGACTTTTCCATCTGACTTACAATTGAAACCTCCCATGTGTAGTATCTGCCTTGTTACAATGCCAGCTCCTTTCTTTTCTATGTGTATCCCCAGTACTTAGCACAGTGCTTTGCACATAGTAAGCACTTAATAAATGCTTCATTCATTCATTCAGGTAGCAGAGGATGAATTCATTTGTATGGGATCATATGGATGCTAAGATTCAGGAGCTGGGGCTGGTGTGGAAAACTAAGGATAACAAAAAAAATGGGTTTCTAAGCTATATTAGGAAAAATAGAAGGGTCAAAATGATGAAATAATTTCTAAGGAAAATAGGGAAATTATAGCTAAGGAGAGAGAAGTGAGAACTGCCCAATTCTTATTTAGTTTCTGTTTCTTGGGGAGGGGATCAGTAAGAAGAAATGAGAACTGGGGGATTTGGTCAGCGTTGTGGATTACTCTAGAGCAGACATAAATGCTATTTTGTTTTTGTCTCATTGGTTTCTGCTGTTTGGTGCCATGTATTTGCCAGGTTTTTTTCTCTCCCATTCCCATTTGATTTGGGGGATTTTTTGATTTGTCATTTCTCTGCTTTTGTATAAGTCATGAGGGGGCCACCTGGGACCTTAGGTTTTCCTGATATTGTATATAAGCTCCTATATTTGTGTCTTATTAACTTACTAGATTTTAAGTGCAAAGAGGACTAGAATTGAATCTTTTATGTAACTGATTTAACTCCCAATGCCTAGCATAGTACTCTGTACATAAATTCAATCTATGTTTCCTTAATATTGTTTATGTTTGCTGAATGAATGGTCTCAGTTAACTTCTTACGGATTTCTGTAGTTCTTTGAGATGAATCTACAGGAGGTTTTTGGCCCAAAGCTTTCACCTTCAATGCTTTTGAAATCCCACTGATTAATGAACCCCAACTCAAGGCAGCACCCCTATCCTTGGCTCCCTTAGCCCATTAGCATCCTGAGTTCAGATATCTGCCTCATTTGATCTCTAATTACCTTTCCTAATTCTTCAGCCACTACCATTATAATTAGATGCCAGATTCTATAATCCACTCCCTCTTTCTCTTCTTCATCTGTATCCCACATACTCTAAACCACAAGAGTATAATTTATAGGATTTATTCACAAGGGAAAAAAGAATATAAACATTCTGAAATAATACATCAGGGTAAGGTAATTAGAAGGGCATGTACAAGAAAACTACCCAGTCCCAAATTTTCTCTGCTAGTCTATCTAGGTATAGCACACTGGGCCTAGTCTGACCCACAAACTTTTTTTGGCCTGGAATACCAGGCTCTTCTAATAAGAAAAAGAGAATGATATCTTTAGCAGTAAGCCACCACTATACTGATTTGGGATACACCTACAAGAGGAGGGATGGCTCTGGATCAAATTTATTTGTCCATTTGACAATCCCAAGCTCACTATTGGTCAATCAGAAGCCTCTCAATTGCTGGTGGGCATTTTGATCTTTACTACTCAATCACTTAGGTTAACTAGACCTTTGGACAAAAGCCCAAAGGGAAGAGAGGCTAAAAAAGAACTATCAAATGTAACAAATGTTTTCCCCATCACCTCGAAAAATATAATTCAATACTACTCCAAAAGTACACACAGACAAGCCCATCTGTCACAGTGTATCACTGTGTACTAATTGTGCCTCCTGGCTATTGACTGAATCTGAGAGTTGGCTTTTGTTGAACTGGGTTTATTTTCTTAATTTAGCATTGCAACACACACACACACACACACACACACACACACACACACACACGGGTTCTCCCCCTCCCACATTAACGATAATTATTAAAGAGAAAGAAAGGAAAAGAAGAATAACAACAGTGTGTGTGTAGGATGGAGGTTCCTTTGGCTTCCTCAAGCCTCAGCACATACTGGGCCTTGGAATCAGCCACACACCTTGCCATGCATTGCGGCTCCCATAGTAAATGTCCCGTGGGGCATATCATTACATAACACCTGCAACAAGAGTACAGTTGGAAGATTGTTGGTATTTTCCTCGGAAACTTGGTTTGTGTGGGTTGAAAGCTTGCCATAAAACTTCCTTCTTTGTTGAGGTTTGCTGAGGCTTTGGGCAGAAAGATAAATTGCAATTATCATCAATGATAGATCCAAAGCCAGCCACCATTACTGCTTTTTGTCCGTACATTCAAGAAGCTTTCCTCACTCTGCACGTTTTCAGAGACAATTAAAATACCAAAAGCACCTTAAGAAAACTTGGTAATTCCTTTAAGGTGAATGAAGTCATAGGAGCATCTATTAGGACTGGCTCTTTGATCTCCAGGTTCCAGGTAGCCACTTCCCAATGATACTCTAGATGACTTCTAGAGGACACCATCTGGAGTAATTATCCTTCTGACCTCCACACTCCTTTCCGAATTTATCACAGAATGGTGTTGCTTTTAACCTATATAGCTGTGCCTATGTGATGAGCCTATTTTATAAGCTATTTTATAATATGTTGGGATATGTTAAGATTGGCCTTATTCTGAATCCTAAGCCATCCTTTTGAGATGTCACAGTATAAGGTAAAAAAAACCTCTTGGGACATTGACTCAATATTATAATTCTCTACTCTTATGCTTCCACGGGTTTAAATCCAGACCTTTAATGTGATTTGCAAATGACTTTGTGTGATATGATATTAGTGGTTGTGAGGCTTCACAACCCATCTAAGAAAACATAAACACACTGCAACAAAAAAAAAAAAAACCATTAAGAAGTAGAAACCGCTAATCCTTAACATGGGAGGATGAATAATTCACCTTCAGGCTTTTCCTCATAAATCAGTTCTGCTGTTATCAGAACCCAATGCTAGAATTGAAAAGCAAAGAGGCAGTATCAAACTTCAGCAATAAAAAGGAATGGAAAAAGGTGGGGATGAAACATTTGTATCCCTTTTCTATAGTGCTATGAACTGAGTACATAATGAATGAGCAAGGATAGGCTGCTGACTTAATTCCTTTTCTGATGGAAGACCTCCTGAATTTTTACCTTAGCTGAAGGGTTTCCAATACATGGAGCTCTCCCATTCTATGGATACTGCTAATGCCACATTCTTGTTTTAACCACAAGGTGGTGTTGTTAGCAACTGACCTGACACTGTTCACCTGAAAAGATCAGGTCTTGGCAAGTCCACATTCATGCTGATGGGTATGTGCCCCCCTTGGCTGAGGGGGAGTGCTGGAGAAGTGCCAAGTTCTCTATGGTTTTCTGAGAGTAAGTGACCTTCTACTTCCCAGCTCTGTCTCTCATTGGCTGGCCATAGTCATCTCACTCCTATGATGTTCAACTCGCAGTATGCAATAGGACCAGTCATTAGCTGAAAGGCTTGAGGACTTGGGATCCAGTTCTTACTTCTTAATTATAGGACAGGAAATGGACTTGAGAAGCAGCAGAAAGTCCTATGGCTGGTGGTTTTTCCTTCAGTGCCCCATTTCTGGCAGGGATCTTCGACTGAGTCTTGCCAAAGCAATGGTATAGTCAAGGGCAGACAAGATGTGGAAAGATTCCCTCTCTGCCACATTCCTCTTATTGCCTCCTCTGTCTCCCTATGTCTTCACCTTGTCTGCAACACTTCCTTATTGCTGGGTTGCTGACTGTGCTTTCTGGAGAATCTTGTCTTCATGGGTCTGCCAGTTCTCATAGGCTTCGTGAACAGAGATCAACTTGAAGCATGGTCTCCTTGTTATACTTGTGATTCTTCCCAACACGACTTATCTCAACACTGCTCAAGCAAGGGTTCTAAAGAATAGTACCCCATTAGGATCACAGGACCAGTCAATGAGAAATGAATTCAGAAACCATCTTTCAAAAGCACTCTCTGTGCTTCCCCCAAGTTGGTGAGCTCTGGTATTTCTTTGCAATGCCCTGGCACATTCTGCTGAAACATTGAGCTGGCTCACCCTCTCAGTTGGGGATGTCTCTTTTCCTGCAGAACCATTCTTCTAATATTTGGTATTTTCCTAGAGGCAGTTTGGTAGTACAGCAGAGAGAACAGTGGGCAGGGAGACAGGAAGATTTGAGTTCAAATCCAGACAGACCGTTACTGGCTGTGTAACCCAGGCTAAGAGATTCTCTTTCTGCTTCAGTTTCCTCAACTGGAAAATGGGAATAAGAATAGCTCCAACAGCTAATAATAGCTTCAGGATTGTTGTGAGGATCAAATGAGATAATATTTATAAAGCACTTAGTATGGTGCCTGGTACACAGTAGGCTTTTAATACACGTTTGTTATCTTTCTTCTCCAAGTAAGAAGGAACCAACTATTGAAATAAGGCAGCTACCAACACAAGTAGAAATTGTATCAAGTGAGCGTGGGGTTCGCCCATGTGATATGGTGATATATGCACTTTTCAGGGATCTGTGTTTTGTCTCTCATTTTCAGGTGCATGCTTTTTGAGAGTAGGGACCATGTCATTTATTTCTATCTCCTCACTGAAGTACTCTGCTAATATTCTACCTTCCATCCATATGGTTCTGAACAGTATTTCCAGTGACAATCTGGTGTCCTGAATCCTTACAGCAGAATGGGATTTTACACACATATATACACATAGTTTTACTTACCTAGCTTCTATGGTACCACTAGTCAAATTCTATCTAATGCTATTTCCCATTATACCTTAAGGAAATTAGATGGAATTAGATCAGATTTTCTTTTTCTTATCCCATTCCATTCTAATGAGCACCATAGAGCGCATTACAGCTAGGCACTGGGGATGCAAAGACAAAATTTTTAAAAAGTCCCTGCCCTCAAGGAGCCTACATTCTACCAGGTGATAAAACATGACAACAGGTAAGTATATATGTGATAATTTGATGAAGGAGAGATCATTAATAACTAAGGGAATTAGGAAAGACCTCTCATAGGAGATTCCTTGAAGGAAGCTAACGATTCTAAGAAGCACATTATATTTTTGCCACTTTACACAGGAATGGTGTGAGGGTAGGAGGGTGGAGGCAAGTCTGTGTAAAGGCATAGAGAGGGGAGATGGTGTTCTGAAATTCTAGAAACAGCAGATAGGCCAGTTTGGCCCCCATATTCTTGCTGCTCTGAACAAAATTTTAGGAGAAGCCAGACTAACAATTCCATCGGCACCACAAGGACAGTTGCTGCAAAATGAATTCTGAAATCATATCTCAAAAGCACTCTCTGTGCTTTCCCCATGTTGGTGAGCCTTGTAATTTCTTTGCAATGACTTGGCACTTTCCTCTGAAATTCTGAGCCGGTTGGCATTTCTACCCCTCTCAACTGGGCAGGGGGGCGAGGTTATTATCTTAAGGTGTGAAAAGTTTCTCTGGCAAAAACCTTGTTCAGAGAGAAATCACAGTGATTTAAGTAGTACCCATGTGCTTTAGAGATGGAAGAGAGTCCCCAACTGACACATGAGAGAAGTAAAATGTAAGGCTTGGGTGCATTTATTAAGGGGAGTAGAATATCTGCTCAGCTGACCTTTTTTAAATGCTCAGATACCATTTTAATGAAAAGCTACCACAAGTCCTCTGGAAATCATGGCTTTGAAGGAAAAATGTCAATCCCTGTCAAGCCCTAAAGAATTGTTGAAGCCGATGGAAAACTAAATTCATCAGTTAAGCATTCTTCAGAGTTTTTTTCCTCCCTTTGTCTGCATCTCTGCTAGGTCTAAGCCCCTGAACCAACCTGCTGCCCAGAGGCCAGGAGAGAAACAGCAAATCATAGCATTGGGAACATCCTATCAAACAATGGGAAGGTCTAAAGAAAGGTTAAAGCAAAAAGGAACCTAAATTTATAGACTTAGCATTAAAATTTTAAAGAACTTTAGGAATGGCAATGAATCTGATGTTAGGAAAGGCAGTGACTGTTGGAGGCCATGGCAGGAATGCCTGGCAAGGGCTATAAATCTGAGCAGGGAGGAAATGCAGAAGCCTTTTTAGGCCAAAGTGGAGTGATGAAAAGAGACCAGCCTGAAGTTAAAAGAGGGATGAGGACACAGACAGTGTCATGGGTGGGGGGAGGGAGTGGTCAAAGAGTGGGATTGCAGTTCGCAAATAAAGAAGACAAAGGTAAGAATGGGAAGTTGGAAAGGGAATGGGGTTGATGCAGGGAGAGATGAACTGCAAAGAAAATCAACACATATTTAGCTGTGGGGGAAACTTTGAAAGCGATCCCCACAAGAAAAGAAGGCAAAGCCAGAGTTGCTTTGCACTGAGCATTTGAAATGGAATGTAAAAGTAACCTTGTAATAGACCAGAATAAACATGTGCGGTAAAGGAGCCTGGGGCCAAAAGACACTTGGGAAGAACAAAGAGGGAAGGTATCATCATCTAATGGTTAAGACGCAGAACTGGGAGCCAAGAACTCCTGAGTTTGTTTACCTTTTTTTTTATTCATACATTCAATTTTTTTTTCAATTATTCCCTTCAGGCCCAAGAAAAATAGGTTAAAACACTAATTAAGATACATAAAACAAATGCAGCCGAGAACCACGCATCATAAAATATCATTAAAATGCCAAGCTCCAGTTGTCTCTCCCTCAGGGAAGGCCTGTTTTGAAAGGTAAGACTTGCACCATCTCATTTCAGTTCCTATGCTAGTTCTGTCAGCATCCTAGGGCAAGGCACTGTTTTTCAGCCTTGGTTTCCCCCATATGGAAAATAAGGCTAATAGAGCTGGCTTCCAAAGTGTTGGATAAAATTAGTTGAATTAGTCATAAGACTCTTCCAAAAGTTGGGATCCTATTTAATTTTAGAGAAATAATACTTATAGCATATATATGTATTTATACTTTGAAAAACCCACAATTGCGTTGTTCGTGTAGTCCTTCCACTGAAACAGATTGTACTCTTCTCTGTGTCCTGGTTTTCATGAGTTGCTATGGACAAAAAAGAATCACCTGCTGGTGATGAGCCCTTGACTAGGCTGAGATAATCACTCGACTACTGGGTCTGCTGTAAGCGACTATTAGTACTACTGATAAAAACAAGAAATAGCTGGCATTTATATAGTGCTTTAAGGTTTACAGATACTATTTCACTTGATCCTCAAAAAATCCCTGGGAGATAGGTGCCACTATTATTCCCATTTTACAAGGGAGAAAATTGAGGTAGACAGAGGTAAAATGACTTGCCAAGGGCCAAACAACTAGTGAGTGTCTGAAGCTGGGTGTGAACACAAGTCTTCCTAAGTCTGGGTCCAGTGCTTTATCTACTGAGCCACCTAGAACCCCGCAGAGGTTTTGTTCTGCTGACACGGGCTTTGAGAAAGCCAGGTCCCCTTCACACTGCCATCAGGCATCAGAACAGAGTCATAGCTACTGCACTTCTGTGTGTGTGTGTGTGTGTGTGTGTGTGTGTATGTATATGTGTGTATGCACACACACAAATGTACACTGAGAAGTAGTGTTCTTGCTATTCACATATTGTACTCCCATCTCCCATCTCCCTCCTTTTGCACAGGCCATCCTCCATATTTGGAATGAACTTCCTTCTTTCCTCCATCTCTCAGAATTACTCATTTCCTTCAAGACTCAGGCCTTTCTCAGTCCCTCAGAAACTAGTTAGAATCTTTTCCTCTAAGGTTACCTTGTATGTATTTGTATATATCCATAAATGTACATGTTATCTACTCCCCCCTCCTCTACCGCATTAGAATGTAAGGGTCTTGAATGCAGAGAGTGTTTTTATCTTACATCCCTATCACTTGGTACAGTGTGTGGCACCTAGTATTTTGTAAATGCTTGTTGACTGGTAACATATATGTAACTGGCTGAAGAACAGGGCATGCACAGAGCTAGAGTAGGGAGATTCAACGAGGCCAGCTTGGGCCTTGATCCTCGGATGCCACATGGTAGTGGTTGCCATGATGCTGGTACCAGCCTTACCTTTACCCCTCCAATGTTCTCTGTAACTCAGAAGAAAAATCAGTGGAAGGTTGGTAAGTCCCTTTAAAAACATACTGAGTCAAACAGGGATGGCTCCATCATCTCCAAAGCCTGGGAGTGCTAAGTCACCCAGGTTTGGTAGGAGACAGCAAAGGAATTCACTATTCCCAAAGTGCCCATGCGCAGCACTAGCATTGCCCAGAAGTGGCCCTACACTGTTCTATTCAGCTCTGGTTATAAACACACATATTGCATTTATGAGCTGGGACTATTTCTTTTTAGATCTGAGAGTCAGTATGCACACCTAAGATATAGTCTTCTCTACCTCCCCATTCCCTTTTCCTTATAAGTCATCATTCACTGTGTTACTCTATCCAGTCTTTTCTTGACTTATTCTCACCAATATTCCTGGCATCCCCTTTCCCTGGAGTCAACGTTCTCTCTCATCCCTACTTTGTATGTTGCTTCCACTTCTAACTCCCTTCATTCCACATTTTTACTATCTCATTTTCCTCATCGGATCTGCCTGTTAGAAACAGAGCTTGAAAACTAACTAGTGTTTCAGCTGCATTGCTATTTCATGCGTGAATACATGTGGCTTTGACCATTTACCAGTAATCACTCACAATTAGTAAAAAACAAAATATGTTTTTACATTTTTTCCAGTGACATAAGGTTTGATTAACACCCTGTGCTTGAAGAATGAATTATTGGAGTTCTAACCCAGTTCTCATCCTGAGTCATTCTATGGAGACAATTAATTGAGGCCTAAATATTTCCATTTGAAACCTGAATCCGAAAACATCTGTGGTGGTGATAGGTTCCTGGACCAGCAGTTTTCCTGGAGAGAGGTAAAATCAACAAAGCTGAAAAAGGCCATCACAGGAAGGAAGAATAACCCCAGTTCGCACTTATATTACACTCCAAGGTTTACAAAGTAGAAGTTTTTACCATAACCCTGTGAGGTAGGTAGAATAAGTGTGCACCTCTGAAAATGAAAGCCTGAAAGGCAGACACCGGGGAGTCCCTAAGAATTCCTTAGTATCCTCTGTTAATTTCCTAAACGGCCAATAGCAAGAGAGTGCTGCCTTCCTTGTCTCTTTTTACAGTTGGGGAAACCATAGTTCAGAGGCTTGTTTAAAGTCACATGTCAAGTAGATGGCAGAGCTGGGATTTGAACCCAAGTCTTTTAACCCTTAAATTGAATCCTTTTTGTACCAGGGTGCCTCCCACAAATAAAATCCTCAAAGATTAATGACCACAATAAAATTCTTCAATGATATAGCCCAAGCATCTGGTTCTAGTATATTGTTCAAAGATGGTGAGCATGAACCACACTCTCCTGACCTAACTCATGACCAGGGATCATTATTTCCCTCTCAGGAAATGTGGAGTAAGGAGAAACAGAAATCTCAGGTTAAACCAGAAAAATAGAAGATATTGCCTTGAACAGATGACAATCAAAACAGATCAGAGGAACAAAATACAAATTGTATTTAGAGTTTCCATTTCCTAGAAAAAATCAGTGTGGAACTAGAAAAACTGACTGATGTAAGTCTGACATGATATCACTGTCTCTTACTATCTTTCTAAAAAAAAATTATTTTTAATTTATAAAACAATCCTTTGCATAACATAGTACAATAAAAAAGATGATTGTATATGAAATTGAAAATCTACTTTGTACAACTTGCTTTTCCCTTCAAATATACAAACTTATCATGCAAATTTCTTTTTTTCTTCCCTTCTACCTCCTCCTGCCCTAGAGATGGTTACATTGGACAAAAATAGGTATGTTGTATATATGCATATATGTATGTATGTATGTACATATATATATATATATACACATATCTGTATATACACATATGTGTGTGTGTGTATAAAATTATTCTGCCTTGGGGAGGGGGGAGGGAGGGAGGAAAAAGGGAGAAAAAAAATTTCAAACTCAAAATCTTATAAAAGTGAATATCAAAAATTATCATTACATGTAATTGGAAAAAATACTATTAAGTGGAAAAATATATAAAAATATAAAGTGATTAACATCTAAAAATCATTCTATATATATTTCTTTGTATCAGTTCTTCCTTTGGATATAGTGTCTTTCTTCATATGTACTCTATAGTTAATTTTACGATATATATTTGCACTAAAAAAAAGAAAAAAAAACATAGTTAAGAACAGCTAACATCAGAGTTGTGTAAGGAAAAGCCTAGCTTTAGGTTTCAGGCTCGAAAGGCCTAGGAGTTTTTTTGGAAGAGGGGGTAGGGGAGTTGGTTTCTGAATTCAAAGGTGAACACACTTAACTTGATTTTCAACTCATTTTGTGGAAAGTTGAATGGACTAGAAGTTTATTTGCAGAACCAGGGTCTTTCAGCAACTCAATAACTGGTTTCCTGTTTGAATTTGGACAAGTTATTTAATGACTTTATATCTTAAATTACCCATTTCTAAAATGAGTAAAACAATATGATAGTCATATTATTTTTGGCTGCTGGGCCACTCCCAATGTAGATGTGTAATTGAATCTCATGGAGGCATTTCATAGAATTAGTCCACAAAGCACTTAAGGACCCTAGGATGAATGTTTCATTCAGGGAGTCCTGTTCATAATCCCAACATCATGGCCCCTCTTCCTAAATAATCAGTTTCCTTTGCCTAGCTCCTTCTGTCTATATTTAAAAACACATTCTCAGAACATTCTCAGAAAATTCCTTCAACCCTACCATCAATTAAAGTTATTACCTTATTATTTTCTTATGCATCAAGAAATATCTTTAATTTCAATTTCTTTTTCAACTCTTTTCCTGCCCCTCTAAAAATGTTGCTTCTGTCCTACTTCAAAGTAAATAGTACTGTTTGAACCAACCCCAGTGGTTTTGTCTGTGCCAATTTTTCCATCAACATTAGGGATACAAATGCAAAGAATGAAACAATCCCTGCTTTCAGTTTTTTTCAGGGGAAACTGTGTGTGTGTGTGTGTGTGTGTGTGTATACATACACACATATACACATATACGTATATCCTGAATAAATAAAAGAAATTAAGAAATTAAATATAAGGGAGCTAGAGAGTAAAAGCACTGATAATTGTGAGGATCAAAGAAACCTAAGTAGAGAAAGTGGGGCTTGAGCTGTTTCTTGAAGGAAGTGAGAGCTCATTCTATGATGCGGAAATGAGGAGGGAGTATATTCCGGGCATGGAGCACAGCCAGTGTAAAGGCATGGGTACAGGAGATGAAACAGCAAGATTTGTCATATAACTGACTATCTCTACAACTAGATACTTCTTTTGATAGCATCTAGCTTCTTTGGCATATTCCTGTGTCTTAACGTCAGAGGTCCCATTCTGCCTTGATTTCAGAGCTACCTGGCTAACCTGCAGCCGAAAGATCAAGTTTGTTCTGCTTGCCCCACAAGGCAAGGCTAGGAGCAATAGATATAAATTGCAAAGGGGCAAATCCAGGTTTGGCAAAAGGAAAAGATTCCTACCCATTCGAGCTACCCAAAAGAAGAAATGGGCAGCTTCCTTGTTCCTGCAGGCTTTGAAGCAAAGGCTGGATGACCGAGGATGTTATGGAGGGTATACAGGGGACTCGATGGTCTCAGAAATCCCTCCTAACTCTGAGATTCTGTAATCCTAGACTCTGTCTCCTTTTATGTTTCTTTTCCTCCATCCTGTCCAATGTTTTCCCATATGCATTGTATTCTTGACTTCAGAGATTCCAAAGCTTTCTCAGTTCCCAGCACCTATAGAGTCTCAGTAATTCTTTCATGGTGCTCTAAGCCAAAAGAAATAAATCCAACTGTTCCTTTTGCTGTTTTTCCCTCTAAAATTTAAACTATCCCACACTGTGGGTTCTCTGAGGTGCTCCTGAACTCCATGGCACACAGATGGAGAACCATGGCTCTACTTGTGTGCTATACTGTTTATCTGTCTTACATCCTCCCTAGATCCTCTCCTGGACAGTAAAGACGATGTCTTTCCCATCCTTCTCCAAGTTTCTTCCATCCGTAGTACGCTGCATACAGTGGGAACTCAATGTTCCCACTGTTCAGTATTTACTCATTATAAAGTATTATATAATGGGGTCTATTTTGAATAGACCACCCCTTTGTCAGTGGACTTCACAAAGTCGCCAACTCTTGTGGTGGAATACTGTGGTCTTTTTGAACATCTGGAATAAATGGCAAGACTCTGGACTAAATATCCTTCCCTAGAGATTTCAGATCAGTTGTCTTTTGATTCTGCGTGTGTGGTTGTAGCTATTGTTCTTTAGAACTGAAGTCTGCTGCTGCTTCTGTGCATTATAGTCACATAACCTTAAACTAACTATAAAACATTAGCAGTTGTCTTTTTTTTCCCATTCCTGGATGCCACGTGCAGTGTCTTTAAAGATTTAAACTACCTTCTGTCTGGGCAAATATCATAGATACTTAAATTTTACCCACAGTTCTGAAAAGCATATATCCCTAGCCTTTCGAGAAAAGAAGGTATACTTTTAAACAAGATTTTATTTTTCTTTTGCAAAGTATATTTATAAAGTAAATATCCTTTTTCAAACCATACATCTCAAATTTGGGACTGGAAAATATGGTCATTGTATCCCTAGGGTGTGCCCACATCATGCCACTTTTGAACTAACCATCTTTTCTCTTTTCTTTGCCATTTCTGTGACATTTCTAACTTAGGATAAGTTAGGAAAGTTGCCTGAAGCAGAAATCCTTACACCCATACCATATTGATCTACATACAGGGCATGGACGTTGAGGCAGCATGTTATAGTAAGAAATGGTAGAGAAGTATGAAAAAAAAATTGGACTAACAGCAATTACTTGACAACTTTGCCACAATTAGCTGTGTGACCTTAGGCAAATCAATGAACATTCCTGGGACTCCGCTTTCTCATTTGTAAAAATCAAGGGAGGATGGGTCCAGAAACTGAAGATGAAACATGATGTTCACCTCCTGCCGAAGTCATGGACTTAAAAGAACCAGACATGTATTTCTGGACATGGCCATTACATGACTCTTTTTGGACTTTGCACGTCTGTCATAGGAGCTTTATTTTTCTTTTTTATTGTTCAATTAAAGGGGAAGGTAAGAGGAGAGAAAATAAATGCTTGGAAAAATAAATAAATCATTTTAAAAATAAAACATAAAATCAGGGATCGGGGGTGAGGGGAAGGATAGACTAGATACCTCCTAAAGTTCTTTTCAGATCTTTGCTTTCTTCTTTAGTTCCAAGTCCATTCTTATTTGGAGACAGGGAACCAAAATACCCATTGGCAATACGCAAGACGGTTAGGGTTTCCTTATTATTTTCCCCTTTACATTCTTGCTGTGATTCATGGAAAACTTTGGATGATGAAGAACTGAAAATAAGTATCACTCAGAGGGAAGTAAAGAGGTCCATGGTGCCTATAAGAAGCTATAACACATCACAAAAAAAGTGATGACAAATGAGAATTAGAATAAAGGTTATCATAAAAAAAGTATTAAAAAAAAAGTTAAGATTGAAATGTGTACATGGATAACTGATGGGCAACTCATTGAAATCCTTGCTAGGCCTTCAGCATACCAGGTAGATCTTCAGTGGTGAGTTTATGGGAGTGTAAGGAAAAGAATTTATTAGGATGGGCAGGCATGGATGAATACCCATTTGCATCACTGGGAGAAATAAGAGAATCCTCACACCTATGAGATCACAGATCCATTTCAGCACAACCTTGTTCTCAAGGAGATCCTTCAAAATGAGTTTTCTTCAGGCCCTATATTTCACAAAACTACCTGTGACTGACTTTTTTTACTTTAGCCATCTCCTATTTCCCATATAAATATTTGGGCTTCAGAAAGTCTTTTTTTTTTATTCAAACAGATAAACTCCCTCACTTATTAGTTTGATTTGATGCCAAGTTGCTGTTTCTGAAACATACTACGCTTCATTATAAGCCAACAATCCCATGAGAGCTGGCTAGTTTCCTTCCCACACTGATGGTGTGAGAAAAAGAAAAGATCAAAGATTAATTCCACCCAGGCCTCTCACTGGTTAAGAGACAATGCTGGGTGTGGTGATGGGTCTTCAGCTGAACTATCCTACCCACTCTTTTCATCCAATAAAATGGAATAAATAAACTGGAAAAATTAAACAAATCACACCAAATGAATGAAATGAGCTCGTCTCTCCACGTGTCCTTTTGAATGATGAGAAGAACAGTTCCAAATCAAGATGTGAGCAGTAGCCAAAGCTGTTAGTAGGTTGGGAAATGGGGCGCACCAAGGGTCAGATTTGTGAAACATCATGCTTTAGCCAAACCTCTGAAATACTAAACAGAAACAACACTCAGATACATTGAAAAAGGCCAACAAGAAGCATCTGGTTTCCTTAGCTGCTGTACATAGCAAGAGAAATGTTGGCAGAACATTTGATTACCATAAAAGAGAGAGCTATGCAGAAACCACATTAGAGGGAATGCAACCAAAACAAAGTCAAATGTTTGAACTGTTTTGAATAGATTATGGTGGAAACTTGAACAAAGGTCTAACCCGAATTAATGAGAAATGCAAATGAACTGGTTCAGAAGCAGCAGCAGCTCGGTTGCTCCCCCCTGTGCTATGACATCTTACCACGTGGACCTGGGATGAGGTAAATACCTGGAAGCTGAAGAGCTGTTCTGAGACCCATCCCATTCGTGTTATGTGTGCTTTGAGGTACTGATGTTCACTATTCCTAGGGAAATGAGAAGTAAATTTCATGTTGCACATGGGTCTGCAAACTGTTCCCACTGCCCTGAATGGACACTGTCTCTATCATCTTTTGCTCTCTGGGAAGGGCTTAGTAAAACAGCTGGTTTTAATCATTAGTCCATGGCTGATACTTGAAGAAAATTTCCTTTGGTAACAGAGCAATATATATTTGTGTAAATGTATTCCTTTTTACATGTATTTATTGTTTGTGGTTGGCAGTGACACATGATCTGGCCTTCAGAGTATTCTTTCAAGAGATACTAATGAAAGCTTCTTTGCTTTGGGTTCTTGGCAACAGCATTCAAACACCACTGGAAATGGAACTGCTAGGCTTTGGAGGACACAACCTATCCATCTGTGCAGGCCTATCTCAAAGGAATCTGTCTCCCCTGGAGACCTGTGCCTCTAGGCCCTCTTTAGAGTTATCATTCTAAACAAATTATAGCATTATAGAATCTTGGAACACAAAGGGACCTTCTAGGGCAGGGGTTCTTTTTTATGTCACAGACCCCTTTGGCAGTCTGAAGCCTATGGGCCCTTTCTCAGAATGTTTTAAATTGCATAAAATAAAATACATAGGATTACCACAGAAACTGCAGGGTGGCTAGGTGGCACAGTAGCTAGAGCACTGGGCTTAGAATCAGGAAGACTCTTCTTCACGAGTTCAAATCCAGCCTCAGACACTTGCTAGTTGTGTGACTCTGGACAAGTCACTTCACCCTGTTTGCCTCAGTTTCCTCATCTGTAAAATGAGCTGGATAAGAAAATAGTCAATTACTCCAGTATCTTTGCTAAGAAAACTCCTAAATGAGTTCACAAAGAGTCAGAAGGGCATTTAATCTAACCACTTTTGAGAGGAGGGAATTTGTATTGCTAAATAGAGCAGATGTCCCTGATTACCAAGCAATTGATATGGAGTACTTCACTTCCAGCTCACTCTTCCATCTGCTTCACCTCCACACCACCTGCTTGCCTTCATGGGTACCCTTCTCCCTTTCCCCCCTAATCAGCAGTCTTCCCCTATTAGAATGTAAGTTACTTGAGAGCAGAAACGATCTTATTTTCTTGTATTTCTATCCCTAGAGCCCAATGTCTGATACATAAACATAGAAAACAATGAATAAATGATTTATCTACGCATTAAATGATCATCTTCTCTTTCTTCAAAACCTTTCTTAAAGTCTTAGTTATTATTCTGTCTTATTACCTAAGGAATAAGGCCCCTTAGAAATGATGCTGTCGGCAACTAGTGAATTATTTTTCACTGGGGCATGTGATGCTTTCCTTGGAAGGCCAGACTACCCAATGCCACCAAGGCTACTCCCACCATTGCTTCTGTTACAGCTGCAAAATGTGAGGGAGCCATGACAGATAAGATCCAGGTTGCTTTTATTTCTTTGCTTTGCTTGTCTGAACACTGATCTGTTTTCCATTTACATCATTTGCTAATTGGAGAATGCTGCCTAAATTTCTTAGTACCTTTTACAATGCCCTGTACCTCTTGCAATGCTTGAAGGATCTTTGATTGCTCAGTGTAGGGAACTCCCAGTGTGGGAACTCCCTTCAACACAAATGAACTATGTATATAACTTGCTATGTATCAAGTCCTAGGAAGTTACCTGAGGCAGTGAGATATTAAGTGACTTGACCAGGGTTACACATCTAGTAAATTTCATAGGTATAATTTGAATCCAGGTCTTTCTAATTATAAACCAGAATTATATTTACCATGCTATACTGTTTTTCAGCCTGGAAAATAATCTGCAGTGTTTTGGTTTTTTTTACATTGAATTTTTCTTGTTACAATAGCCACAGTAACTTTACTTTTCATCATTGAAGCAGACAATATAAACAGTGAGACTCCAACAGTTATCTTTGTATTTGTGTTGGATAATAACTTTACTGTTTCTGGAATTTTTCTAGAGCAAATATTAATTCAATACCACATCTTCACAGTCACATAAAAGAGCTAACGGTGCAAAAAACGCAAAATTCCACATTTATTGCTTTTTAATTTTTTTGTAATTTTTTTCAGTTAATAAGCATTTATTTTTTCCCTGCCACCTCCCCTACTGAAAAAAGGAAAAATAAAAAGGTAATAAATATGTATAGTCCAGCAAAATAAATCACAACAATGACCATGTACAAAAATATTCATCTCATTTTGCATCCAGAGTCTGTTACTTCTCTGTCAGGAAATGGTTAACATTCTTCATTGTTGATATTCTGGAATCACACTTGGTCAAAGCACCGATTAGAGTTCTTAAGTCTTTCAAAGCTGTTTGCCTTTATAATGTTATTGTTATATAAATTGTCTGGTTCTGCTTAACTTCATTCTGCATCAATTCGTGCAAGTCTTCCCAGGTTTCTCTTTCTTATTATTTGGCTTGGAAAAAAAATTGCATTTATTTCAGCAGAACAAAATGCAGTCTTAAAGCCTCTCCTACAACAAAGTCTTTCTTATGCTTATATTAAACTCATAGGAGATTACTTGTCAGAAGCATCAGCAATAATTTTATTTGATGATTCTCTAATTATCAATATCAAGCGAGGCATAAAACAGAGAAACATGCTTGCTAAAAGTGTTTACCACTATTTGGAGAATATCTATTGCAGATTCTGTCTTTTGCAGAATCCAGACAGAAAAATGGCAAGATTCTCCAGATACTGCTGGTTTCATATACACTGATTGCATCAATCTTTAGAACGCTATTGAACCTCCTAAATGAGACTGACAACCTCTAAAAAGAGTTCAATCTAACCGTACATGTAGGAAAAACCAAGTGGATGAAAAATTATTATTGTTCAGATCGTGATACACATGATACCCATAGAGTTGTTTTTCAACACATTATATTAGAAACAGGAGATGAAAAATACAATGGGTCCAGAGATGAACAGGAAGACAATATGTTGCATTTCATTTAGGAAATTGTTGCACTTTCAAAAGGCCTGAGCTTTAACCCTGAAACAAAAAAGCCATCTTTTTAATGATGAATATTTTGGTGATATTACATGGTTATAAATCAAGGAACACCATAAGCTTCAGAGAACTGAAACAGCAAGTCACCAGAGCACAAAGGAGGAAATGAATCAGTGGGTATAAACAGGTTTTATCATATAAATGCCAATTTTTTCCCTTTGTTAACTTTATTTTTAATTTTTATTGATATCTCTTGTTTTTACAGCACCTTTAATTTCCAATTATCTTCTTCCTTTTCCATTGCTATCCCTTGTAATAAAGAGGAGAAAAAATGTTTAGCAAAATTAACCAAGATTAAACCCAATATTATGGTCCCATGTTTTACACCCTGCAGTCCCCCTACAAAGAAGGGAGGAATGTGAATTTTCTCCCCTCCTCTTCAGGTCCAAGCTTGATCATTATAATTACATAGCTTTTTTTGTTGACGTTCTTTCCAATATTGCTGTAGACTTGTAGATAGTTTTCCTAGTTCTTCTCTCTTCACTTAATACTGCTGTCATGGTATAGACCATTTTCCTGGTTCTTCTCTTTTCACTTTCATCTAAGTCCTCCCATACTTATCTGTACTGCCAATGACTTTAACATGAGAAGTAACATAAAAGGCATCATCCGAGGATCATAAGCTGGACATGTAGTAAAAGTGAGAGATAAAAAACAGGTAATTCACATGCTGCACAGATACTCCATAAAATTTAGTCTTACAGGAAGGCTCCCTGCACAACAATCAGGTGGGTCTCCTGTGGAAGCTTTCTTAGAATATATGGCCAAAAGTCACAAAGGATGAGGAGCCATAAATGGATCAATAACTATACTCCTGGAGGGAATGTCCAAATCAGTGAGATCAATGATCCACTTAAATATTAAAGACATTCTTAAATATTCAAACAGATCCATGATCTCATCCACTTGGGAGGTCCCCCCAACAACGGAGATTGAAAACTATCCCTGCCTGAACATCCAATGCTACTCTTATCCGTATCCTCCTGAAAGTTCACCATGCTTCTAGCCTCAGTGACTTCTCCTGGCATCAAGAGTACCAAAAGAGCACCCCTGATATCTACCTGACATGCCTGGCTCTCCCACCATGACCACCCCATCTCTATTTTCTGTCACACAGTTCCCTAATACCTTTTACTCCAATTCTTCATAGGTTTTATGTTGCTACCTGCTCACAGCCACCACTCACCTCCCCATTGGCCTCTGGATTATGGTCATCTTTAGCTCTTCAAAGGCAGTGGGATTTTTTGATATTACTGCCATATAGCAACATAAGTAAAATGTTTATATTGGAAAGATGGGCCTTTGTTGTTAAGGGAAGCTAATGAAAAAGACTAGTTAAGATTTCCAGAAGTTTCTGTCTTTATTTCAGGAACACAGGGCACATTAAAAGGTAATGTAGGAGTTCTTCTAGGTCAAGCACTCCATTGGCAAAGGTTTATTGGGTTGGGCAGCCCAGATGTATTTGTCTTCTATTATGACAATGAATTGAGTTTGAAAGTAGATTATCCTGAAGTCTGAGCTTAGTAAAGGTGACTGACCACAAACAGGGATCACATTTAATTATCTTAAACTGTTTGAAAATATCAATGTCCAAAATAGCCAGCTTGGTTGGGGGTTTTGTTTTTTAATTAGACCCATGATTTAATTGGTATAGTTCTCACTAAGGAAACTGCTTTTGCTAATACAGATCAGCACCTGCTCAGCAAATCAAAAGTCTCAGAATGGCTTGGTAAATTAAGAGGTTAAGTGACTTTCCCAGGCTTACACAATAATCAGTATATGCCAGAGGCAGAATTTGAACCTAGGTCCACCTGACCTTGAAGCCAGCTCTCCATCTACTGTATCATACTGCCTCTCAGATAAAATGTTTTGAGAGAAAATCCAGTCATGTTGATTGGTGCCTGCTTGAGAAATGAGCTTCAAGTCCTGGAGAGATGGACTGGCACTAAAGAAATAACAAGGATAGTAGTAGCTCACATCTATACAGTACTTTACTATCTTCAAAGTACTTTCTTCAAAACTTTGTGAGGTTGGTCGTATAAATATCACTCTTACTATAAATACAAGGAAGAAGTAGAAGATTGGAGAGGAAGAGTGACCTGCCCCTAACTGGGCTGAGTTGAAGGTATTTCTGAACCTAGTCTTCACAATTCTGGTCACAAAAGATTTTGAAAGATGATTCTCAAGGGGGGCTTTCTGTTTCTTTAAGTTTTAAAAAATTCTGACCATGTAAAAAGAGCTTCTAATTGAAGGAGTTTCTACCTCTACACAAATTAAAGGTATGAGGGTGATGGGTGAAGTGTGGGCACAGCCAAACCAAGAGTTTTCCAGAACTGCTTTGTAAGGGATCCTGATCCATCATTTGCATGTCATTCCAAGCCTATTCCTCTACTTTATAAGTGTCAGAGCAATTAAATGGCCACCTTTTAAGGGCATAGAATTTCTGCCCCCCCCCCTGCAATTTATTAATTTATTTATTTTTAGTTTTCAACATTCACTTCCATAAGATTTTAAATCTTCACCCTCTCCCTCTCCCCTCCCTCCCCAAGACGGCATGCAGTCTGATATAGGCTCTACACATACATTCCTATTAAACCCATTTTCACATTAGTCACGTTGCATAGAATTATAATGAATGGGAGAAACCATGAGAAAGAAAACAAAACAAAAAAGAAAATCGTCTGCTTCATTCTGCATTGCAACTCCATAGTTCTTTCTCTGGATGTGGATGGCGTTTTCCATCATGAGTCTTTTGGAGTTGTCTTAGATCTTTGCACTGCTGAGAAGAGCCAAGTCTGAAAGTTAGTCACTGCACACTGTGGCTGTTACTATCTATGTACAATGTTCTCCTGGTTCTGTTCACTTCACTCAGAATCAGTTCATATAAGTCTTTCCAAGTTTTTCTGAAGACTGCCTGTTCATCATTTCTTATAGAACAATAGTATTTCACTACATTCACATAACACAACTTGTTCAGGATTCCCCAATTGATGGACATCCCCTCAATATCCAGTTCTTGGCCACTACAAAAAGAGTTGCTATAAATATTTTTGTACATGCAGGTCTTTTTCCCATTTTTATGATCTCTTTGGGTTACAGACCTAGCAGTGGTATTGCTGGGTCAAAGGGTATGTATGTACACTGGGCATAGTTCCAAATTGCTCTCCAGAATGGTTGGATCAGCTCACAGCTCCTCCGACAATGAACTAGTGTTCCAACTCTTACATCTTCTTCAGCATTTGTCATTTTCCTGTTTTGTCATGTTAGCCTGTCTGATAGGTGTGATGTGGTACCTCAGAGTTGTTTTGATTTGCATCTCTCTAATTAACAGTGATTTAGAGCACTTTTCCATATGACTACAGATAGCTTTAATTTCTTCCTTTGAAAAGTGCCTGTTCATATCCTTTGACCATTTATCAATTGGGGAATGACTTGCATTCTTGTAAATTTGACTCAGTTCTCTATCTTAGTAGTGAGGCCTTTATCAGAGACGTTAGTTGTAAAAATTCTTTCCCAGTTTTCTGCTTCCCTCTTAACGTTGGTTGCACTGGTTTTGTTTGTGCAAAACCTTTTCAATTTAATGTAATCAAAATTATCCATTTTGAATTTCAGGGCATAGAATTTCAATACAATTTTAGTGACTTTCCTGTCATGGAATATAATTTCTAAGACATTGCTTTGTTAACAGAAAGACTAGAATAGAATGTAAGACTACCTGGAAGGACCAAGCAAAGTTTTGAACCAAGTGATACTCCCAATCCTAATGATATTAAATAAAATATTATAATACCCAACTATGGTGATAGTCTGATAATTTATAGCCCATTATTTTGATTTTTAAAATACTTCTATGTTTTAATGATAAGTTTTTAAAATTTTGGGAATGTTAATTCTACTTTTCAACCTAGATTGTCTCATCAATGATATATCATATTTACACATACCCCTTAAAGTTTACAAAGCACTCCTCCAGTAACAACCTTTGAGGTAGGTAGTGAAGTTATTACTATTCCCACCTTAGAGATAAAGAAACTAGGACCCAAAGAAGTAAGGTAATCACTAGTATTTATAACTAGCTTTAAGATATACAAAGCATTCTATACAGTTGTTATCTCACTTGATCCTCACAACTAACCCTATGAGGTAGGTTCTATTATTAACCCCACTGAAGAAACTGAGGGGTGAGAGGTTAAGTGACTTATCTAGGGTCACCCAGCATCTGAGGCAGGATTCAAATTCAGCTCTTCCTGACTTTGAATTCAGTAATCTATGTATTATGCCACCTATGGTCACACAGCTCTTCAGGGTCAGAATCAAAAGTAAAAATTTTGGTCTCCTCACTCCATGTCCAGTATTCTTTCTACTTCATCACAATAATTCTCTGTATTATGATCTTTTTGAAATGACTCTATGTTATACTTTTTTTGGATCCTAGATGGTCCAAAGTATTTGCCTAGTAAATACTAACTTGATTGTTAATTAAGGACACTGCCTGCTATGGAACTGAGCGGGGTAGTTTACTGCGGATGTTCTCTATTTTACAAGGTCAACTTGCAAGAAGCTAACTTAGGTTCTATGATGAGCTGCTCATCTTATTAAAGAAAACTGTTCCTGTCTTGAGTATATCAGTTATTAAGTCCAAATTATTACACAGTCTTAATACTTCTAATTTGTGAATGAGTTAAAGCTCAAAATGAAATTCAAGTAGCAAATCCATAGCTAAGCCTAGCTGGCATCTCAACTGAGGGCCATGACCTAGAGAGCAGAGCTTTAGAGTTCTCTTCTTGTATTGAAGACACAGCTCACTAGTCCTAAAACACACACACACACACACACACACACACACACACACACACACACACACACACACGTATGTCTGTACACATGCTCCTGTACTCTCTGGAAAAAACTCCTCACACTAGGACACGGAGGCCTGGGCACTGTAGCAAGGTTCCTGCTGACCAGCTTAAATCACATTTTCATTGCTGGTAGTTATCTAATCCCTTCAAACAGCACACCCCACGAGTGCTCCTTCAGTCTTTGCCCAAAGATGTTCAATGAGGGGGATCCCACTACCTTGGAAGGCAGCTCTAATTGTCAGGAAGTTTTTCCAGACATTAAGTTTAAATCTGCTTCTTTATAACTTCCATTCATCGTTCCTAACTTTGCCCTCTGGGGCCAAACAGAACAAGTTGAATCCCTCTTCCAGATGCTAGCTTTCACAATACTTAACATCATCAATTATATCTTTTCTGAATCTTTTCCAGGCTAAACATGTCCAATTGCTTCAACTAAACCTCCTATAGTATGACTATGAGGGCTTCATTTAGTCAGTCAACAGGCACAAGTGCTTTGTATCAGGTACAAAGTACACTCTACTAAGTGAAAAAAAGAGAGAAAGAAAGAGAGAAGGAAGGGAGGGAGGGAGGAAGAAAGGAAGAAATAAGAGATAAAGTCATTGTGGGGATAAAATGAGACAATATTTGAAGGCACTCTGAAATACTTAAAGAGTTATATAAATGTTAGGTATCATTATTCTAATGAAGGATACAGTATACCAAAAAAAACCTGTATGAACAACTTATACGCAGTCTAAATGGAAGATAACCTCAGATGGAAGGCAGTATCATGCAGATGGGGACTGGTGAGGTGGGGGCCCTGGAGAGGCCTTCTGTGGAAGAAGCCAAGGAAGCCAAAGAACAGAAAGAAGGAATGGAGAGTGTTCTGGGCATAGTGGGCAGCAAATGAAAAAAGGCAGACAATTGGAAGATGAATTATCCTATGGGGAGAATAACAAAAAAGGCCAGAGTCACTGGATTTTGGAACATGTAGAAGTGAACAAAATGTAAGAACACAGGAAAGGTAGAAAGGGGCCAGGCTGTGAAGAGCTTTAAGAACCAAACAGAATGTTTCACATATGATCCTTAAAGTAACAGGAAATCATTGGAGTTTACTGAAAAGAGTGGTGACATGGTTAGACTTGATTTAGGAAAAATCACTTTTGACAGTTAAGTAAAGAGCAACTGAAGGCAGGGAGACCAACCAGAAGATTACTATAATAGTCTGAGAGTCTGTGCCATAATGATGGCTATAAGTGGAGAGAAGTAGACATATATAAGAGTAGTTGTGAAGGTAGAAGCAAGACTTGGCAATGTTCAGATATGTGGGGTGGATGAGAATTAAGAGTGGAGGATGACACTGAGCCCGTGAGTCTGAGTGACTGGGAGGATGGTAGTGCCCTCAAAAGTAACAGGCAAGTATTGAAGAAGAAACGTTTGAGCAGGAAGGTGAGTTCTGCTTTGGACATGTCAGATTTGAGATGTTTTGGGGGACATTTTGAGATGTCTAGGAAGCATATGATAATGCTAGACTGCAGTCTAGGAGATGTTAGAGCAGGATAAATAGATCTAGGAATCATCTACATAGAGGTGATAATTGAACCTATTAGTGCTGATGAAATCATCAAGAAAGATAGTAAAGAGAAGAGGACCCACAACAGACCCTTAAGATATATCATAGATAGTGAATATGACTTACATGAAGATCCAGCAAAGGAAACTGGGTAGGAAAACCAGGAAAGAGAAGTACCATGGAAACCGAGAGAGGAAAGAGTTTCCAGTAGAAAGGGGTGATCAAAAGCTGCAGAGAGATTAAGGTGGAGGACAACTGAGATTTGGCAATTAAGAGATCGCTGGCATCTCTGAAGTAAGCAGTGTCACTGAATAATGAAGTCAGAAGTTGGACTGCAGAGGATTTGGAATTGAATGAGAAGAGAACACCTCCTTTCCTAGCTGCCTTCCAGGGAACATGCTCCAGTTTATCAATGGTTCTCTTAAACTATGAATTTAGAACTGAACTAAAAACAGTATTCCAGATGTGTTCTGACCAGGACAGAATACAGTGAATTATCACAGCCCTCATCCTATATATTATGGCTCTTAAAACAGCCCAAAATCATATTGGCTTTCTGTCTTACATGGCAGATCCATATTGAGCTCCCAAGTCTTTAAAACACTCTTTTATCATAATTTTAGAGCTAGAAGGTACCTTAGGAGGTCATCAAGTTTAACACCCTCATCTTCATCTTAGTTTCTTCATGTTAATGAGGAAACTGAGGCCCTGGTAGAGGCTGTCTTGCCTAAGACCACACAGCAGAAACAAGATTTGAATCCAGGTACCCTGACTCCAAATGCTGTCTTTTTCTACTGCTAGGATTTTTTTTCCACACAAATTAACCACATTTCTCCCATCTTGTACTTGTAAAGTTGACTGTTTTGAACCCAAATGTAAAATTTCACACGTCTCTTTTAATTTTCATCCTCTTAGATTCACCCCAAAGTTTCGGCCTCCAACGACTTTTCAGAACTTGAATCTGTCATCCAGGATGTTGGTCAACCTAGGTCTTTAGAGTCAAGTCATTGACAAAAACAACTCAGATCCCTGAGACATACCACTAGAGATCTAATTCCAACTGGCCAGTGTCAAATCCTCCTCTCTTTACCACCTCTTTGCCCTCCATCTTTCCCAAAAGAATAGCATGAGAAAAATAAAATAAAGCTAGATAATCCATATATACAGTTTTTCACTGGTCTGCCAACAAAAGGAAATCTGGATAGTCTGACATGGCCTGTTCCTGAGGAAGCCATTGCTGACTTTATGATCACTTCTTCCTTGTCTGGATGATCACTAACAATCTCGTTCATAATACGATTTAGAATTTTGCCAGGAATTGAAGTCAAGATCACAGGCCTATAATGAGCCAACTTCATTCTCTCTCTCTCTCTTTTTTTTAATCAGTACATTGCCCTTCTCCAGTCCTGTGGTACCCTTCTCACTCTCCATCATCTTTCAAATATCACTGAAAGTGTATCAGCAATCACATCTGCCAGGTTTTTTTTCAGTATCCAAGGGAGAATTCATCTGGGCCAGGTGACTTTAATTCACAGAGCACAAGCTAGGTACTTTCTTATTTTCCCCTTACACTCATTAAATATTTTTGTTATGTCCTTTCCTGCCCAAAGGTGATTTTTTGGCAGGGAAAACAGATGCAAAATAATTAAATTTGCCTTCTTTAGCATTAGTTATCATCATCCTATCCACTCCCACGAGGGCTCCTAGGCCTCCTTTTATCTTTCTTTTCCTAATTTAAAAAAAAAATGTAATCATTGGCTTTCCTTGCTATAAAATATTGGCAAAGTGCTTTGCAAACCTTAATGAACTTTATCAATGCCTACCTATTATTACTGCTATTGTTACCAGCCTCAGCTCATTTGGAGTATTAATACTCCTGACACTATTTTTAAGGGACTGCACCATATTATGGGCATCCTCTGTTATCTATGCTTTACTTTCACTTTCTCTAAGACATTAAAAATCTAAGTTGGCTAAAATAAGTTCCCAATGCATCTGTGTTAATCTCTTAAGAAAACTCCCCTTTTACTGTTCATTTTTGGAATTTTTTTGGAATCTCCTGTGAGAATAGCTGTCCTTAGTCAGGAAGACCCAAGCTTAAGACTGTCTCTGACACAAACTAGCTGGGAAACCCTAGGCAAGGCATTTGACTGCCCAGGGTTCTGTTCTGTGCTGGTAGACAGAAGTTCTTCTTCCTCATGTCCCTTACTAATGAATTATGAGTCCAGTCCCTATCCCTTTAAAATGTCATTCCTGAGAGTTTTCCATCACTCTTGTTGTTTGTGCTTTATTTTAGAAGAGGAACAATGACATTACAGGGTGATGTCTTGACTTGCATATGCATTGGACTTAAGTGAAGCAGAGCTGCACAAAGTCATCAGCCTCACGGTCTTTCAGAGATGGGATGCAGTCAATGATTCTAGCATCTGATGCCTGACCAAGCTCTAAGCACACCAAAGCACCTGCTTCAGCTGCCTTCATGCTGTTGGAATAAACTGCTCTCATCCATCCATTCTACCAAGGAAAGTCTTCACATTCTTGGGGTAGACACCCCTTTAACTCACCAACAGGTTTGAGGTCTGTTAATTACCTTCAACCTGGTTCAGCCCATCTGCTGAGATGGTTTTACTGGGGTGTGGCTGATATGCATGACAGCTTTTGGAGTCACCAGTGAGAGCTAGGTGATGGACATCAAAGGTGGATGAGCAGCCTTGGAAAGGGCTCAGCAAGCCCTCACACCAGAGGACCATCCCTAAACACCTCATACACCCCAGGCAAATTGCCCTAAGACAGTGGTTCTCAACCTTCCTAATGCTACAACTCTTTAATACTAGTATGTAGGCATATCTGTGTGTGGACAGACCCGCCTGGAGACAGACAGAGGAGCGGTGTCTCGGTTCCTAAGACCATCAGAAATATGTGTTTTCCGAAGCTCTTAGGCGACCCTTGTGAAAGGGTCGTTTGACCCCCAAAGGGGTCACAACCCACAGGTTGAAAAACACTGCTCTAAGACATGTGAAAGAGTTTACCTTCACCAAAGGAGCCCTGAAGAGAAGAACTGATACCTGAGTCAGGCCCTGAAGGAAGGAAAGGACTTTCAATAATAAAAACAATACTGACAGCCAACATTTAGGGCTTACTATGTGCTGGACACTGTGCTAATTGCTTTATAATTATTACCTCACTGGATCCTCACAGCCCCCCTGGAAGGTAGATACTGTGATAATCTCTATTTTTAAAGATTAGGAAACTGAAGTAAACTGAGGCTAGGCGACTTGCCCAGAGCCACACAACTAGTGTTTGAGACAGGACTGGAACTTAGGTCTTCCTGAGTCTAGGTACCCCCAACGGCAATGCAGAGATAGGCCCAGAGGATAATGTGAAGAGAGGTATGAAAACCAGAACAAAAACATAGGCATTGATATATCATAACTATTAATGCTATAAAAGACTAGTCTGCAGACCACCTGGAAACCCTCATGGACCACACTTTGAGAACCTTTGTCTTGGAGGAGCTAAGCATTTCCTGTTAGATTCATTTCTGTGGTGAAAGACAAAACCCAGGCCAAGTTAAGAGTCATTGTAAGCAAGAGCAGAGCCAGCTCCTCTGTGGCAGCTCAGGGCTCTCTGTCCTACCACATTACCATTCTTACACTCGATGCCCTCTGTAGTAGGCTGGCACCCCCTCTAGCTCTCCTTGATGTGGTTGTACCATTTGCTGATCCTTGCAGATGTGACAGTGTGTGCACATCTGGAGCCAAAAAACTAAGATCTTTAGTTCCAGAGCTCTGGGCAAGACTGAAAAACAGCAAGTTACCACAAAGGTTCTCTGAGAAATGTTCACCCTAACTCACCCCTCTCACACACAGCAACTAGGCAGACAAACCTCCTAATGAGAAAACACCACATTTTAAAACCTTGATTTTACTGGATATCACACAGGCAAACTCTTAGTCAAACAGCTCCTGGCAATAAAACTAACTAGGGCTACCTGAACAAAAGATGGGGGCAGCCAGGTAGCACAGTGGGCAGAGTACCAGGCCAGGAGTCAGGAAGACTCATCTTCCTGAGTTCATATCTGGCCCCACTCACTAGCTATGTGACCCTGGGCAAGTCACTTAACCCTGTTTGCCTCAGTTTCCCCATCTGTACAATGAACTAGAGAAGGAAATGACAAGCCCTTCCAGCATGTTTGCCAAGAAAACCCCAAATGGGGTCACAAATCATACGTGACTGAAAAATGACTGAACAATAACAAAACAAAAATTAAAGAAGCCAAAGAGAGAGCAAGAAAGCCTATTGAAATGTCCTCAAAAAAAGCAATTGTTTTGAAGCTTGTGTAGTTTTTAAAGTAACTAAAAACATGCCAGTTCCACTTTCCCATTGCTATTAATAAGAGACATGATGATAAAATAGTCCCCGAGTCAGGGTTGTACCTTACACCCCCATGAACCCTTTGATCTAGTGGCACTAGCTTCCTTCCTGTTAGTTGGACAAGACCAGAGCTTCCATCTCCTGACTTCAGGCATTTTTTTCTGGCTACCCACCCCTGCCTGGGACTCTTTCCCTCCTCATCTCCACCCCAGGTTCCCCTGGTCTGCTTCAAGTCCCAGCTAAAATCTTACCACCTACAGGAAGCCCTTCCTGACCCCCGTTGGGTCTAGTGCCTTCTCTGTGGATTACTCCCAAATTACCTTCTACTGTAAATATCTGACTTGCATATAGTTGTTCTCCTTATTAAACTGTGAGCTCCTTGAGGGCAGGGACTGCCCTTTCTTCATATCCCCAGTGCTTAGCACAGTGCCTGGCACATAGGAGGCACTTGAATGTTTCCTGACTGACTAACTGGGTTTACATACACCATCAGGCATTCACTAGCTGTGCGATCCTGCGCCAGGCAACTTTCTTAAGACTTTAAATTATAGAGTAATTGCCAATGTGCATTAAAAAGAAATTTATCAATAGCACTACTAGGTCTATTTCCAAAGATGCTTAGGGAAAAAGGAAAATAACCTTGATGTTTTCCATGTTTACAGCAGCTCTCTTTGTGGTGGCAAAGAACTAGAAATTACAGGGATGCCCATCAACTGGGGAATGCCTGAACAAGCTGTGGTATATGATTGAAATGGAGCATTACTGTGTTACAAGAAATGATGAGCTCAACGATCTTAGAAAAACAAGGAAACATTTGTACGACATAATGAAGAGCAAAACGAGCTGGACCAAGAGACCGCTGTATACAGTAACAACAATATTGTTTTATGAACAACTTTGAGCAAATAAGTCATTTTGATAATTATAAATACCCAAATTAACTATAAAGGACATATGAAGAAAGACACTATCTGCATCTGGAAAAAGAATTGATAAATAGATGTACAGAATAATTTTACATACATATACATATATGTACACACATATATCTATTTGTGTCTAATGGCAGCCATGGGGGGAGGGGGAAGGGAAGAAAAAAGGGGAAAAAAAGAAATTTACATGATAACTGTATTATATATTTAAAAGGAATAACAAATTGTACATAACCAATTTGCAGTTTCATGTGTAATCATCTTTTGTATTATGCTACATTATGGAAATGCTTGTTTTATTCCATAAATTAAAAATAAAATGTGTAAAAAGTTTATCAGTAATTCCTGACATCAATGAAATTACAGACCTGCTATTAAAAAATAAATAGCAAGCAGATGATTTAATAAAGGAGTTCAGCTTCAGATAGCCCCGCCTCTTAGCATTCCCCCAAATTAATCCCAAGTACACTAGTCTGGGCCCCAGTCCTAGTAACCCTAAAATAGATGTGTACCATCCCTTCCAATATCATGGCCCCTTCTGACATCCGAGGGCAAACTATTCTATTCCTCTTGAGTTCATCAATTATCAACATCACTGATGCATTTCTTTATAATAGTAAGTAGACTCCTGAATACTTAGGGTTTTAAATGAGTACATATTCCCTAGTATAGGAAGACATAATAACTATTATCATTATGGTAATGACAGCCAGCATTTAGTGCTTTAAAGTTGGCAGAGCACTTTATAAATACCTCATTTAATCCACACAACATCCCTCTAAAGTAGGTGCTATTGTTAACCCCCATTTTATAGATGAAGAAGCTGAAAATGAAGCAGGGATAGAATCCTCTAAAAAGGGTCAAAACTGCCCCCATTATGCCTGAGCCCTCCACACCTCAAATCATTTTGTATGTATTTTGCATTTATTTTACAAGTGTTATTTCTTTCTAAGAGAACATAAACTCCTTGAGTCCAGGCCTGTTTTGTTTGGTTTTCATAACCCCTGCACCTGGCACAAAACCTTAAAAAAAAAAAAACAAAAAACCTCGCTTGTCAAATTTGAATTAAGTGTTAGATCTAAGCTCTAAAATACCTGGGTTCAAATTTCAGCTTTGCTACTTAGAACCTGTGTGACTTTAGGCAAGTGGCTTGGCCTCTCTGGTGTCCATGGGGGTAGCCTGGTGTAAAGGCTGGATTCAGAGCTGAGGAGATTTGGGTTTGAATCCTGGATAGATCTGAGACTGGTTGACTCACTCCCCCTGCAAAATGAGGGAGGTTAATCTGAGATGGGATGATATGTAAAGTTGGGATGGGGGCTACACTTGTGATTAATTTGTTACTTTGTTGTTGTTCAGTCCTACCTGACTCTCCATGACCCCATTTGGGGTTTTCTTGGCAGAGATACTGGAGTGGTTTGACATTTCCTTCTTCATCTCATTTTACAGATAAGGAAACTGAGGCAAACAGGGTTAAGTGACTTACCCAGGATCATACAGCTAGTTAAATGTCTGAGGACAAATTTCAACTCATATGAGTCTTCCTGATTCCAAGCCTAGCGCTGCAACCACTGTGCTATCTAGCTGCCCTTATTCTTTGTTACAGGGAACTCTGAAATGAAGAAATTTCCTCTATCTGTGAAAGTTGGCACCTTCTCTTCAACTTTATAGCTTCAGAGAGATAGTCACCTGGAGCAGTGACTTTGCCAAGGTCACATAGCCAGTAAGTATCTGAGGAGGGACTGGAATCTGGGTAATTAAAATCATAATCATAACAACAATAAGTAATCCCAGTCTCAAAGCCCAGTGCTCTCCACCAGTGAGGACAGAGTCTAATACCAATAAGTCTGGGGGCTAGCATTGCAAATTTAATGATTATTATAATAATATTATATAATTATAATAATTATTATAAGTAACCCCCGTCTCAAAGCCCAGTGCTCTCCACGAGTGAAGAGAGGGCCTAATACCAATAAGTTTGGGGGCTAGCATTGCAAATTTAGTGATTATTATAATAATATTATATAATAATATAATAAGTAACTCCCGTCTCAAAGCCCATTGCTCTCCAAAGGTGAGGAGAGAGCCTAATACCAAAGGGTCTGGGGGGCTAGTGTCACAAATTTAATAATAATTAATAATTATTATAATTATAGTAAGTAACCCCAGTCCCAAAGCCCCTTGCTCTCCACCAGAGATAAGAATCCCGTACTGATGGACTTCGGAATTGTGATTACAAATAATAATATATAATAGTACTTTATAATTTGTACAAATTATATAAATATAATTTAATTTATATAGTATACATACAGCATAATTTATATAGTACTTTATATTTATATATTTTTATATATAGTACTTTATACATGTATATAAATAAAGTACTATATATGTTGATATAGTACTTTAAAGGTCACAGAATATTTCAAAAATATAAATCTCATCTAATCCTCCCAATCACCTTGGGAGCAGCTGCCACGTCTGTCCCCATTTAGCAGTGGGGGACACCGAGGCGGGCGGTGGCTAAACGACCTTCACACAGCGGGGAAATATAGGAGCTGCACCTGAACTCCAAGCCCAGCGCTCCGAGCGCTCTGGCGCCCCCTAGTTGCCCTCAGGGGTCCTTCCTAGCTCCAGAATCGTTCCTTACTCACTACATACGGCCCCACAGCCTTTGTAACATGGCGGTGATACAGTACTCAGTCGCATCTGCCCCACCTCACGCGGGTTCTCTGACCCTCCCTGAGATTTCGGGGATAATCGCTCGGAAAACCCTCCAGTCGCTCCCTCTCCAGCCCCCGCCCCGGCTTCTCCTTGAGCGCAGATGCGTCGCGAGTAAAAAGTAGGGGAGTTCAGCTGGCGGAGGGAGAGGCGAAGGAAAGTGCCTCGCGGCTGCTCCTGCGCCTGCGCATTGCAGGAGGCCGAGGCGAGCAAGGGCGGGGCCTGAGCTAAGGCAGCGAGAGTGCCATCGGCGCGTGCGCACGCAGGCGCAGACATCTCTGCCGGAACTCTTTGACAACTTCTCTCCTGTCTGCGCCCTGGGGAGCGAGATCCGCGCCCACGTGTGGCTGCCAGGCGCGCGCGCGTGTTTGGTCGCCTTTGCCCCTCGCCCCCTGCCAGCTTTGAGGCTGCTCTTCATCTCGAACGAGGTATTGAAGCAGTTGGTGGCCTCCCTGAAGCGATGACCAAGCGCCGATCCCGGCCGGCGCGCCGGGGCCCCGGCCCCAAGCCAAGCCGGCCGGTCCCGCGGGGAGGGCAGTCGGGGGCCAGCGCGGCCGAGCAGCCTCGCCGGGAGGCCGAGCTGAGGAGGCAGCGGCAGGAGGAGCTGCGCGAGCAGCAGCGCGCCGCCCGCGCCAGGGAGAAGGGCCAGCGGCGCAGCCTGGAGGGCCTCCGGCGGGAGGCGCTGATGAAGCAGCGCGAGCACGAGCAGCGGGAGCGCGATTTGCAGGCCCTGGAGCGACAGCCGCAGCTGGAGCGCGAGGCTTCTCGCAAGGCCTATTACCGCGAGTTCCGCAAGGTGGTGGACGCAGCCGACGTGGTCCTGGAGGTCCTGGACGCCCGCGACCCGCAGAGCTGCCGCTGCCCGCAGGTGGAGCAGGCCGTGCTGCAGGCCGGCGGCAGCAAGAAGCTGGTGCTTGTGCTCAACAAGATCGACCTGGTGCCCAAGGAGCTGGTGCACAAGTGGCTGGCCTACCTGCGCAACGAGTTCCCCACCGTGGCCTTCAAGGCGTCCACACAACTGCAAAGCCGCCACTTGCAGCAGAGCAGGGTCCCCGCCAAGCAGGCCTCAGCCGAGCTGCTGGCCACCGGTGCCTGCGTGGGCGCCGATTGCCTCATGAATGCCCTGGGCAACTACTGCCGCAGCCAGGACCTGCGCACCGCCATCCGTGTGGGCGTCGTGGGCTTCCCAAACGTGGGCAAGAGCAGCCTCATCAACAGCCTCAAGAGGGCCCGCTCCTGCAACGTGGGCGCCACGCCGGGCGTCACCCGGTGCCTGCAGGAGGTCCACCTGGACAAGCACATCACGCTGCTGGACTCCCCGGGCATCGTCCTGGCCGCCCCCACCTCGGACACCGCGCTCATCCTTCGCCACTGCCTCAAGGTGGAGCAGCTGGCCGACCCCGTGACCCCCGTGGAGGCCATCCTGCGCCGCTGCAGCCGCCAGCAGCTCTGCAGCCACTACAGCATACCCGACTTTAAGACCAGCTCCGAGTTTCTAGTGCTTCTGGCCCGGAGGCTGGGGAGGCTGAAGAAGGGAGGGGCCCCCGACCAGGAGAAAGCAGCCAGGGCCGTGCTCACAGACTGGATGAACGGAAAGATTAACTACTTCACCCACCCTCCGGAGACGCACCAGCTGCCCATGCACATAAGCGCCGAAATCGTGACCGAGATGGGCAAAGCCTTTGACTTTGAGGCCCTGGAGCGAGGCAACATGGAAGCCTTGGCTAGCATGCCCCATGGGCCCGTCAACAGTGTCCAAAAGCCTTTCAACCTTACCAGTGAGACAGAAGAAGAGATGCTAGAGGAGGAGGAGGAGGAGTTCTGGGATGCCAGAGAAGACCTGGAGGATTGCATGGATGAAGACAAAGATCCTGAGTTGGGTGCCATCACCGTGGAGCTGAGAGGCAGCAAGAGCAAGAAGCCAGCAGAGGCTGAACAGAAGCTGCCCCAAGCCCCCAAACTAGAAGAAATCTGGGCCCTGGATCCTCTCCATCAGGGGCAGGGCCTGGCTGCAGCTTGCAAGAGGAGAAAAAAGCTTCAGAAGAGAGCAAATAAACTTGCAACAAAACTGTCTGACAGCCTAGTGGCCGCTTTGGACTTAAACATGACAGATGCATGAACAGCCTGTGCCACCTGGCCCCAGTGGATGTGGACAAAATTGAGAAGCTAATTTGGCCTAAAAACAGCAACAAATGACACCCTGTATGGTCTAAGCATGAATGGCTCACTCAGCTAGGGTGCATGGGACAGGAACTGTCCCCAGGCCATAACTTATCCCAGAAGAGTGGACTGTGAAGGGCAGACTTTAGGCCCTTTAAACACCAACTGAAAAAAAAAAATCAAAGCCAGAGTTCACCTGATAGGTGGCAGTGTATGAAGGGAATTCCCATTGGCTTGGAGTTTTCTGTGGAAAAGCTAGTGAGTGGGCAAAAGGGAGTAAATGGAGAGTTAATTGCTCAGGGAAGTAGAAGGAATGGTCTTAAGTGCAGCTGCAAAGTAAAATGAGGTATATGGATCTCATTAAATAAATTGGATTTCATCCCATGGCCTCGAGTTTTGTATGCTTGTGTCTGCTAGACAAAGTTGGGCCAGGGGTTGGGGGGACCTTAAGTACTGTATAAAATGTAGCTATTGATAACATTAGCAGAAGAGCGGAGTTCTACTTTCAGCTTTGTGGCTGTTTAACCATGTGAGTGCAAGTCATAAAACTGAGCCAAAGTTTTCTCATCTGTAAGAAAAGGGTATTGGATTTGATAACTGGTAAGATCCCTTCTAGCCCTAGTATTTTATGAGTAAATAGCGATGATTAGATTAAGTAGAGCAGGCATTCATTCCTGTGTGCCAGGCATTATCCCATGAGACAGTGTATATAATCATAGAAGCTCTATAAGCACGGCTGCTGCTATACCTGACTTCTGTAGAGAATTTCCATGGTCCATTTATCACAAAGATGCTTCACTTCAGTCAGGTTGTTTGGTGCAGCTTTAGGAACTCCAGCTGCCATCTCAACTCTGTTCCAACAAATGTGCTGTCTTTCCCAGCCCCACTCTCTTACCACTAGGAAGGGAGAGTCACCTGACTCAAAAGCACAGGCCCAACTCATTTCTGTGTTAAACTCCAATGCTCTGTACTGTCCCTAGTATAAAATACAAACCCTTATTTGTTATCTAAAGACCAATATAACTTGACCCTAATCTACCTTTCCAGCCTTTTTATATATTATTGCTTTTCCTGTACTCTACAGCTCAACCAAATTGACCTTGCTGTTCCTCACACATGGCACTGTATCCCCAGTCTCCTACCTTTGCGTTGGCTGTCTGTCCTCTGTGCTTAGGACCCACGTTACTAATTGCCTTCTTTATTTCCTTCCAGACTCCACTCAAGCATGAATCATCTTCTGTTTTCCTGATTCTTTTTGGTGCCCCTCCCCACCAAAAAAGTAACAGCTCTTATTGTCCTCCCTCCAAAAATTACCTTGTTCATTATGTATATTGCATACAAAAACATACTGATTTGTATGTTGTCTTCCCCACAGAACTCTTTTAGATAAAGGGCTTTTTATTTTTCACTGTGTCTCCACATAGGGAGCTTAAGGCTCCTTTAACTGCTCTTGCTCTGCTCAAAGGGAATGTAAATTTTAATAAAATTTTTTTTGTTCGTTTTTGTTTTTTCTCTCAAAGACCAGCCTTACTGCCAAATCACTCTCATTGGTTGGCCACCAGTAAGTCCCAGGCCAAGCTCTACTTGGTTCTTCTTTGGTCCTTGGTTGACTCAGAATACATGTAAATAACAATTGTTTTTGTTTTGGCCAGAAACCCTGAGAGTCTTCCCTTCCTAGATCTTTTTAAAAAGGTCATTCTTTGCCTCATTTCTTATTAACCCTAATCACTGCTGCCTCAGTCCAACTGAAACCTGTTAAAGACCTTAACTTGAAAAGGTCAAGGATCCAATTGCATCCTGGATTATCTCCAGTTGTCCTGATCCATATCTGACCACTGGACCCAGGTGGCCCCGGAGGAAGAAGTGAGGCTGGTGCCTTTGCACAGCCCTCCCTCATTGAACTCCAATTCACTTGATGTCAAGGCATCACCTCTCTGAAGTCATGGTCCTCTGAGAACAAAGGACAACTAGCAGCAAACTAGAGGCCTCAGCACCTAAAAGTGTCTGCATATAACACAGTGCTTAATAAATAACTTGTTAACTGAATTCCCAAATACTTCTGCAGATCTCTAGGCAAGTCTGGAACACAGCCCCAACGAAAAATTCTTTTGTGAGGTATAAATTTAGCCACCCTCCAAAAAAAAATTAATCAAAAAGGCCCACAAAATTGCTAACATAGAAACTGAATCTGAAATAGATCTTTGCAGAGGATGCTTAAAGGAGAGGGTCTGAAGTAAATCTGATCAAACTAGGGCAAACCTAGAAAAAAATACAAAGAGTTCACACTATCTCTTGCATATATCTCCATCTCTACTCATGCAGTTACCACCCTATTTCAGGCCTTCATTAATTGCAGGGACTGATCTTGGTCTAAAAGGAAAGGTGATGAAACATCTTTCAAAAGAGTTGGAGGATGAAATGAGAAATGTCTCAGCTGGTTTTAATTTATTACAAGGGGAGGGGTGCAGTAGTAGGGCTGGAGGAGAATATGGGTACATGACTTATGTACAAACCAAAGGGCATAAATGTTTAAAGTAGGCAAGCCTTTTGAAAAACAGCCTGATGTGCTGGGAAGCAAGACAGCTGGTCCTTATACTCTCATTGGGTATTCTGCCCTTCTGTGAACTTCCCTTTCTTCCTTTGTCAAAGAAAGAGGATGGACAAGATGGTCTCTAGAATCCCTTAAAGCTCTAAAGGTTCTAGGACTCTCCAAGTTCTGCCTCTGAAACCTGATTTGAAAGGGGAGAGGGGTTGACTTTGAAGTCTATGACTTCACTGATCTCAGTCATAAAGAATGGCAGCTTCCTGACCTTGGTACCCGTCGATGATTTCATAGGCTATGGGAGCCTTTACTCAAGATATGTTTCCTGTGTATCCAGCTGTTGCCTCATCTCAGGTCCTGGTGCTGCAGGTCCTTGAAACTTGTTTTGGTGCTTGGTTCCATTAGCAAACTACCACTCCCAAACCATCTTGCTCTTAAGGTCTCTGGGAAGCATAACCATCCACAGTAGCCTCAGTGCTGACACTTGAGGAAAATGCTTCCTTATGGCCTACTGTGCTTCAAAAGCTCAGGCCTCATTAGAGGGTTTTCAGCTTAAATGACTGTGCTCTATTTGCCCTCAAATGGCAACACAGAAAGGTTTTTTGGTGGCCCTCTCATTCAGTTAGTCGCCCAGTCTTCGTTGATCTTCCTCCACAATATCTCTTGCGTACATCTCCATCTCTATTCATGCAGGTACCAGCCTATTTCAGGCCTTCATCACCTCTTCCCTAGAAGGATGCAGTAGCCACCTAATTGAACTTCCTGCCACCTGTCGTTCCACCACTCCCCAGTCTGTCTTCCACAGAGCTGCCAAAGCCATATCTGTAAAGTGCAGGTATGACTGTAACTCCAATGCTATGGCAGCTCCAGAGGTATTGCCTCTAGAATAAAATAGGAAGCATTCAAAGGCCTTCACAGTCTGACCTTCCCAGATCTCTTGACGTATTTAGGGTCCAGTTAAACTGGCCTGCTTGCTGTCTCTCACACACAGAATTCCATTTCCCATCTCTGTCACATTGTGCTGTACACCACAACTGCTAGGCCCTTTGTCTGTTAGAATCCTTGGCCTTCCTTCCAAGGATCAGCTCTAGTAGCCACCTCCTATGTGAAGCCTTTTTTGATCCTCCCAGCTGCTGATGTGTCCTTCCTGATATCATTACCTTATGTTTCCTCTGTATACATCTACTATCTGCTTATATGTGTATATGTTGTTTTCTTTGGTAGACCATAAATTCCTGGAGGGCATTTATTTTTTGCTTTTGTATTCCCAACACTTACCACATGATACCTATTGCATAAATGCTTTGTTGGGTTGATTTTTTAAAAATTCATCTAGCATTGCCCCTACCATTCGCCTTTGGGCACACAGACCCTAGGTTCAAATTCATATTCTTTTCCTTTACTGTACTTGGCATAGTTGTGCATGTCAGAGCATATGTGTTCTGGTTAGTGGACAGGTACAATTACATAGTTAAGTGGCAGCAGGGATTTAAACCCAGTTCTTATGGTATCCAGTGTTAGACTACTCTTCTTTTCCATAAACATTGATAAAAGAGATTTCTTCCCTGCTGACTTCCCCTCTCCCAGTCACTAAAGTTTTCTTTCATCCCCACAAATGCATAAAAAAAGAATTTTAACTCCCTAAATTGAGAGGTTAATATGGTCTTACCAGTGATTTCTCTGACAAAGAGATAGTCTGACCTTGGAGAAGAACTCCTGCAGAAAACAGTAGAGGGGTAATATGGTAGTCTACAGATATGGAATGTTAAATGTGGTTAGTTTGTTGAGTTTTGTTAAAATTTGTCTTTGGTACAAGATAGGATTCTGTGGAGGGAGCATATTGGGAAATGAATCTTCCGTAAAAATGAAAAAAGGCATAAATAATAAATGTTATTAATTAGGATTATTAAAAATCTGGGGAATAATCTCTGTTGCTTATATCCAAGAGTCCAGCCCTATCTGGGGTTTTTTTTGTAAATTTTGCCAGCAAAATTCTGGCACACAGGGATCCCATCCTATTGTTGGAAATCTCATCACTGCTACCCTCATTATTGTTATTTCTTCTGAGAGGAAGGGTAATTTTTGAGGGGTAGAGTTTCTATTCTCCTAGATTGAGTAAATCAATAAAAGCTAAGACTGCCCAGATCACAATGGTGTTGAACCAATGCAGTGATATTGGCGAAGGGGAACAGATTCAGAATTCGGACTCTCAAGTGACTTCCCAAGACACTCAGGGTGGAGCAGAGATGCTGCTGATAGCCTGTATGGCGTGGATGGAACAGCATGAAGAAAGCAACTGACTGCAGCTGTCGGTGCGATCTGGCAGCCTCCTAACCATTCAGACGAATCTAAACAAATCACAATCCGTGGTTTCCTGATGCCTGAAGGAAAGTCCTATAATGACTGCTCTGAGCTGGCCTCCCAGGCAGGGGTGGGTGGAAATATGCAGATTCTACAACTTTAGGGTCTTCCTAGGGCTTTTGCTCAGTGCAGCAGCTGCTACCCTCCCACGATTTTGGCTGGTTACTGCAAAATCTAAGCTTTCATTCACTAATCATATGTCAGCAGCTCTTCCCACTGTGACAGTAGCCAGCACCACGGGCATCCACCCCCAGCACCCTGTTAAGCCAACAAACCAGGTCTTCCCCTTCAGTTCCCGATCTATCATGCCATCTTCAAGAGGGAAACAGCACTCGTTGGGACCCTTCTAAGAAACCTTAACCTGGAGGCAAGACACTTCTCTAGAGTCTGGGCTTTGGCCCTGGTCTTTATCTCACTTCCCTGGAAGCTGCCAGGATTTCTGTTTCTCTGATGCCTCAGTAGCCAGTCATCTAATTAGAGATGTTTCTGATCTGGGAAAATCAGGATTATAGATATATTAACAACATTCTGCAAAGAAAATAAGGAAAAGGGAAGGAGGGAGCAGGGGGAATCCTGCTGTTGTCTGTTCAGCCTTCTCTCCTGATTGATTCCCTCCCCTTCACACACACACAAAAACCCAACAACTCCTAGATTAGGGAGAAAAAAAAATGAACTCCATGCCTTTCCCCCCCAAACAATTTTATAGTGAGCCAGTTATCATGGAACCAAAGTGACATGAAACTATAATCAGCCACCTGCTGAGACTGCTCTGCTTCCTGCTGAGTGAGTGTGCCTAGGCCTTGATGGGTTGGGAGAGGATGCAATTGACAGGGGAACCTGGAAGGGAATGTGCTTGAAACCCCTAGCAGCCAACACATTTGGGATATTCATCATCACTTGAGAAAGGGAAGCGAGCAAGTGAGATCTGTTAGCAACTAAAACATAGCAGTCTGCCTGAACTGCAGAAGGATTTCTGTTCCTTGATTCTATTCATTCTGGTCTATGTATGAGCCGGGTCTCCAGGACCTGCTAGGCACGGGTAGAAAGATGAGATAGCGGCAGCTAGGTGGCACAGTGAATAGAGCGCTGGCCATGGCGTCAGGAGGACCTGAGTTCAAATCCAGCCTCAGATACTTGACACACACACAAAAAACCTAGCCGTGTGACCTTGGTCAAGTCGCTTAACCCCAACTGCCCTACCTTGCCCCCTCCAAAAAGCAAAAAAAAAAAAAGATGAGGTAGGCACAGGAGTGTGTATGGGTCCTCAATAATAATTGAGCCAATTCGAGAGGGTCTAGTTCAGTGCAGGCGCACAGTGAAAGATTTTGAAAAATGGTGGTCAAAGAAGACCTTCCTTGATTTATGGCTACCAACTATGTCAACGAGGATCTCACCCATGACATTACCATGTTATTAGAGCCCAGTGAGATCTTAGAAATCAATCTAGCCCACCTCTCTCATCTTACTGATCAGATAACAAACTCAGAAAAGTTTAATGACTTGCCAGATATCTCATATATAGTTAGTAGAATATGAGTTCCTTGAGAGCAGGAACTTTCACTTTCATCTTTGTGTTCCCAATCAGTCAGTAAACATTTATTAGTCTGTGCTAATCTCTGGGGACACAGAAAGAGGCAAAAATAAATAAAATGCTATTAAGTGGGAAAATTTTAAAAAAAAGGCAAAAGACAGTCTCCCCTTTGTCAAGGACCTCACAGTCTAATGGGGGGGGACAAACAAACATACACAAAACAAGCTGAATAGGAGATAATTAATGGAGGAGAGGCACTGGGATTAAGTAGGGGTTCAGGAAGGCTTCTAGTAAAAGATGGACTTCTAGTAGAGATTTAAAGGAAGCCAGGGAGGGTGGTAGTCCTAGAGGAGGAGGGAGAATGTTCCAGGCATGGCAGGACAGCCAGAGAGAATTCCCAAAAGTGAAAGATGAAGTGTCTTTATTTGTGGAACAACCAGAGGCCTGTGCTGCTGGATGCTGGGTAATAAGGTAAAAGACTGGAAAGATGGGCGAGGACTAGGTTAATATTATTATTATTATTATTTTGCCCTGGCACATATTCAGTGCTGAACAAGTGTTTGTAAAATGATTGAATCAGAACTGGAGCTTTGATGTTCAGGTATCCTGAATGCCAATCCTGGGCTCTTTCTACTATAATATGCTTCCTCTTTCCTGAAATCCATTCTACCAACATTCCTGACAGTACCTTCCCCTCTTCTTTGGTTATCTGTGCCCAAACTATGGGTCATTGGGTCCACAAAGGTTTTTTTATCCCCTGGAAGGTGTATAGTTTTTCAGGAGGACAGGAATGACCAGTGAGCAGATAGAATTTTGGTCTCCCAGAAGTGAATTCTTAGGACCACAGAATCAATCAGCCCATCAACAAGCATTTGTTAAGGGCTTACTGTGCAGCAGGGACTAGGATTCAAAAAAAGGCAAATTCATGGAATTTGAGAGTTGTCTAGGTCCTTAGAAGCCAATGAGCCCAATCCAGAAGAAGAATCCCCACTGTGATATACCTGATTAGCCATCATCCGGTTGCTGTTTGGAGATCTCTGATGGAAGGGAAACTACCCATCTCCCATTGCACTGCCTTCCATTTGGGGGTAGCTTGAAGTATGAGGATATTTTTCCCAAGTGTTCCTCCTTTGGCGCTTCCAACTATTGAACCTGGTTCTGCCCTCTGGAGCCAAATGAAACAAGCTAAATGCCTCTTCTTCAGGAAAACTCTTCAGGTACTTCAACACAGCTATCAAGTCCCTCTGGGTCTTCTCCAGGTACAACTCCCCAGCTGCTTCAAATGATCCTTTTATAGAATGGACTCCAGGCCCTTCAACATCCTGGTTGCCCACATTTGGATGCTTTCCATATCATCAGGATTTTTCTGAAATTATGGAACCCAGAGCTAAACAGAATATTCCTGGTATGGTCTGAAAAGAACAACATGCAGAGGAGTGATCACTTCCTTATTCCTGAAAGCTGCATCTCTTTTAATGTATCCCAGTAGAACATTAGGGTTTGGTTTCATTTTCCATATGGAACTGTAGCCTCAGTATTTCTACTCTACTAAAACCCCTTAGGCCTTTTCCAGGCAAACTATTTTCTATCTATGCCTCCCCCATTTTGTACTTGTGCGGTCAGTTTTTTTTTTTAACCCAAGGGTTAGACTTCACATTCATTTTTATTACATTTCATCTTGCTAGATTTGGCCAAATTATTTTAGTCTGTCAAAATCTTCTTGGATCCTGACTTTCTTCCAGAGTGTTAGCTGGGTCTTCCAACTTCATGTTATCTGCAGATTTTTCAAGGATGTCCTCCATGACCATATTAATTCATTGATTAAAAAAGTTAACAGTACAAGGCCAAGCATGGACCTTTGGGGTATTCTACTGGAGGCTTCCTTTCAAGCTGAACTTGAATCATTAATAATTGCTCCTTGAATCAGGCCATTTAACCAGTTCTAAATTCATCTAGTTATACTGTCTAGCTTATATTTCTCTGTCTTTTCTAAAAAGAATAGCACATGTTTTATCAAATGTTTTGTTAAGGAATGTGATAGTCATCACCATCACAGGTTACCAGACTCTTTCAAGAAAATAGCAAGAAAAAAGCACTCATATGTACAAAAAGATAGCAGCTCTTTTTGTGATGGTAAAGCATCGGAAACTGAAGAGGGGCCCATCAGTTAAGGAATGGCTTAACAAATCATGTTATATGAATGGAATAGAATACTATTATGCTATAAGAAATGAAGAAGGGGATGGTTCCTGAGAAACCAGAGAAGACTTGCATGAACTGATGAGAGTGAAATAAGCACAAACAGGAGAACAATTATATAATAACAATGTTGTAAAGACAAAAAACTTTGAAAGAAATTCTGGTTGGTGCAATGAAGTGTGATGATTCTGCCCACCTCTTGCCAAGAGTACAGATTGAGACTTTTTTTGTTCATAACCAATTCAGGAATCTGTCTTGCTTAATTATGCATATTTGTTATAAGTACATTATTTTTCTTTCTTTTTTCTTTTGGGGTGGAGGTAAAAGAGGGAGTAAAGAGATTTTTATTAAGAAAAATTCAAGATGAAAAATAGCAGAGGTTTATAGTTCTGTCCTCCTCATAGTTAGCAACAGCCACCCCATCATTAATTTGTTTTATTTTCACGGGGGTTGTATGCTATTGGCAGCTGAATTTTCTCCTTGGAACCTTAAGCCTCATTGTGATTGGGATGGCATTAGTGGAGCCCCATTAGTGTACTCTGGCAACGTTCATATTTTAGTAGAAGATCCAGCTGGGGTCTAGGGAAGAGAGTCATAGGCCAGGAAACATCTTCTTAATCCAGGCCCCACTGCTATGGTCTTCCTTTTTGTTCAGTCAGCTTGAGTTTAGCCTGGTATAAAACCTCTAGCATTTCTTGTACATTACTTCTAAATAAGACACAACATAAAAGTTTAATAGGTTTTTGAGAACTTTATAAAGTGTTGAGGGCATTGCCTAGCCCAGAACCTAGAGCAGAGCTTAAGTTGGAGCACAGGGTCCTCTGACTGCAAGTCCAGTAGTCTTTCCAATATACTGCACTGATTTCCTGATGTTATATGGAGCTCAGAAGAGGTTAGTATTCAAGATGTAGGTGGGGAAGTCATCTTTGCTTAGGTAATAGTTGCAGATGAGAGAAGAAGTAAGATTGTCAGAGAGAGAATGTAGAGGGAGAAGAGAACTAAGGGAAGACCTAGAGAAAACACACATTAAGAGTTCAGAATGAGGGGCAAGAGCCTGTGAAGGAAACAGAAAGGTTAAAAAAGTAAAAATAAAACCGGGAGAGTTTGGAATCTCTGAAGCTGAGGAAGGAAAACATTTCTTAAGAGAAGATGGTTAATAATGTCAAAAGTGACAGAGAGGTCAGGGATATGAAGGTCTAAGTGAATCTCTAACCCTGAAATGTAAGGCATGAGAAAATCAGTATGGGAGATATTTGGGGAGGCAGTAGGGCCCCTAACATTAGACCACACTTAGGTATTAGATTGGCCTAATCAATTTATGTTTAAGGTAATCTTTATCTTGTATTACAGTTTTATATGTCTGTGTTTCCTTTAAATGCGTGTTTGGAAGAGAGAGAAATCTTTATTCCAGTGGCCTAATAAATTTATGTTTAAGGTAATCCTTACCTTGTATTATAGCTTTATATATCATAGTGTTTCCTTTAATGCATATTTAGAAGAGAGAGAAATCTTTATTCCAACCCCCTGAATAAGAGTAGATTTTCTAGGAAAAAGTTTTCTTGTTTGTAAAATGAAAAGGTCAGATTGATGCTTTCTATGGTTTCTTCCAGTTCTACATCCTATGGTCATATAATCCTGTTTATATTCCTCAGGACAGCTAAGTGGTGCAGTGGATAGAGCATTTGGCTGGAAATCAGGAAAATCTGTGTTCAAATTTGGCCTCAGACACTTAATAGCTATGTATCCCTGGGCAAGTAACTTAACCCCTGCTTTCCAGTTTCCTCATCTGTAAAATGGGGATAATAATAACATCTACCTCCCAAGGTTGTTGTGATCAAATGAGATGATTATAAAGTGCTTGACACAATGCCCAGCACATCATTAGCACTATATGAATGTTGGCTATCATTATTATTTTTAGGCGTGAAAAGCCATCTTCTAGTCATCTTCCAAACAGATCTGAGCATGCTCAGGTGATCCATCTTCTGAATTCTCCCCAAAATACACTGAATCTGAAGTTGTCCCTTTGGGGCTCTGGTGATCAGTTCTTCCTACTCTGGGGGCAGGATAAAGAATGGAGTCCAAGTTGGTGATTGCTTGAGAGAAGCTTACTGTGGTTTTATATTCAAGGCATAAAATCTCTGATCAGTAATAAAGTAGGAGATTATCTGACCCTTCCTTGGTGACTGTTACCCAGAAGTTCTGATATCTTGATGGCACTTTAGGGCAGCTACTCCCATAACCCCTGGGGATGTGGCTCCCACTAGCCCTGGGTATAGGGTCATGGCTCGTGGTGGTTGGAAAGGTCCAAGTCTCCATCCTCTGATCCAGGGGGTGATTATATATTGTCATAATCATTCTGTTCCTACAACTACCTCCGTCACTTGGCCATAACCACTATTTCCAATATGAACTGGCAGAATGGCCCTCTGTTTCCTAGCTAAAGGGAATGATCTCTTTCTAAATAAGCCTTTTCCCGTCACTGTCCTCTCCACAGCCCTCTTTTGTGTAAGGAGAATTATTCCCCTGGCTACTTGTCCCTACTTGATTTTGCTCTTGTAGTCCTAGGATTGCTTTTGTTTTCTGAGCCTAGGCCAGGACAGTTTTGGGATAAGGGCCATTATGCAAGGTGCCAGCTCAGCCTAGGGGTGCCTTATTAGAGCTGCTTCTTCCTCGAAATACTTGGCTAAAAAAATCCTGGCAAGTTGGATACCCAGAGGGTGGCTGACTTTATGCCCCTCAGAGTCCTAAGGCTTAATTTTTGTTATTCACGATTCCACTTCTGGTATGCTCCACCAGCTCCCATATCTGTTATCCTAGTTGATACGAATTAGCTTTTATGAAAGATTATATTTAAGAAGGTATATTGAAAACAGATGTTACAAAAACATTCCCCACAGCTGAAGGCTGGGCACCATTCCTCTTCACACACTCAGCTTCTGAGAAATGTGGGCTCACACTTAAAGAATAAAGTAGTCAGGCACATATATAGAGAAGATGCAGAGCTAAAGGGTATCCTGAAATTACTAGCCCTAGGAATCATTTTCTTCCCTCTAACAAGTTTCCTTCTGCATGAGACATCACTGATGGGTGAGTCATTTCTCTTGCTCAGGTGGGCTAGGTCAAGCAGGTCACTTCTTAGGGCTGGCTCCTCACTGGACTCAGCTATTGCTGCTACCAGGTCTGGTGGTTTCTGCCGCTAACTCCATTTGCTGAGGACATCTATGATGGCTCTTCCCACTGTCGGAAGCTCATAATACAGTAACCTGGTTAATATCATCTCTTGATTTTTCATTCACCCACAATCAGGAAAGAATAAATATAAAAGACACAATTAATAGAGTTACCATGCATTCACAGACAGAATTGCCTAGTGGGAGATAGGGCCCCCACCCTGCAGTGGGTGGGGGCCCTATCTCCCAGTCTTCCTCACTGGAAAGCTTCCAGGCAAGAGTTTGAGAGAACATCTCACTCAAACCCTTTGTATGCACTATCAGTCCAGCTCCTCAGTCAAGCAGATTCTTCCTCACCATAGCTTCTCATTCCGCCATGGAAGGAAGAAAGCTTACCAAGCTGCCAGATGGTGCATTGACACCAAGTAGAGAATATTAAACCTGCCCTCTGTGATCAACCAGGAAGGGCAGGTCCATGCATGGTTAAAGGGCTGGACCCTGATTGGCCAGTCATTCCATTATCAAGACCTCAACCATGTTGGACACCGTATTAAATATTATGAAGGATTCTCTAATTTACTCATGACCACAGGCTGTTCTAATGAGAATGTCAGCCTCAAGGTGACATCTCTCAATCACATCTGAGTCAGTCTCCATTGAGCCTGGACTCTGAACATCACTATCTGAGTTCATTAGTATACTTCAGAGGTGTGGCCACACCCCTGGGTTTACTCCCACATACCATGAACTTAACAAGGAAAACAAGGCCCCCACCAGGGAAGCCAGTTGTACTGAAACAAACAGATGGGATAAATTTCTTGCCTAGAAACCCCAGGGAATCATATAAACTTAGACAAGAGGGCAAATAAATATGGAAGTACAAGAGTTCATAACCCAGGATCACTGTGACCATTTCTCTTTGCTGTGTGGACAAGCTACTCAGGGATACTCACTCTGGCTTCTCCGGAACTGGGAGGGTCAGCCTGGGATCACCAGCATCAGTAATCCTTCTGGCATTGCTGGAAATAGGCCGGCCTTGACTCCCTTGAACCAGGAAGAATTGAAAAGAGCTAAGCATCTGTTGAGCCTGATTACTCCTCAGACCTTGTTATTTCTACCTCCACAATGTCTCTCCATCTTCATTATCTTCTTGTGTTAATTCTCTCCCCTCCCCATTGGGGGAGAGACCCCACCAATGTATGTGAGAAGTATTATCACTTAGTTGACAAAGTGATTTTTCTAAAGCTTAGAGCTGCCCATGAAGGTCCTCTATTCAATAAACTCCAATGACTTCCTATTATTTATAAGATCAAATTCAAATGTGGCATTTAAAACTCTTAATAACCTGTCTTCCTGTCTTTCTGAATTTCTTACATTGTACTCCCCTTCACAAACTCTGCAAAGCAGCCATACCTGCCTGCTTCCTACTCCTCACTGGTATAGCCACTTCTTAGCTTCCTTCCATATTTATCTCAAGCCCCACCTTCTGCAGGAGGTGTTTCTCCTTCCAACCAGCTGTTAGTACCTTTCCCTTTGAGGTTGCTTCCGGTTGATCCTGTCTGTACCTTGTATGTGCCTGTTGTCTCCACCCCACCCCCTTAAAACATGACCTTCTTGGAGGGCAGGGACCATCTTTGCTGTTCTTTGCACCACCAGCACATCTCTTATGTATGTAGGAAGCACTTAATAAATGCTGTTGACTGGACTCCTGTTTCCTTTTCTGTATCAATAGCCAGCTGATGTGGTGACCAGAGGTATGGCTTTAGTCACTAAGCTCAGAACTGGAATACAGCTAAGCTCTCTGAGCCAATTTTATTTGACAACATCCCTTTCATCTACTAGGACCAATACAATAAACATGGACCCCTTGGTTCATTTCATTCTTCCAACCATCATTTATCAAGAGTCAGTCTACTACTATGTACTAGGCATTTGCCAGATACATGATACCAAGTGCAAAATGAAACAGCCTCTGCCCACAAGGATCTTACATTCTATTGGCAAGAAACAAATTATACACACATTAAGAATGAATGAATGACTAGCTGAATGAATGAATGAATGAATGAATGAATAAAATCTAGTAAGTGTTTACCATGTGTGCAGTACTGTGCCTTATAGGCGCTTGGGCTACAAATACAAAAGTGAAGACGTTTCCTGTCCTCAAAGACCTTGCAAGTTTCTGGAAGAAACAGGAAGGAGATGAGTGGCCAGGGAGTGATATTTTATTTTGGAAAGTTGTTGTCCTTCATTCTGGCAGAAGACCATGACATGGGGAAGGTGATATCATGACTTGCAAGTGAATTGGATTTCGGTGGGGGAGGGCTGTGAAAAGTCACTAGCCTCACTTTCATCTGGGTCCAGTGGCAAGATATAAATCAGGAACACTGGAGCTGCTTCCTCTCCCCTCTCCCCCCTCCCCCCCACCCCAGTGCAGGAGGAGACTTTGGCCTTTTTTTAAGCTAAGGTCTTTCCCAGGTCTCAGTTTGACTGAGGCAATACCCATTCAGTGATTAAGGCCAGGTCAGAATTGAGACCTAGTCACCTAGTCAAAAAAAAAAATCAGTCTAGAGGGGAAGATCCTCGGGGTTTCTGGCCAAAACAAACAATTACTATCTACACTCATTCTGAAACATCAGATCCCAGACAATGACCAAATGAGGCTGGGCTGAGACCTATTACTGACCAATCAATGAGAGTCAGAGTGAATTGAATTTAAGGCATGGTCCTTAAGAATGAAATCCAGTCTGTAAACCCTAAGTTATCTTGAGGTGTTTCAGCAATCAAAAGTTACTTTACTTTGGGCAGAGCACCCACAGGGGAAGGTATGACACTCTAAGTCAATGGCTCTCAACCTGTGGGTCACGACCCCTTTGGGGGTCAAACGACCCTTTCACAGGGGTCACAGAGGTCGCCTAAGACCATCGGAAAACACATATTTCCAGTGGTCTTAGGACCGAGACACTGCTCCTCCATCCGTCTCCACCCACATGCAGATATGCCCCCATACAAGTATTAAAGGGTCGGGGCATTAGGAAGGTTGAGAACCACTGCCCTAAGTGGACAGAGGGAGAGGACAATGCAAAGGAAGGAAGGAATAAAGGTAAGGAAGGGAGGAAGGAAGGAAGGAAAGAAGGAAGGAAGGAGCTGTGTTGCCCAATTGGAGCTGGACAGTTGGGTCCCCAGTGGGGCAGCTTGTACTGTTCACAGGTTGTCATTTGTCTTTTGTTCTTGAAGAGGACCACAACATCAGGGAGGTGATGCCATGACTTGCAAGTGAATTGGATTTAAGTGAGGGAGGGCTCTGCAAAGTCACCAGCCTCACTTTCTCCTCTGGAGCCACTGGGTCCAGTGGCAAGATATAGATCAGGATAACTGGAGATGACCTCCTTTGGAAAGTTACCAGGATGCTGAATGGAGCCTTAGGGAAATAGACTAACATCCCCTTTCCAGTAAAAATAACAGTATCATCAAAGATGGGGGAAGGGTAAGGTAGTACCCATGCGAAATCAAGGAAGCAGGCAAGATGACTGGGGAGTAAAGTGAAGTATGGTGATGGAGGTCCACCTAAAATACATGCAAATTATATACAGAATAATTTGGGAACAGGTTGAGGATACTAACAGCTTTATACTGGAAAATATTTGTCTTTGGTATAACTAGGGTCACTGTTCTCTGCACTGAGGCTGATATCTGATAAGTAGCTCTCCTACGCCCACTCTGAATACCTGGCAGAGGGTCCTTCTCCTCTATAACTGCAATGCAAACATCAAGGAAAATGATGAGGACATACAACGATATGTTACAGGCAACATCAGCTTTACCATAAGTAGACTAGGCAGCAGGTTATGTGATGTGGGTTCTAGTCCTGACCCTCCCGTTAACTGATTATTTGATCTTAAGGAGGTTACATTTCTTCTCTCGGCCTCAATTTCCTTACCTGAAAAATGAAGGGAGTAGCCTGGGATGATCTTTAAGGCCCCTCCCAGCTCTTTCAGTCTGACTCTTGTCTGTTTCCAACAGGATTTTATTCATTTGTTGACCTTAATGAGGCCTGTTTTTCCTCTCTTACCCACTGTCATCTCCTGCCCCTCTTTAGCCCACACTCCAAGATGAGCAGAAATACAAGCTATTACAGGAGCCCCACCTCTCCCACACACAGTGCACTGATAACAGTGGCCTACTCAGGTTTGATTTGTTTTGACATGTCCTCACTTCTGCAGAAAGTTTTCAGATTGTTCCAGATAAAACTGTTTCCAGTGAGGATGTTCATCATTCCTTATCTAAAGACTGGGTAAAGTGTAGGACGTGGCATTCTGAATTGGGGCTCTCAGCTCTACATACATTCCAGTGGATCTCCTTTGGTAATACTGAATTTATCTGAATGTTCTCACTCAGATGGGTGCCAAGCAGGGCAATGCCCATATAGTCCCCAAGCTCTGGGATGTAGGAACCCTGTCTATCAGAAGCTGGGAGTTCATAGGGTCAGAAGAACATGGATTTTGAGTTGTAAAGAAATTGAGAAACCATCAAGTTCAACCCCCTTCATTTTACATTTGAGGAAACTGAGCCCCAGGGAAGTTAAGGTGGCTAGGTAGCAAATGTCAGTGGTGTTCTTTCCACTCTACCATGCTGGGTAGAAATGCTGGGTTAAAAGGGTCTCCAACCCATTTAACAGAGACCCCTGAACATTTGTTGCCCATCATTCTAAGGAAGTCTAACTACCAAGGTATGACCTCATCCATCACTAAGCTGTCAATCACTCCTGAAGTGTAGTTTATTTGAGCTAAAATGAAAGACCCCAACTACCAACCCCATTTCCCAGTGGAACACCTAATAAATGCTAAACTATTTCCAACTACTTGCTTCTATAAAATAGTCACTTGAAACTGTATTCCTACAAATGGAGACTAGGTTCCAGGTGGAAGGATTTGAGGGGAAACTCAGTATGTCCACATCCTGCCTAGATAGAGTGGCAGAGGCTAAAACACAGCAATCTCCAACAGCAGTCTAAGAATAGGCCAAGAACTCTCCGCTTAGTTGGTGGTAAACTTTTAAGATTTTTTCAAGGAAGTCCTTAGAAGACAATTGATTTGAGTAGCTTTTGAATTAAGGCTTTCCTGGGGACACCTGTGCAATGTTGAAGCTAATTGGGGCTGCCGATGCTGATTGGAAAGGTGTTTTTCAATTGTTTTTTTTTTCCTTCCCTCCAGTGGATTCCATCTTCTTTTCTGCCATTTCCTGATCTCATTCTGAGCTGCCTGTGCATGGGATAGAAAGAGCATTAAATGGAAGTGTGCTTTTGTGTGGAAGTCATTACTGGAAACACCTGTTCACTGTTGAGTTTAATTGGACTACAGCTGGTGCTGACTGTGTGTGAAGGGGGGTTGTTACTCTTTACTGACTAGTTCACTGTCAGTGGTAACAGTGGGGAAGTCAATGCTCCAAAGTTCAGACAGCACATTGTACCCTCATGTACTTTATGTCCTATATGGTTAGTTGCCTCTGAGGTACATTATGGTGGATTTAGGCAGGCGAGGAAAAAGCTAGTATCTCAGGTCGATTTTATTGAGCAAGTTTTAATTCCAAATATAGAGATGCAGGGATATGCTCTGGAGATGATTGATAGACACTAGGCATGATTATTTACAAAGGAAACAAAGAAATGGTTCACTCAGAGCAGGGCTCCTAGCAATGTTAGCTGATCACCTTTGTCCAAAGGCGATAGGCATCAGAGAAAGGCGCACAGGGATAGACAATAATGAAGCTCTGGGGTAGTCAGATAGCAGCAAATTAAGATTGCATTCCTGATTAGATCCACAGTGCAAGGAGACTAAATCTAGCTGTGGTCCTTAATAAAAAGAAATAATAATAATAATAAAGCTTAAGTCATTGACTTGAAACAAACGCTGACTTGCACACTATAAATACTGTATAACAGAAAAAAGCTACAGACAGCACAGAAATTCCCCTTTTCTTTTCTTATCTGGTTTCCTCTACAATTCCCTCCAATCCTGTCTGCTCCATTCCCCTAATGCTATATAGGCCTTGCCTTCCTATCGCCTCCAGTTGGGTTAATACAACCATTTAGTACTGTTCCTATCACCATACATTCCAGCTTCAATAGTGACATAGGAGTGTCATGTGTTAGATCTATGAAATGCCAGCATGTTTCTAATTATTTAAGGGGTGGAACATGAGATGTAGAGTCTGAGCAGCTAGTTCTTTACTTACTATTATATGATTTTATCACTAGACCTCTCTGGGCTTCAGTGTCTTTATTTGTAAACTGAGGGGTTAGACTAGGTTAACTTGAGAATCTCTTCCAGCTCTGAATCTGTGATCTTGCATTATATACTCTGTAGAATATACTTTGAATAATCTCAAATGAAAATTAACTTAATATCACCCTCATATTTTTAAAAATATGTATCAATTTTAGAAAGGGGAAGTAAGAGACCATAAAAATAAAAGAAAAGATGATAGAGTACTATCGATTACTTTGGGGTTTTATGCCACAGCCATTTCCTGATATAGTTTCATTCAATTTCAGAAGTTGTCTGAGCAATGTGAAAAAAAAAACACCCATGAAATTGTGTGTGTATTTTAGAGTGATGTTCATTTGGTCAGAGCTTAAGTAATTGAAGTGCAATTAGGTTTTAGCCATGCTAATATTTGTGCTAATATTGGTCTATGGATTCTGAATAGAAGAGAAAATTCTGACCCTAGAAAGACTGTGTGTACAGGGAAAGGAGGGGAGGGTGGTTCAGTATAAAGAAATTCTAGAGACAGAATTAAGGTAGATGTGGAGGCAGCTAGGTGGTGCCATAGATCATAGAGCGCAGGGTCTGGAGTACATGTCCTGGCGTCAGGAAGATCAGAGTTGCAATCCAGCCTCAGACATTGACTATCTGCGTGACCCTGGGCAAGTCACTTAACCCCTGTTTTCCTCAGTTTCCATTTGTAAAATAATACCTACTTCCCAGGATTGCTATGATCAAATGAGATAATAATTGTAAAGCAGTTGGCACAATGCCCTGCACATAGGAAGCACTATCTATTATTATTATTATAAAGAGTTAGCACCAGTGTGGACTTTGAGATGAATAGTTTTGACCACGGACCAGGAAACAGGCTTGAGGTTCACACAAGAAAGACTATACTTTTTATTTGGCCTGAAGAGTTATGAGTTCTTAGTTTGAACTGAGAAGGAAAACTGTAAATAACTATTAAAAAAAAAGGTAGTAGTGTGGTATGGAGAGAGAATGTGGAAGAACAGATGGAGACACAGCCTGAGTGTTGTACTAGTATCCCTCAGATTTCAAAAGGCTTGGGGAAGAAGCTCTGACATTGATAGATCCTCTGTGAAGAACTTATAGGAGAATGTAAATGAAAATCTAATAGAACAAGCAATTATTAAGTGCTTATATGCAGCAGTATATACTATGGTCAGCTACATGGTGCACTAGATAGAGTGCCAGACCTGGAGAAGATTCATTATCCTGAGGTCAAATATGGCCTCGACATTTACTAGCTCTGTGACCCTGGGCAAGTCACTTCCACCCTGTTTATCTCAGTTTCCTCATCTGTAAAAATGAGCTGGCAAACCACTCAAATATCTTTGCCAGGAAAACCACAAATGGGGTCACAAGGAACTGAAAGCAACTCAACAGCAGTAACAACTACATAAGACAGTGTACTAGGTCCCAGAGGTACAAGGACAAAACAAAAACCAGTACCTGTCCTCCAACAGCTTATATTCTACTGAGGTAATGCATGATAACCTCTCAGGCCGCAATGAGGAGGAACAGCACTGGAGTAATGATGGTAATGGTACCACCATGCTTTGTATCTCATCAATTTCCATTTGGAATATTGGGTCCAGTTCCATCCCAGGCACCATGTTTTAGGAAAGACATTGACAAGCTAGAGAACGTCCAGAGGAAGATGACCAAGAAAGTGATAGAAGCAGAAAACATGCTGTATATGAAGATTAGTTGAAAAAAATAGCAATGGGTCATCTAGGTGGTGCAGTAGATAGAGCACCATTCCTGAAGTCAGGAGGACCTGAGTTCAAATCCAGCCTCAGATACTTACTATCTTTTCCTCAAAAAAGGAAGAAAGAAAGAGTGAGGAATGAGATATATATGTATATATTTCCTTTTAGACATGGCCAATGCAGAAATTTGTTTTGTTTGATTATACATGTTTGTAACAGAGTGGTTTTTTTTTTCATTCAAAATGGAGGGGGTGGGGGCAGGAAGAAGGTGGATTTTTGCTTGGTTAAAAAAATTTTGATTTTTAAAAAATTGAATAATGACATGATTGTTTTCTGTAAGTATTTAAAGGTTTAGAAGTTGTTTGAAGGATCACACCAGAGGACAAGGGGTTGCAAGCAGCACCTGTTGGAGAGTAATACCCACGCTGATGAGATCATAGATTCATTGGAATATGTATGAAATCATTCCAAAAGGAAATGTGAGATGGCATACCTGTAGCTTCCCTCCTGTGCTCCCTGAGATTCCTTTGCACCGAAGTAAAAATCATCACCTACTTTAATCGACTTGCAGTCTTCTGTGCTGAAGAGGATGTGATGTCTGCTGTGATAAAAAGGAAAAAATACTGCAAAAGTACAGGGAAAGACAATCATCCTAAAGACATGGCCTTTCAAGCAGAGTCCCCTGTCTTCCTTGGAGGCGCTGACAGAAAAAGGCCTGCATGACAATGAAAACTAGAAGCTTTCTACTGGGGGCCAGCTTCAGGGTTAGATTTCACAACAAGCTCTTATTAAGTGTTTGTTATAGACTAGAATATACTAAAGAGGTATAATTCAAGGAACTTCTCATTGAGAAACAAGACACATATACTGGTGTGCCACCAGTGCATTTGTTGATAAATGTTTAACAACTAGCTCTCCAAGAAAAAAAAATATACATACAACACACTTTAAAGTTTATTCTACATTGCTGATATTTTCTCTGAGGTGTTTTGGGTGTTCAGGGAGGACTAGCACCTCTGGCGTGAAGGCTTGACCAGCCCTTTTTAGTGTTGGTCATCCACCTTTGGGGTCCACCTGTCACCCAACTCTCACCTGTGGCTCTGAGATGCTACAACATGCACAGTGACCACACCCTGGTAAAGCTGTCTCAGGAGACAAGCTAAATCAGGTTGAGGGTAACCAACAGGTCTCAAACCTGTTGGTGAGTTAGGGGGATGTCTTGCCCCAGTATGTGAAGACTTCTCTTGGCAGAATGGGTAGATAAAAACAATTTGTTCCAAGAGTCATGAAGGTAGCTGAAGCCGGTACTGTGGAGCACTTAGAGTCTGGTCAGACATGGCAGGCGCCAAGAACATCCTCTGCATCCTGGGCCATTATCAGTCGTCTTGACTTTTCAAACACAAGTCAATACCTGTCATGGCATTGGTCCTCTTTAAAAACAGAGACCAAACAACACAACAACTATATTTTCTCCATCACTTTAAGTCTAGACAATCAACAAACGATAAATCAAATTCTGATTCATAGCATTTGGCAATTTCTGTGGCATATCTACTCACATTAAAAATTTAATTATTGGTTCATCTAAGCTGGTTCAAGTTGGCTCCAGCATATCTCTACATACATAAATGAAACAGAATAACAATGTATATTCTGAGAGTAGAGATGCTGAGGCCTGGATAACTCCAAAAAAACTGGAGTTATGCTAGAAGGAAAGGGAAAACATCCTTGAATTCAAATTTAGACTTGCTTAACAGAAAGGAAGAACTTCCCTAATTCTTGATTTTCCTAATTGTCAATGCTCCTCCACCCCCAAAATAATACATTACTTTGTATTGACTATTTCATTACCTGTACACTTGGTGTTTTCCCCAGCAAAATGCAAACAGCTTAAGGGCAGGGCCTGGTTTCTTTTTGTTGATATAGCACAGCACCTAGCAGAATGCCTGGTATACAGCAGGTGCTTAATAAGAATTCATGGAATGGAAGTCAACAAACAAACCAGCATTTGAAGCAAGAGAGAAAGACAATAGGTGATCTATCTGTTTCCAAAGATAAAGTGCCAGAAGTTCCCTATCTTTTACAATCGGTCTAATGGAACAGCAAGAGATCAAAGACTGCCATTGGTTGAGGACCTAGATATGCTCCAGTGTTATTCTATCCAAACAATTCCACAGCCTGGCACTTAGGGTTGGGCACACTCTGGGTTTGGCGAAAATCCCTACAAACTTTACATAGGCATAAATTGAGATTTGTAAATTCTCTTGCCCCAACCCATTCTCCTCAGTGACTCTCCTGCCCTCTATTCCTCCTCACAGCCACCAGGGTCCTTTGTGGTCTCTCTTGCACCAAAGGACAAAGGATCTTAATGCTATTGTCAGCCATTTACATTTTGGGGTAAATGATTTAAGGGTTCCTTCTCCCAAGCTTTATGTTAAAGGACTTAAGTATATCCAGTAGAGTTTTAGACCTAAGCAAGCCTGTACAGTAGGTGGGATGGGGTATGTGCTGCACAGACCCTAATTCATGCCAAGTGGCTGATCCCTTACTTCATTCTAAAGCTTGTTCTGCAGATACCTGTATCTAAACACAAGAGGGAGGTGAGTAATTCTGAATTAACTGAGCCAAATTATAGTGAGCCAGTTAATTTGGTATACCTGCCTTCATATAATGCAAGGTCTGCTGGTTTCTAATAATGAGAACTGACATTTATAGAGCCCTTTAAAGTTTACAGAGTAGTTTACCTCTCCTTACCTCATTACAGCCTCCAAACAACCCTTCAGGGCAGATATTGTATTCAGGGCAGTTATTATTATCCCCATTTTACAGATGAGAAAACTGAGGACTGAGGGGAGTAGAATCTCTTGCCTTTGGTTGCCCAGCCAGTGTCAGAAGAATGGTTTGAATTCAGGTCTTCCTGATGAGAAGCCTAACATTCCAGACATTATGTCAGGCTGCCTTTACAAATAAGCAATTATTGCTTTCTAGGACATCTGCGATCATAGAAGCCATAGAGACTGGAAAAATATTATGTAATGAGCCTCATAAATGCCCCAGGTGAGTGGTTATGTCTAAAAGTCCCTGGACTCAATTTTTGACAGTGTTGATATTGGCCCAACTCATTCAAAAGACTTAGGATCAAATGTCAAGTGATGTCACTTATTACCTGTGGGGCAAGTCACAACCTCTCTGTGTCTCAGTCTCCTCATCTGTGAACAGAGAGGGTTGGACCAGATAACTTCTAAGCTCCTCATGTCCCTTATGTCCAGGTCCAGGGAACTTAAAGACCCATCTTGATCATTGTTTAATTGTTTGGTGTTACACCAAACAGCAGAGGACAGGATTTCTTATCCGTAGGCCAGATTGGGGAAGCTGAGGCCAGCAGGAGATTTTGCCCAAGGCCAGTGCCAGGGTGAGGTGTAAACTGCAAGCAGCTGATCCCCAGATCAGTTTTCTCTCCACGGGCTTCTCAGTCCAGCCCTCTCCAACAACTTGCGTTAGAATGCCAGTACTAGTTTTTCAGGAATGTTTAAGACAGCCTCTGTGGCTGAGTTACTGGGAAAGAGAAGAGAACCATATTTAAGGGAGGTGAGTTTGTTTTTCTCCTTTGTTCTCTTTTTAATTAGCTGTTATTAATTACCAACTTTGCAAAACAGTAAACAGCAAAAGGGTTTCTGCTAAAAGATGGCTGTTTTCCTACTGTGTGTTTCATTCTTCATTTTTAAACCGTGTATTACAATGCCTCTCAAAATAAAATTAAAGAATTATTTTCCAGGACAGATGGTGAGCATTTTGAGTGTGTATAAAAGAAGGACTCTGGCATTCGCTTCTATGGTGGGCATGGTGCTATGGTCGCTGCCAGTTACTTCACTAATGCCCCCCCAAAGGTGGCAGAATAGGTAGCTGTAAGGCTCATTTAAGCAGATGATGTGAGCAGATAACAGTATTCAGAAAAGAGGGCCCTGAATGGCAGATATCCAGAAGGGCCTGGCAGATCATACACCCAGAAAATTGGCACAAATGCACCTCCATGCCCACCCGTGAGCCACTCTGGCATCCAAAGACTGGGGCCATGGCAACATCTAGCATTTTATTCATGAAGTGACTGGACATCATGGGAACAAGGCCAGAAGAGGGCTGGCCTTATTTTCTTAAACAAGAAAATAGGCATACATGGAGTATTTCTAAGCTGAAACTTGACTGAATGTGATGATTCATGGCACACACTCTTTTGAGCAATGAAAATGTATTTGGGAAGATAGATAAGAGATATATAGTGAGACAGAGAATAGGACAAAGCAAGAGAACATTTATTAAGGGCTTACTATGTGTCAGACAGTCTGCTAAGCTCTAGGGTTACATGCAAGTAAGATGGTCCCTGCCCTCAAGGAGTTTACAGTCTCATGGGGTAGCTAGAAAGAGGGGCTAGGGGGAAAAGAGAGACTATAGGCACAGGTTTGAAGCTGTTAATTAGAAAGTGAGGTGGAAGCTTGGTTTTTCTGGTGGTGGAAGAATCCAAGGTTCCTATGGAAAGGAAGCATGGTTTGGAGATGGTGGTCAGGAAGGGCTGCCTTATATTAGCAAGTTCAGAAATTCTGTTTGGTGTGTCTAGAGAGGGAAATCACTTGTAAAACCACGAAGAGCTGAAAGATCTGACAGTCACAAAGAAAGGCCCTTCAGTCAGTCTAACGGTAGCAAGCCTACCCTGGGGGAGAGGAGGGTAGGGGTAGGGAGTAGGGTCTGTGCAGGCCAAGCCTCCTAGGTATCACAGATCAGGCCTACAGAGCAAAACCTGAACCCATTTACATACTACATGACCCCAAGGTGGTCCCTAAGACCAATTCTGTGCTGTTAACTTCAATAACAGGTATCAGTGAAATAGTCAGACCCACTAGCTTGAATTAGAAAAACACATCCAGCAAATAGAAGTATCAAGTTTGGGAAGGAGACAAATTGGAGAAGCCAAGACACTGCTAATCTCTTGGCCTGCTGCCTTAAAGTGAATGTAAAAGTTCACACAAATCATTCTGAGATGTATCAAACATACCTTGAATTTTCCAATGAGATATTTCACATTGCCTTCTATTTTTTCATTTGTTTGGATCTGTTTTATAGTAAATCTTGATTTCTCATAAAATCATTAGCTTCCATTTGCTCCAATCTAATTTTGAAGGAATTATTCTCTTCAAGGAGTTTTTGAAATTCCTTTTCCATATGGGCAATTTGGCTGTTTAAGGCCTTCTTCTCCTCATCGGCTTTTTGGGCCTCTTTTGCCATTTGAGTTAGTCTGTTTTTTAAGGTGTTATTTTCTTTGGTATTTTGGGGGGTCTCCTTTATCAGGCTGTTGACTTGCTTTTCATGACTTTCTTGCGTCATTCTCATTTCTCTTCCCAATTTGTCTTCTTTGAGGTTCTCCTTCACACCCATCAGATTAACAAAAAGAAAAAGACAAATGTTTAGGGAACTGTGGGGCAATAGGCACATTGATGCCCTATTTGGTGAAGCTATGAATTTCCATTCTGGAAATCAATTTGAAACGATGCTAACCTGCGCTTATCCTTTAGTTTAGCAATACTATTCCTTGCTCTATCCCCCCAAAATATCAAAGAAAGAAAAGGTCCTATGTGTACAAAAAATATTTATAGTAGCTCTTTTTATAGTGACAAAGAACTGGAAACCAAGGGAGTGCCCATTGATTGGGAAATCACTGAACAAATTATGGCATGTGAATGTAACAGAATGTTACTGAGCTGTAAAAAATGATGAAAGGGATGGTTTCAGAGAAAGTTGGGAAGTCTTGATTGACTGATGCATAGTGAAGTTACCAGAAACAGGAGAACAATTTATACTATTACATTATTAAGACAAATAAATTTGAAAGTTAAAATCTCCAAACAACACAAGGATCAACCATGATTTTAGAGGACTGATAATGCAGAATGTCACACATGTCCTGACAAAGAAGTGATGAAGAATAAGAAACATATTTTTAGACATAGCTAATATAGGAACTTGCATTTTTGATTCAGCATATTTGTTATAAACATTTTGAATTTTTTTCCCTTATTCAGATGGGGGAGGGAAAGTGGAGAAGAGCTAGGAGGGAGAGAAAATAAATGCTTGCTATTTGAGAATAAAATTTAATTTTAAAAAAATGTAACTCTGTCCCAAGGCCTTGTTGTCCCATTAACCTAGGGACATTCCTCAGTTCTATCACTAGACACCAGCAGTGTCCCAACATCCATCTCACAGAACCAAGGTCTGGGATTAGTCACATGCACTTGCATTGGCAGAGGACACAAGGAATCCCTCTCCCATCTGTTCTCCTTAAGCCTCAGTGGGCCCCAAGCATTCCTTCCACCAGTTACAGTGGTAAAACCCAGATATTTTTCTGATTTAGCAGCTGTTGCTCAGTCTTCCTCAAAAGATGCTTCTTCATCTTTCTTTGCTTTTAATGGAACCTCTCTGGGTCAACTCTCTCAACTGCTCTGCTTGATGAGATTGAACATGGTGAGCGGGTGGGACACGTGCCCATCACACACAGCTCCTTCCCTGTGTGGTGCCACATGTTTCCCCAATCTCCAGTGCTGCTTTTGCTTAGGCTAATTTGAAACACTAGTCTCAGGACCAACAGATCTTGCTCTGAGGCATGAAACTTACTACCCCTGTGACCAATGAGCCCAGTAGAAAGTCTCTGACCAGACCACGAAAAAAGCAAGAAATTATTGTTATCCTTTGGTTGGTCAACTTAGTACCCACACATCTTGCAGGGAGGGGTCAGATTTCTGAGTGGAAAGTTCCATAGCTTTTTTGCTCTCTCAGACCTGCTGGAACTCTGAGCCTCCTCCCTCTCCACTCTCAACTCAGTTTTCCCTCTCGTTTCCTTCTGAGGTGGAAGAAAACATTTTAAAGGAGATCTCTCCCACGCAGCAGACAGAGCTTGTGGTAAAACATCTGAAGTGAATGATGGCAAGGGGGTGTTTGCATTTAAACCAAAAAGTCCCAGACATGCATTGTTTCTGACAGACCGAGAAAATTTCACCCACATGTTTCATATATGATGTTCTTTGATTCTCTAGGTATGCTCTCTTAGATTTCAAGTAAATCTATTCGGGGTGCTATGATAGACACTCTGAGAGTACAGAGAGGAATAAAATGTGATGCCTGTCCTCATGAATCTTACAGTTTAGTAGGGAAGATTTTTTTTAAATGTACAAATGCAGTAGGTGTGCCCGTCACTGTCCTGGGTCCTTTTTTACCCCACAGACTTTGCTCTTTGTTCTGGTAGTAATGAAATACCTGGGCAGCAAGATGATAGAAGTGGAGGGCATAGAGTGTGGACGCTGGAATCAGAAGACCTGACGTAAAGTCTTGCTTCAGACAGACTACACTAGCTGTGAGATCCTGGACAAGGCCTTTAAACTAGGTCTGCCTCAGTTTTCTTGCTTCCCGGGGTTGTAGTAAAGAGCAAATGCGATAACATAGGTAAAGCACTTTACAAATCTTAAAGTGCTATCTATGTAATTTAGCTATAATTATCATTAGTAGTAATTATTATTGTTACATGTCTTTGACAAGGTGTAAAATCCTCATTGTGAAGCTTCTGCTCTGGCGCTGTTAAAATCTCTATGATATGCTATGAATTTCTTGTTCTGTCTTAGGTAGTTTTCATTCTATTGATATCACATTGATGATAACTAATTGATAATTTATTCCTGGCCAGTTCATACACCTAAGCTCTACCACTGAGCTGGGTATTTAAAAGGAGATAGAGAGAGGGACATACAAAAATCTAGAGGCTTGAAAACTGGAGAACTGATGAGGACAGTGAAGAAAGGAGGTAAACAAAGACTTGGAGCTCCACACCTGGGAGGCCTGCCTGCCCATCCACATGGCCACTCCAGTGACCCATGAGAACCCTAGAGGAACCAGCAGATAGGGGCAGTGGTAGAGTAGGGAAGAGTTCTTGAGGGCAAGCCAGAAGCTGCAGGAATGTGAGCTGGAGCCATGGTACAGGAACAGAGGAATTGTGGAATCACACTGAGCTCCAGACCTAGACCAAGAAGAGAAGTTTGTGGACTAAGCAGGAACTGTAGGCAAGGAACAGCAAAGGATAGATTCATAATGTGGAAAAGTAAACCCGGATCTTTCCCTTCCGTGATTATCTGAGTCATGTGAACTGTGCAGGTCTAGAAGAGGGGGATTGATTATCAATGCCAAGTGCTTTTCCCTTATGAGGGGGAGGTCACCACCTAAGTTAGGAATAAAACTGGAGGATTATATATAAATATATATATTTATATTTATATATAAATTCATTATATATACATGAGCTAGATTCTAATGTTCCTAGAGGAAACCTTGAGTGGGGCATAGGCCATGATGGAGACTCCCACAATTTTGAGGCTTTTCTGCATAAAATCAGGGCATTGGTTATTGGCTACAAGTTGCTGTTGTTGTTTATCGCGCCCCTGATTTCAGTGGGATAAGGATTTCTCAGGGAGGAAATTCTCTCTACTAATGCAAATCATCGACCACTCTGCAATTTTCAGTCTTAAAGAATCATCTAAGTCACTGAGAAGTGAAGCCACTTGACAAAGGTAATAGAACCAGTACAGGTCAGAGATGAGACTTGAAGTCAGCTCTTGTTGAGTCTTTTCTCTATCCACTATTCCATAGTGCTTTACATTATGTGTCAATAAATCATATAAAGGTGAAGATGACTGCAGGTAATCTTTTAAGCAGAAAATGCTAAAACAAATAGTATGTCAACTGACTAGCAGGTGGTTCCCGTTAGTTCACCAATAGTTAGCCAGATGGCTAAAAATTTGATGAAACTAGCAAAGGTTCTAGCTATTCGAAGGTAAAAACAGTGAACATTTCTGGTGTTGTCTTGCCTCTGATATTTACCACTTGTGTGACCTTGGGCAAGTCACTTAACTTCTCTGAGGTTCTGTTCCCTCATGTGTAAAAGGCAGGTCTTGAACTAGATGACCTCTGTTGTTCCTTCTAGCTCTAAATCTGTGACCCTTTGATGATGATACTTTGATGAATCTATTATAGCCTTATTGTAAACATTGCCACAGTGATGTAAATTGTAATCCATCCTTGCCTACCCATCTCATACCCTCCAATAATTCTTACACAGAAGGCTCACCCAACATTCTGGAGGCCTTCCTCTAAATCTCCTGATATGGTATGGATAACAATGGAACACATGGGTTACCTAGGAGGTATCCTGAGTTCTTGCTTTATGATCTGCCCAATTTCTTTTTCAGTCATACATCTCTGAGGCAGTGTAGCCTAGTAGATACAGTGGTGGAGTTGGAGTTAGGAAAACCAGGGTTCATATCCAACCTATGACATTTACTAACTGGGTGACCATGGACAAATGACAAGCTCTCTGACCCTTAGGTAACTCTCTGAGATTTATATACAAAGCCATATAGTTGAGCTGTGATTTGCATTGTTGGAGGGTGTGTTTATGCTGATGAAATCCTAGATCTTTGATGCACTGGCATCTTCCTTATGACTATAGATCTTGTTTAGGAATCTCTTCAACATTCTGGACTTTGATGCAAGCAGCCTGGTGAAACGTACAGCATCTGGACCTCCTTTATACCACTTCTTCCCAATTCTTCTTGGCAGTGGCTTTGGCCTACTGACCCACACCATACAACTCTCCACTGCCCTGTGAGTGAACCTCACATTTAATGCTTCAGAGACTGTGGTATTTCATGACTAACCCATAATGGCATCAACAGAAGAATATTTTCTTTAAAAACGAGCCTTTGTTTCAGGGAAGATCTTAAAGTCATTAAAAGCACTGAACTGTTTCCCAAAGGCAATCCAGCCCACTCTCTTCCTCTTCTTCAAGTCTGGGCCCTTTTCATTGTCCATCTTCAGACAGACCAGCTATATGGGTTACCCATCTAAATGCATATCAGAGTCTGGATAACAGACTATCTGCTTGGTTTTTCTTCTTTAAATTTTAACTTTTTTATTACACTGAACTGGACAAATTACAACAAACACAAATATTTTCTTATACAAAGAAGAACAGAAAAGAGGATTGTCTGTGAAACTGCAAACTTCCATTATATGCAGCTGATTTTTTTTTTCAAAAGATGGATAATAAATTCAGCAGGTTAATTTCAAAGTCATCCAACTTTATGAATGGTCTGTGTTTTGAACCTCATTTGGTTTTCTTCTGTGCATTAAAACATCCTTTGTTGACATGCTTTTCTCTTTCTTTGGCATCACTATTGCTCTTCTCCTGCCACCCCCCCACCAATTTTTTAAACCCTTCCTTCTAACGAATGAGTATAGCCCAAATAAAACAAATCCAGACATTGGCCATATCTGAAAAAGGTATGTTTCATTCCAGATCTCTCATCTAGAGGTGTCAAATATATGGTCCAGGGGCTACATTTTGGCCCACAGCACCCCAGAGTACAAATTGAGTCAGATTAAAATATAAATGGGAAATATTTAACAACAAAATAATTAAAATACAATAGAACATAGATAATGTTCATATGTGGTTTTTCTAAGGGGAGAGAGAAAGAAAGGGAAGGAGATGGAAAAAGAGGGAAAGAGTGAGAGAGAGGGAAGAATAAGAGAGAGAGAGAGAGATGTAGCAAACATCTGAAAGATTGGAGTCACTTAGCACTACTATATCATGCCTGTGCTAGGCTTGGTATCTATTCCCCAAATTCATCATTTGCTTTTTTACCTCCATTTGTCTGAAATATTTAATAAATGTTGATTGATTTGCTCCAAAAATAAAAATCATTTCTGTTTCTACTTCCATTGACCTTTACTTAGTTTTGAACTTCCTTCTTCTGGTTCTTGGGTCTCCTTACTTATGTCTCTCTTTTTAATATACGATGCTGCCTTTTTACCAGTCTTGGGTTTTTTGAATAAGGTATACCACCCAGAGTTGTGGTCCTGTCGTGGGTTTCATCCCACCAAGTTTCAGTGATACTTGAGTTCAAATTTGCTTCCTTGGGTTAGGAGTTCAAGTTCTTCTTGGTTGCCTAAACTTGGGGCATTGATGAATAGACATTTGAGGCCACTGATATTATGAATAGACACTTGAGGTAGCTAACTAGCACAGTGGATAGAGCACTGGGCCTGGAGTCAGAAAGACTCATCTTCCTGAGTTCAAATCTGGCCTCAGATACTTCCTAGCTATATGACTGTGGACAAGTCACTTGACCCTGTTTGCCTCAGTTTGTCAATTGTAAAATGAGCTGAAAAAGGAAATGACCCACTACTCCAAGTATCTTTGCCAGGAAAACCCCAAATGATGCCACAAAGTGTCAGACACAATTGGACAACAACAAAATTTGATACCACAGATTTTACTTCTGCCTCCTTTCTTAGATTGTGTCTCCTGTATCTCAGTAGCAATTTTTTCCAGCTAGTCTCTATTGTATCAAATTTGGAAAATTTACATAGGCAATCTTTTCCCTTCCCCATCCAATTCGGTTTAAAAGTCCTTTTGATTATATTTTCGAGAAACCAGACAAATACTGTCTTACCCACCTATGTCAGATATAGTTCATTTCTGGCCAGGAATCTATTATTCCTGTACTTTAAGCCATAGTTGAGAAGTACAAATCCCCATTTTCATCTTTTTGGTCAGCTGTCCACTTCCCAAATTGATTTTTCTCTTCTGTATCCTTTCCTTTCAATGGGCAACAGTGAGGAAAACACAACTTGTGTCCTTATGGTCTTTAGTTTCTTTTCCAAGACTTCATAATCATCAGCAATGCTTTTGAAATGCTCTCTGACTGTATATTGTGTCCATATGAATGTCCAGAAGTGGATAGTTGTTTTGATAAGTTTTTCAAGGTTCTCTCTTGAATCCTGTATCCATACTCTTCAAAGACAACAACAGACTTCTCTTCTGTTGTTATCAGGTCAACAAGTAGGTTACTCCATCACCTCTGAACCAGAAATCGTCAATTACTGCTCTTCTTCCTGTGCCCCATACTCAGTGTCTCCTGACTATCTATGTCATTCTGTGTCATTCTCGAGAGGGTAGAATCCAGCTCTTTCACCTACAGGAAGAATATGAAATCTGGTTGTTTATACTAATTTTCCAATTAATCTTTTCCTTCTCTTTCTCCTCTATGCAACACTCATCTCCATCATCTTCACAAGGGTCAAATCTCCCTTCCTCTACTTCAAACATCTTCCTTTGCCGTAAAAGTTTTTCTTCTACTTTATTGAGGAAGTAGAAGAAAATTCTGCATAAAAGTTATTATAACAACCTGTGTAGAAAAATATCATTCAAATCCTTTCACCTTCTTCTTCAGAGACAGAACAGCCTGTAAACATATGGCTGTGGCATATAAAGTTGTGCATAGTACAAGTCAGTGGAAAATTTCTCTATTCTCCACCATAGATGAAATTTTTGGCCATGTTTCTTTTAAAAATTACTAAACATATGGTTAAAACTTTTTTTAAAAAATATATAGCTTTATTTACTTTGTTAAATATTTCCCATTTTCATGTAAAAATTTGTTTAAAAAATTTTGAGTTCAGATTTTTCCCTCCTGCCCCTTTCCCAACCCTTGAGAAGGCAAACAATATGATATTGATTATACATACATGAAATCATGCAACACATATTCCATATTAGCCATGTTATAAAATAAAAAAAAACAAGAAAAATAAAAGAAAATTTAAAAAGTATGCTTTAATCTGCTCTCTGAATTAATCAGTTCTCTCTCTGGAGATGGAAAGCATTTTCCATCGTGGGTTCTCTGGCACTGTATTGGATCATTGTCTTTACCAGAATGGCTAAATCATTCACAGTTGGTCATTCTTACAATACTGATGTTACTGTGTACAAGGTTCTCCTCATTCTGTTCACTTCACTTTGCATCAGTTAGTTCATATAAGTCTTCCCAAGTTTTTCTGAAACCATTTTGCGCATCATTTCTTACAGCAAAATAGTATTCCCTCACAATCATATATCTAGTTAAAACTTTTACAGAAAATTATCATCTTTTAATAACTTGACAACTTCCTTAAATTTCCTTGATCTCAATGAGACTACATAGCCACCCCCACCTCCCCTTCAGCCTTTCATTAATCTCTACTTTCACCAATTTGCCCCATCCACCATTATTTACTCAATCAATTTGCTTTACCCTCTAAATGTTCCACTTACCATTTCTCACTTACCTTACATGGCCAGTTACCATCCACTCTCTTTTTCTGGAGTCTACCTCTTCAGGTTCTACTCCAGAATTTTTCTTTTTCTTAATCTTCCTTAGTCCTTTTATGCCCTTAATTGTCCTTGATCTTGTTCCATCTTTAATCCTAAAGTAGAATCTTGACAAGAATCTAAGCCTTCAGGTTATTCTCCCTCAAATTTCCTAAATTTCTTCAAAATTTCCTCAAATTCCTCCACACCAGATTAAATCCCTAACCTACCAAAGTGCTCTAAGTCACAAACGTGATTTCTTCCTTCTTATTAGGTTCAAATCCCCAACTTCTTTTCACCCCAACCTTCTCCCACAGAAGCTAGAAATAGAATGAAAGAATTCAGTAGGCCACAGAAAGTCATTGAATATTTTTGAGCAGTGAAGACCACCACAGTGAAGCTCAACCTGACAGCTATATGAAGGATGGATTGGAGGAAGGAGAGAATGGAAGTGGGAAGACATGTTACATAGGAGACTACTACAATATTCCAAGTGTGTAATAAGGAGGATATGTTCTGGCATATAAAGTAGCAGGAATACAGAGGAAGGGATGAATATTAGAAATGTTTTGAAGCAACAAGACCTATGTGTATTTCATCAATGTTTAGGCTGGCACTGTTTTGCATAGATCTCTTTGTAAAGAAATTAAGAGGCACTCATTGCATGCTTTTTTAAAAAAATGCCTTTTTAAAAATAATAGCAAATAGCATTTGTATAATATTTTAAGGTTTGCAAAATATTTTTCAAGTATCATCTCATTTTATCTTCACAACAGTCCTAGGAAGTAGGCACTATTACTATTCCCATATTATGGAGGACCACTTAAATGCACATTTGCCCAGGGCCATAGAACCATGAAGGCAGGATTTGAACTCTGCTCTTCCTCATTGCAAGTCCAGTGCTCTAGCCAGTGTGGACCTAGCTGCTCCACTTTTTAATTAGTATCATTCAAAGTGAAGTAGAAGAGGATTCAGAGGGTTTCTTTTGCACTGTACTATCCAAAGGAAGCAGAAATAATCATGTGGTCAATTCTGTGTAGGTTAAAACTGGTTTTGCTTTGGACCCTGGCAAGCACACATATGGGAACATTCCTCAGGCCTCTTGCTTGACCCCCCACAGAATTATCTCTTTCATGTCACAAAATGAGCTTCATGATTAGTCATGCCCACTTTGGCTGGAATTGTGCCCACGTGAAAGCCTGAGGCTGGTCCAAGTGTTTCTTCCACCAATTTGAGCTGTCAAATCCAGTTAATTCTCTAAGTTGGTAGTGGCAGCTCAATCTTCCTCAAAAGATACATTTCCTAAGAGCTGTGCCTCACACTTTGGCCTCCTTCCTCCCCCCATCCCTCTTAGACCATATCTTGGCTCCTCTCATCTCCTGCATAAATTGCATCAGAGAAGCAAAAAAGTGCATTTAATCAGTTTTTGTTCTCAACAATTCCCACGTCCAGGTGTGTCTACCATGGAGGTTTTCTATCCTGACATGAAGCCCGGGATGCCTATTTTCCCATATTTTCCTTCCACCAAATTCAGGGCAGAAGATTATTTGCCCATGAGTATTGACTTTATTATAATGCTCTGTCTACAGCTTAGTAGATAAGCCCTGTGGAGTCATGTGAGGCAAACAGAGGTTAACTAACATCAAATAATTAGGGAGTGAGAGGTAGGCTTTGAACCCAGATCTTCCTGACTCTAAACCTAGCATACTATTTACTACCTTATAGCTGTTTCTACATGTAATCTTATTATAAAATCTTATATAATATAATTTCTACATAAAATCTTATGATAAAAGTTCTAGGTAATGGTTTTCAACTACTTCCTTCTGGTCCCCCTCCTCTCAAACCAGCAACATATATATGCTGTACTTATTGGGATCATGGTTCCAAAGGTCTACATTAAGAAGATTGGCTTTAATTTTATTTTTGGAATCTTTCTTGTTAGAGAAATGTTTCTTTAGCTGTGTTGAATTACAGAGGGAGGCTTCATCCAGGGGAGGATTAATGTCCTCACAAGTGGAGTATTACAGTTACTAAAGATACCAAGGATGGTTTCTGATGTTTTTTCACCTAAGTACAAATTGTTCTTCCATCAACCAATTAGTCAACATGTGTTTATCAAGCATTTAGTATATATGTGCCAGAAACTGTGTTGTGAGATGAAGTACAAAGATAAAGCAAAATAGTCCCTGCCTTCAAGAAGTTTACATTCTAATGGGAGAGACATGTACATATATGTGTGTATGTTATATACATACGTATACATATATAATTTATATGTTTTATATGTGTTTATGCTTATATATATTCTCCAACCGTGACGTCATGGAATCTTGGCTCAAATCCTGATTCTGTCATTTACTCCTTTTGTGACCTTAGGAGGGTCACTTTAATTCTCTGGGTTTCAGTATTCTTATCTGTAAAATGAGGAGATTGGACTAGATGGCCTCCGAGGTCCTTTCTAGGTCTAGATCTATGGTCCTATGTGTGAATTTGGATAAGTCATTTTGGTTCTCTGTGACTGGGTCTCATTCATCTGTAAAGTGACAGAGGATTGCCTCACTAGATCGCCTTCCAAGGTCTGTCTTTAAAACTCTGGGAACTTTGTAATGAGTCTCTCTGAACTTAGTTGTTCAGAGTTTTTCCAGTGTGATAAGATGAAATGATGCGATTTGAGCGGTTCAGAGACCCACCCTCCCAGGACTAAATTACAGCACAGGGTCATCTGTAAAGAATTCATGGATTCAAGCAATCTTTAAGTCAAATTGGCAAAGGTTTATTGTTATGCTATTCAGCAGGCAAAAGTTCTTAAGGAATCTGAAACCTTAGAGGGATATGGTTAAAGTTTATATAGGAAAAACTATGGTAAAACATATGCCAAGTATGGTGATTCAGGGTGAGATTAAGAAGTGGTCAGTTCTTAAAGGAACATGCAGTTTTTGTATCTACTGTGCAGGTATTTTACCCAGAGTTGACGAGGAAAAGCCTGGGGAGTGGGGGTAGGGGATAATAAGAGGTAAGGGGTGGTAGTATGGGGCACAGAAGTGTGGTTTTTAGGTCTGCTGTATCACTAAGTTAACTATCTGTCAGGGCCAACTGTGGATTGTCCAGTCTGCTACCATTCAATGTCTTGTTTGACAGGATAGATGTAGCGTGTGTACATATGTCTTAAGTCTAGGATACACATAATGAGGAGTCCAGGATGCATATAATGAGGTAGGGAATTTGGTATAGAAAGTCCAGTGGGTACTGAATATCTTTATGAGCCAGTACAAAGCCAGTTCAAACTAATAATGACTACAGGTGCAGTTTGTTACTATACCAGGGAGAGAGATAAGTGTTTTGCTGGGGCCTACTCATAAATATTGCTAGGCATGGTGTCCTTGGGCTGAGAAGAAAATGCCAGGGGTAGTGTTTTGAGGCCAGAGAGAAATATTGTCTTGTATTTGGGGTCAGAGCATAGGCACCCAAGCTCCCCATCACTACCAGGTGTTATACTCATTGATAAAATCCATCAGTACCCAGGTTTACCTCTATGGAGGCATCATACCAGCTCAAAAGAGCTGGTTGTTAAATGAACAGTGTGACCATTGTCACCTCAGAAATCGGCAAACACTACAAACCATGGCTTGATTAATTGTTTTGTTGATTGTCTAGACTTAAGACAATAAAGGAGAAAATGTTAATAGTGTCAATTAAGCTTAAAAGTTTGTCATGTGTACACCCCCCAATAACCAGTTTTTAAATATTTACCAGCACATCCCTGCCTCCATGCCACAATGAGGCACTGGAGAAGGGCTTAACTGAAGTCTTTTTAATTTCTCGGCTTTGTTTTCCATTTAAATATTTGACAATTTAAATGTTTCAGGAAGACCTTGAAAATAATCTGAACTATTTCTCTAAAGTTCCCATCTATCTCCTCTGTTTATATCTTGTGTATACCTAGTAACATATGTTGCCTCCCCCATTTGAATGTCTTTCCTTTTTTTGTACCTCAGCACTTGGTATATATTAAGTGTTTAATTAACATTGGTTGATTGATTGGTAAACTTAGAGGAGGAGACATTTGCAGCCAGGAGGACCAAGAAAGTTCTCATGCAGAAAGTGGTGCTTGAACAATATTTTGATGGAAACCAGGTATATTAGAAGGCAGAAGGGTGCTAGAGAACATTTGAGGAAAGCACAGGTGATGACAGCCAGTATAAAGGCAGAGAGACAAGAGATAAAGTTTTGTGGATGAGGAACAATATAGCTGGACCCTAGAGTGTTTGGAAGGAGGAATGTGTAACAAAACTGGAAAGGTAGGAAGGGACCAGGTTGTGACAGGCTTTAAATGTCAAACAGAAGTTTATATTTGATCTTAGAGTTAATAGAAAGCCACTGGAGTTTCCTGAATAGGGGAGTGAAATGGTCAGACCTGTGCTGTAAGAAAATCACTTCGGAGGTCATGTGAAGGGTGGATTGTCAAGGGACAAGACCTGAGGCAGGGATTCTAATTTAGAAGCTCTTATAATAGTCCAGGAAAGAAGTGATGGGGTCCTGAATAATCTTACACCCATAAAATTATTCTCAAAGGAAAAAAAAATCAGTCTTTATAAAGCTTACCTCAGTCACCTTGGGGATGGTAAAGTATGGCAGGCTTCTGATGGAGAAAGCAAGCATAGAGGAGTTTTCTTTTAAAAGAATTCATCTGGCAAATTAGTCAAATCAGAGGTGGAGCACAGCCTTCTCATTCTGATTTCTTTACATGAATCACTAGACCACATTCCCTCCCACATATTTGCCTGTGTTGTATTGCAAATTAACTTTTAAAAGAATATTTTTTACCAAAAAAAAAATTTAAGATTAAAGTCCCCCCACAGTAACCACCCAGGATAATGAACTATAGAAGCTGTCATCCCAAGAGGGCTTAATGACAATATTCACTGTGTGTGTGGACAGGAAGGGCTTCTTGAACAGTTGTCTCCTTGAATGGGCTTCAAGATGTTTTGACTATTATCTGTTGCAAAGAAACTCATTATTAATTGCATATTGTCATAGCTCTTCGTCCAACATAGCTGTTAGTCCAACAGAGTATTATTTCCTCTGCAGAATAGGATGGGAATGATGCCTAATTTTTCCCCCTTTGGTAAGTTGTTTCTCTCAGGTCTGGGTTGACAAATCAAGTTCTGAAGATGGTCCCATCCTTCGTGTATGCCCTTGCTGTCTTCTTCAGGCGATAGAGGAATGGATTCGAATATTTCCAGGAATTTAGTGTCCCTGTATCATCAAAAGGAGCTCTTCTTAATCAGGCACTTACGGAGGTGATCTGAGAAGGGCAAATAAAACAGAATTCCAAACAACTGTTTGTTGGTGAAAGCCACCTCCCTCCCTATCATTTCTTCTGTCTTATTATCTTTCTATCTATCTGTCTGTCTATCTATCTATCTATCTATCTATCTATCTATCTATCTATATGTGTGTGTATGTATGTATGTGTGTGTGTGTATTCATCTCCAAACAGGCCATTGTCATTCTCCTTTTTGAGGGAGGGGAGCTGACAGGTTATAAGAATAATGTAAATAATGAAGTCTATTAAACTTTATATGCTCTATGAAGACAGGGGCCCTGTCTTATTTAAACTGTGTGTGTAGTATATGTAGAGTTGGGGAAGGAAAGGGATTATAGAATAGAAAAGCTGGGATCATGAGTGCCCTTATTGTACCAACTGTTGGAGCCTTCCTTCCTGGTCCAAGTAAGGTAGGTTGACCTCATCATTACTTTAATTATTAGAATTAGTTCATACTCTGGAGACTCTCAAAGAAATCTATCTCTTACTAATTGTGTGCAGAGAGATTGTACTGCTCTGCTGGATAGAGGCATACAACAACAATAAAAAAGATTACAGTTTTTATGATTGTCAAATAAGTGGGTTTTTTTTGCTTTTTGGAGGGGGGAGGACAGGGCAGTTGGGGTTACGTGACTTGTCCAAGGTCACACAGCTAGTAAGTGTTAACTGTCTGAGGCTGAATTTGAGCTCAGGTCCTCCTGACTCCAGGGCTGGTGTTCTACTCCCTGTGCCACCTAGCCACCCCTCAGATAAGTCTTATACAGGAAGAAATATGGCTCAGGTATTTCTCCTGGTCTTTCTTAAAGTCCTTTCCATTCCATTCAGAGAGCATCTTGGAAGCGAGGTAGGCTTGACTGTGCCACAGAACTCCCTTCAGACTTTTAGAGCCATTTCCCAAGTAGATTTTTGGTGCACAAGTTCATAATGAGATCTTTAGTGTGAATTAAAAGGAATTTCCTAACCTTGTGTCAAATAAGTCTGGTATTATACTTTGTATAAGTAATAGACAAAGATAGAAGAATAAACTTAATCTTAGCCTGGAGTATTCTGCTAGCTTTTCTTGACCTTTCTATCTTGGTGTGATGCTTTGTTGCCTTGACTATACCATTAAAAGAGTCACCCTATAGGGGAGACTTTCTAGCCATTACACCTCAGTAGATGGTAACTGAGAGCAGCTCAGTGACCCTGAAACCAGGAGAGACAGAGTCAACCCCAAGATTGGCAGAAACATAACACCCAGCAGAGAGTATTATAATAATATCACCAAAGGATACCAAAGTCCTTACAAAGTCAGAAGTATGCATTGCCCTGATTTCACATGACCTCATGAGTACATTCCCTGGCCACAGGAGTTTCTCATGGATGCCTCTCATGTATATTCCCTAAGCACATGTCTTTTCCCCCACATGTAGATATGATTACCTAAGGGAGAGTCTATCCCATGTGTAAATGAGGAGAATCTTTCCTTGCCATTCTTTTTTGTTTGTTTGTTATACTATTTAATTATATGTCTTTTTAAAAAAATATTTGTATCTTCTGGCTGTCAAGTTTTAAAAAAGCCAACACTTATTGGAGCTCGTGAGTTCCCATGAATTACTACTAACCCACAGTGTTCCTTGAACCCAGGGTAGCTTCCCTGGGGGCTCCAGTTGCTCTGTAGGGATGCTAATCGAATATGTACATGCATATGTTTACCTGATGCACTCTGTATTATATTTCAGTATCCTGCTTCTCCCAGGAGTTAAGGGTTTTATCCTCATTCTGGGTTGGGAGGATGCTAATTCTTCTTAAACAAGTGAAGCAAGTACCAATGATGTAACTGAAGAGGTACTGTAAGGTTGTGCCTCAGTGTCAATGGCATCATTCTTCCCTTCTTACCTTTGGAATCATTTTCAATAAATTGGACCAGGACTCCCCAACCAACAAATTATGATATTCTAGTGGATCTCCAAACCTTATCTAATAGTTTGGGAAGTTTCTGCCACAACCCTTACTTCTACCTTTAATACCCCAGAAGGAATCCCATCCTAGCAGGGAGGGGGAGAAGATCAATAGCTCTCCTAATTTCTTCATCGCTAGTGTGATTTCTCCCAATCAATGTCTTCTTTACACTCCTATCCCTATCACTACCTTGACAAGGAAGCATCATCTCCAGGAAGCGAGTTGGTAAAATATTTGGAATAGCTTCCTGTACTCTCTTCCCATTAATATTTGTTTATTAAATAAGTCAGCTTTCACCTTAGAAGACAAAAAAAACCCTAATCCTTAGAGTAGGAAATAGAGATTAGATAAATTTCACTGAGAGACTATATGTCATGGCATGTCATAGTTTTTAAAAGGGCTAATGTTGATGCTGGGAAAACCTGAGTTCAAATCTAGATGCTGACATATAGTAACCATGGGCAGTTCACTTAAACTTCTTGGTGTTGCAGATGAAACCAATGCAGCTAAAATGAGAAGAAAAGCAAGAAACAGGAAAATCTCTGCAGTGGGGTTCTCTGATAAAGGTCTTGTTTCTAAGATATGTTGAGCACTGAGTCTAATTTACAAGAAAAAGAGGCATTCCCTAATTAACAAATTGTCAAGGATGTGGATAGGCAGTTTTCAGAGGAGGAAATACAAGCTATCAGTAGCCACATGAACAAATACTCTAAGTTGCCAATTAATATAAATTAAAACAATACTGATATATATACATATATACATACATACATATATACACACATACACACACCCATTTGTTTCTAATGGTAGCCATCTCTAGGGCAGGAAGAAAAAAAATTTACATAATAATATTGTTGTACGTTTGAAAGGAATAGCAAGTTGTGCATAGTACATTTACAGTATTGTGCACAATCATCTTTTTGTTGTACTGTTATGGAAATGCTTGTTTTATTCCATAAAAAACAACTTTGGATACTTTTTAACCTAGTGATATCACTACTAGGTCTATACCCCAATTGGATCAAAGAAAGATGGAAAGGATCCATATGTACAAAAATATTTCTAGCAACTCTGTCTGTAGTGGTAAAGAATGGGAAGCTGGGAATGGCTGAGCAAGTTATGATATATGAATTATGATGGAATACTATTGTGCTACAAGAAATGATGGAGGGGGTGGTTTCAGAAAAGCCTGGAAAGATTTGTATAAGCTGATGCAAAGTAAAGTGAGCAGAACCAGAAGAAAAATTAATTTATAATAACAGCAATATTGTAAAGATAATCAACTTTGAAAGAATTAGCAACTCTGATCAACAAAATCACTAACTACCATTCTCAAAGGACTTATGATAAAACATGCTATCTACCTCCATATAGAGAACCAGAGAACCCAGAATAAACACTGAGGCATATTTTCGCTTTTTTGGACATGGCTAATGCAGGAATTTATATTGCATGACTATACATTTTTGTAGTAGGTTTGTTTTTCTTGCTTTCTCAGTGGATGGAGAAGTAGGAGGAAAGGGAGATAATTTAGAACTGAAAATTCAATTAAAAATAAATATATAAACCCAGAGTGCCCCCAGAACTCTTTAAGATTATAAGTTATAGCAAGTTACAGATCTGCATTGATAGAAGTTTTCATGCCAGAAGTCCTTTATGCCAATGAAATCTTTGAACTGGACAAGTTTCACCAAGATCAAGGAGTATGGTAGCAGTCTTTAGTGCCAGGAAGGCCTTTGATGGGATGTTTAAAGTGTGTGTGTGTGCGTGTGTGTATGTGTGTACATGTATGTACACACCCCTGCATGCAAGCACCCACATCTTGCCAGGGCAAGATGCTTTTCAGTTACGCCTAGGGCTAATATTCTTGTTATGACACTACTAAACAAAGGGATGGGCTGGTGAAGATTGTGTGCCCTTGTGTGTGACCTATCTGCAAGGCTCTGTTAGAATAAAGTCTCTACCTCATAAATTTGAACTGAGTCTTTGGTTAAATGATTTTCTCTTTGGTTTCTTTCTTAAATTAGGGGTAATGTTTGCTTTCCTTGCCCTCCTGACACCACAAGAAGTGAAGATTAATGAGATAATCACATGTATACATTTCTTCAGGATACTTTGGTGGGGGCAGGAATAATCATTGCCATCATTAGCCTGTCTAGTTGAGAGTAAGGGCTTCTAAGAGGGAGAAACTCCACCCTTTCCCCCTACCCAGTGTTTATTATTCTCTTCTTGTTTCTGGGCGTGAGGCCGGAGGCAGATTTTAAGGCACATATTAGAGTGGAGCCCAGCCCAGCCCAGGTGCTGGCTGGAATTCGATGCTGGTTGCTATTAAAAACCAGCAACCCCAATGTCAGCGTATTTGCAACACATTTCAAGATGGGTCAGGAGGCCAGGAGCTGATGATGGATTTTTTATTTATTTATATATTTAGTGTGCTTACTGGCAAATTTGGGATTTGTAGGGTTTTCAAAGCAGCTGCTGTAAAATTGTCAGGTTCCACAGAATAGGCTCTGGGAGAAAGAAAAATAGATCTTGCCTGTGACATATTGTCTAGTCAGCAGATCACATTTATTTTCCCTTTCCCCTTGGATGGGGTAAGGTGATGGGAGCAGAGGCACAGAGGTGTTTGTCATAGCCCTCCACCCGAGACTCTGGCAGGCACTGCAGGAGTCTAACAGCAAATCAGTTTTCCATTTTTAGTTAATCGGTCAGCTGATCCATCCTTGCTGTCTCTTACCAAGAGCCGGTGTGGGCAAGTACCACCAGAGTCTTCTAAACAAAATTCAGTCATTTAATATTCATTAGGAAACATCTATTAAACACATATTATATGTAGAGCAGGGGCGGGGCAAGTAGGGAGGAATACAAAGATTGTATATAATACTGTCTGTATCCTCAAGGAGCTTCTGGCCTTTTATATAACCTGTGTCCCCCAAACACCAGCTCTAGGTTTACACAGACCAGGTTCTAAGGATCTCATTAAATGTCTCTTTGGTTCATGTTTGTATCTAGTTTCCCCAGGAAAGCTTAGATTCTGTCTGTAGCAAGATCTCTGCAGATGTGGATAAAGAGGACCCTTAGTTAGCTTCCCTGCACAAACTCAAGCTAACTAGATAGAGAGATAGATAGACAGACAGATAGATAGAGATATCTATATAGATATCTATACATATCTCTCAATAAACAGATAGATAGATAGATAGATAGATAGATAGATAGATAGATAGATGATAGGTAGATAGAAGATAGATATACCAGATACTGGGCAGACCTGATTTCATTCACTCCATAGGAAGAATGAAAAATATCCTCCAAATACACAAACATCCCCCAAACCCTCAAAGGACTTTTGAGGGCCCATAACCATTAAAGGACAATTCTCTCTCCCCCTCCCTCTCCCTTTCCCTCTCCCTATCCCTCTCTCTCTCTCTCTCTCTCTCTCTCTGTTTCTCTTTCTCTCTCTCTTTGAAGTCCTAGCTTCACCTTTCATCTATCTAATTCTCCAGACTTATAGTGTTACCCTGAAGTGGATCATCTCCTGGAAATGAAGTATACTTGAAGCCAGTAGATGACCCCTTCATCTTCTACTACCACTTAGGGATACATACATTCCTCCAGAATTCTAATGCCATCTAAGGATTGGGGCTCTTCCAAAGGGAATTTTGTACGTGAGGTCGCTAAAATCTGTCCCACTTTCCCATCCAACCTGTACAGTCTGCGTAACTTACAGTAGTAGTGAAGGCAAAGGAGCAGGTTGAGTTTTCCATGTTGTGGCCCAGTCCCTTGGTGCTCCTCAAATTCCAGGTGTTTCTCCTTACCCCTTCCCTACTCTCCCCTCCCCTCTTCTCTCCCCTCAGAAGGCTGTATGAAAGTATTCTAATGGAATTTCTCTCCCCTCCCCCAGAAAGCTGGAATTCAACAGTGACCAGGAACTCAGTGTTGTAAAAATAGAAATTTTAAAAATCATCTCCTCTCTCTAGGAAACTGAGAAATCCGTGTTGCCCAGGAAATCCCTCTCCCCCCCTGAGGAGGCTGGTCAAGTCCACGCTGATCATTTCAGTGTTAGTTTCTGGCCTTTCAGAAAGCTTGTTAAAGGAAAAGACAGGGTGGGGAGGAGGAGAGGACAGGGACCAAGTCTCACACTTCTCATAGGAAGCAGGTGGTTGGCTCTCCTCATTGGGTGGACTTGGACAGTTTACCGAATTCCAAGCTTAACATCCTCGTCTGTAAAATGGAAGAGGCTAATCTTGCCAATTCTCAATTATTCCAGGATTGATTATGGATTATCCAAATCCCTGTTCCCAAGCTACCTTAAAAGAAAGGCTCCTGCTGGGAGAACAAAATACTATACACTGGATATATAAAGAGCTATTTAATAACTAGTGATATTATTGCTTTATATTTCCTGAGGTTTGAGGATGAGGGTGATAGTGTAACAAACACAGTTAGTAACATTGGCAACCAGTCTGGCCCCTCTAGCAGCATAATGTGGTAATGCTTTTCAGCTGCCTGGAATCTCTTCAACAATGCCTTCAAATTCTTCCAAGAAGGCTTTTTTTTTTTCATTTTCTTTTTTAAAAAAATATTTCTGTCCTCCAGTGTGGAGTAGTGGAATCAAACCCTTGGTTTTGAGTCCTGGATCCAATATTTACTAGCTGCCTGCCTTTTCTCTGAGATTATGTCCAGTTTATCCTATACATGTTTTGGTTGTATATATATTTTTGCTTCATGTCTCCTCCTTCAGACTGTGAGATCCTAGAGGGCAGGCAGAGACTGTTTTTGCCTTACTTTGACACAGAGTAGATACTTAAATGCTTGTTGATTTGACTCCAGTAAGGCCGATCTCTGGGGCTCGATTTCCTCATCTGTGACATGGGAATGAAATGTGACCAACTCCTACCTGAAAGATGTTGTGGGGCTGAGATTTGGAATGTGGGGTATGGCCATGTAATACTGAACTAAATGATGCCGTTAGAATAGGGCTCTAACTCTTTCAGCCTTGTTATAACAAGCCATGGCCAATATAGTTGGGCTATCATTCAGTTCAAAATCTAGGCTATCTGGACCAAGAAGTGTTATTTATAAGAGATGAAAGGGAACCTTTGTTCAATCTTTGGTTTGATATTATTTCACCCCTTATTCCTGCTATAAATTCCTACTATAAATGTTGGTCCCATCTGAGATCTCTAATTGGTGGCATAGTACAGAAAGTGCTGGATTTGTAATCAGAGTCCCCAGGTTCATATTGAGGCTCTGTCACTTACTTCTTCTGTTACATTGGTCAACTCATTTAACAACACCCCCCAACCTCAGTTTCCCTAGATATTAAAAAGGGATGAGGGTATACTAAAGACCTTTAAGTCTCCTTCCAGGTCTGAATCCCTGATCTGTCATATTAAATAGTATGAGTTCAGAGAATGGCAAATTCCTGGCCTGGATGGCCTAGTACTGAACACCCTCAGGAAGGTCCAGTAATGCCCAAGCTGACAAGCTTATTCAAGGCTACTCAAGGATAAGCAGAGGGCAGGGCCTATCTTATATGTGAGTAAAATAAGCAACATCCATATAGTAGGATTTCCAGGGCATTCAGAAGGAGCCCACTCCCCTTGTTCCTTCTCTACCTATTTCTGATTCCAGGAAACAAAACTTTCATTAGTTAGGGAGAGGACTTGACATTCAAATACCTCTCAAAAAAGTAATATTAACTTATATTCATTCACACAGGGGTATCAATGACATATCTTTTCCTGAGAGCAAGTTTTGATGTGGGGAAGGCCATAAACTTTGCTTCATTGCACAGGGCATAGAATTCCTGGGGCCAAGTCTCTAGTCCCAGGCTTTCCTTGGAAGACACCTAAACTCCTAGATTGTCACTCCTGAGCTAGTCTAGTCTGAAGTGACATCTACAAATTCAGCCCAACCCTAAATTTGGGACAGAGGTAGATTAGCCTCAATAGGGAGGGTGGGTTCCAAAAGATTTGCTTTAAAGAGATTTGAGAGGGCTGTGATCTCTAGGACTTGGCTTCATAACAGTGAATTTAAACTAATTATAACAAAAGAATATAGTAAATATCTTTACTGTTGTCTAAATTAATGTTTCCTCTGCTATCTATTGTGAGGAGAGTGGTAGTTAGAGGACTTCTTTTTTATAATTAGGGTAAATTATGGGGGTGAGGAAATCACCAGAAGAAGACCTCTAAATAAAAGATAACTTAGTTTTGTTTCGTTTTGTTGAGCTAAAGATATACGGAAAGAGGGGTGGTGAGGTGGCACAGTGAATAGAGTACTAGCCCTGGAGTCAGCAGGACCCAAGTTCAAATTTGGCCTTAAACACTTAACACTTACTAGCCTTGTGACTATCACTTAACCCTAATTGCCCTGCCTTCCCCCCTTCAAAAAAAAGCAAAAAAAAAAAAGAAGGCTTAGGTTGTCCCTTCCAAAAAATTTAAAATAAAATTTTATTAAATAAAACGAATACCAAAAATGGTACTTGAGCTTCATTTGGTGGGAGAGAAAGAAATAGAGACAGACAAAGAAAGAGATGTATGGAGACAGAAAGAAGAAATAGAAACAAAGACAGCATAGAAGGGAAAGATTTAGAGGAGAAAAAAAGGGAGAATTGGGCAAGGAGAAAGTCAGACAGAGGGGGGGAAAGAAGTGTTCAGAACAAAGAGGTAGAAGGAAGAGAGAAAGAGAAATTGATGGACTGAACCAGGGGTGGAGAACCTGCAGCCTGGAGGCTACAACAACAAATTTGTTCCGTGAAGTTTGGATTCAGGCAAAGAGCCACATGTGGCCTCGAGGCTGCAGGGTTCCCCACCTCTGTTGAACTCTTGGATTGTTTGGGGATGTCCCTGCAGAGGCTATGCAGTATTCCATGGCTTGATGCAATCAGGAAAATGATACAGCATCTCTCCTCCTCCACCACATTGTCCACTCATACCTAAAGAATTTCTTCCTTTTATTCCCCTCAACTTTTGAATGTCCCACCATCCAGTCTCCCACCCATCTACCCCAGCTTTATGGAATCAGCACTTTCCTTGAAATATTCTATCTACATTTTTAAAATTCTTAAATATTCTGTTTGTACTATGATAGTTTAATGAGTCCAACAGGTACTGTGACTGGTTTCTTCTCATTGATATGTTTAAGGAATCCCTTATTATGACTTTGGAGATTTAAGGCTCATTATAAGGTGCTCCTTGAATTCATTTTGGCCCATCTAACTTCTGGTTTGCTGATCCACCAGACTTTGTAGGCCCTTTCTGTTCTGCTCACTTAAAGGATTTTCCCTTTTTTTTTTTTTGAAAGATCGCTTTCTTCCCTTCCATTTTTCTTACACTTTGCTGGTTATTTCATGCTGTTTGTTTTCAAGCATATTTTATGTGTGATCCCTACCACACATTTGTGGCATGCATAAGACTTTTTTACTAATAATATGCAGACTTTTGTGAATTACTGCTTTCTAAAAATATCTTTCTTAACTTCTGATTAGCCATTTTTCCCTCTGTGTTCTAACATTTAAAGCTGAATTGTTATGTGATGGGGATTTTTGGTTTGGTTTTGTTTAGCTTTGCCTTGAGTTTTTTGTTTTGGTTTGGTTTTTTGTTTCCCTTCTCCCACTGGGAGTTGAATTGAATTGTGTTATAATCACTATTATCTGGAGGATGGTCCATAGAGAAATGTGTCATTTTTCATACACTAACAGCCCCGGTTGTGGATTTTTTGAGATAAAGATAATAAAGTCTTTTAAAGATGTTGCATTTTTACAATAATGAATACTAACCACTTTTCAGCAACTGGGGAGGAAGTATTTGACAAAACCCTATTTTTAGAAAACTCAATGAAATTCAGCCAAAAAAAAACCTGGAGATTTTCTATTTTTGACTTACATATTTAACAGAAGTTCAAGAGCCCCAGATCCCATTTCTCATAAATGACCCCCACTGTTTACCTTAACTGTTAGTAATGCACATGAGAAGGTGACACTCCAGTCAGCTACAACCACAGAAACTCTCCAAGGGAAGATGTGGCAATGTGACAAGTTTGGATATAGAAGAAAAGGGAACAGGTTGAAGAACTCTGGGGACCCATATGGAAAACGAAGCAATAGAAGGCAGTTCTGCTTAGACTAAGAATAAGGCAAAAGCTTGGGCAGGAAAGGACAGCCAACAAATGCTAAGGGTGATGGAAAAGAGATGAGGGACCACTGCTGAAGAGCTTGATGATATACCTCCACATCTTAAAAATCCTTCATGATTTGACAGTTTAACTACATTATGGTTTGTGTTGTTACTGGAAAATGATCATGGATTTTGTGGTACCTTTACCCCCGACCTTCCCCAGGGATGCATCTCTACAACCTCTGAGATATTACTGGGTTGTGGAGAATCCAGATTGCCAAAATTACATTTTCCTTATATCCTCTTGTCTCAGATTCATTCCTTTAGCTTAAGACTTTGATCCATGTAACTTAAATACTTTAATGAATCATGATCTCATTCATATGGGATCCCTCTCTAATGGTGCAGGTTGCACATTATCTATACCTCCTATGCAACCATTGTCCAACTTCTTTCATAAACCCTCTACCAAAAATCCATCTAATGCTCTAGAGCCTTTCTTTTTGTTCTTTTAATATTCTTTGGGTATTAGTACGACACAGGATATTTCTCTTGCTGTCACTGAATATCCAACCCATCTCCTTTTCTGATCATACATTTCCTAAATTATATCTCATATGACCTCATGATTGGTAATATACTATAGCTTATTTACATTCATCACATATGTTCTCCTTTTGACCACCCATGATTTTAATTCTTCGGCAGTTATGATATTCTATGAGTCAGAGCCATAAAGTATCACTGAAAAAGCACTGATGTTTAAATGGTTTTCATTTCCTAGTGCATCTTGAGATTGTTGAAAGCCTATCAGTTTCTCAGCCTAGCTCTATCTCCTTCTTATAATTCCAGTTTACCTAACAAAAGAGAAAGCGAAACAACTCTGAAATTTTACCTCACACCTAACAAATTGGTTAAGATGATAAAAGATGGGAATTGTCAATATTAGTTGGGTTGTGACAAAATAGGCACACAAGTAGATTGGTGCAGTTGTGGATGAGAACAACCATTTTGGAAAGCAGTTTGAAATTATGTAAATAAAGTGACTAGATTGTCCATATTCTTTGATCCAGAGATTCCATTACTAGGCATATATACCAAGGAGGTCACTGATAAAAAGGAAGTCTCTGTAGTACCAAAATATTTATGGAAGGATTTCTTGCTATAGCAAAGAACTAGAAACAAATTAGGTAGATGCCTCATTAATTGTGGAATGGTTAAACAAAGCGTAGTACAGAAATGTAATGGATTATTACTGTGCTCTAAGAAATGACAAATATGATGCATCCAGAGAAGTTTGGAAAGATTTGCATGAACTGATACAGAAAGAAGTAAACAGAACCAAGAAAACAATATACACGAAGACTACAATAATGTAAAATGGAAAGAAAAACCACCAAAAAAGCAAAAATGAATGTTGCAAAATTTAAAAGAACAAGCATAACCTCAAAGAAGAGATATGAGAAGATAACTCCCCTGATTCCTTTGCAAAGTAAGGTCCATAGGGGTGTAACATATATTTTCAGACTTCTTTGATATAGTGATTGGAAGTAAGAAGATGAGAGATATGGGGATATTGTGATGATATAAAAAATGAAAGATTAATAAAATATCTTTAAATGAATATTGCAAAATTACAAAGGATAAGCATGGTTCTAAAGAAGAAATATGAAGTTACCTTCCTAACTCCTTTCCTGAGGTAAAAGGTCCATGGATGCAGAACATTGCATATATTCACACATTTCTTAATAAACTGATTAATTTTGCTTTTTCTTCTGCCTCTTTTTCTTAAAAAAATTATTTGTTATACCGGAACACTCTCTGGGAAAGGGGAGAGGGAGAAGTACAAGGGGCAAATTGAGGCAATATAAAAAGAAAAGTTTTCAATAATTTTTAAAAAATATATAACTTAGTTCGTTGTCCATCTGCAGTGTCTATACAGGATAGATGTAGATGTATTAATTCAGTGAGTTGTCCCTCAATTTGCATATAATAGTATGAACAGCAGGAATTCATCCCTTGGCTTTTCCTGATTGTATTGTTAGACTGAATTCTTTGAGTGGTTGTGGATGTTATTCAGGGATAATCATGATTGGTAATATGCTACAGCTTATTTACATTCATCACATACATTATCATTTTGGCCACCCGTGATTTTAATTCTTCAGAGATTATGATGTTCCATGAGTCATAGCCATAAAGAATCACTGAAAGAACACTGGTGTTTAAAAGGGAGGCAGTTCTGTGGTGTTCCATGATTTGATGCAGTCAGTAAAATAGAACATCTTGAAGACTTCCTCATTGTTTCATGCCTTGTTGGTGTACAGAGGATTGGTCAGCAGAGAAATGTTTTTCCAAATATCAAGGAATTTGTATAACCATAATATGTGCACGGGAGACACCTTGTTAGATGTGAGCCTTCAGAGTGCCGTGCTCTACTGAATCAAATGCGCTTTTTTAGAGCCAACAAACAGTAAATGTAGGAGCATCTTGCATTCTTTGCAATTCTTAGTCAATTGTATAACTATAAAGAAGTGTTCTGCGACAGAAAAATCTTTTGCAAAAGCTTTTCTTCTCTTCTAATATTTTCATCAAGGATACTCTTGATACAGATGTAGGTCATTCTTATAAAGATTTTATAGAGATGGAAACATAGGCACATGAGTGAGTAATTATTAATGTCCTCATCATCACCTTTTTGGCAATAAATAGCACCTGTGATTTCTCCTAGTCATTTGGTTTCTTTCCCTCTTTCAGTTACTTGAAAACTGATCCCTGAAAGCTTCAGAATTATGAAGTTTACAACATATATTTCTTCTGTGTGTATACTTGATCTAATGCAGTTGCTTCTCTAGTCTTCATCTTCCTTAGGGCCATTTCCATTTAGTCATATTGTGCTTGGGAGACTGAGGAGTCCAAACGTGATGGTTCCACTGTCATCAGTGATGAAAATAGAAATGCTGACCTATCTGTTGCATTTTTTTTCTGTTTGTTAACTTCTCTCAGCTGTACCTTTAAAAGTTCTTGGGCTAACCTGGATTAAGTGGATCTTGGCAAAAAATACTACAGAGCATCTTCAGTGAGATCCACATCTCAAAGAATTTGGTTTAATAATCTACCCAGGAAACACCAAGGAGATGAATAGCTGTTATTCAGCTTATTATATGCCAGTGGGTAGACAGCACATTGAATTAATCCTTAAGTACCTCTATCTTGGATGGATGTTAGAGATAGACAATTAACTGCTTAGGATTTAACAGAACAAGAACTTTTTTCCCTTTACTGTTTAATGAGCATCAGCCTTCTGCATAAGATTTTTTTAAACTTGTTAATGTTCTAAATTAGGGCTGCCCTTGACTGCTGTGTCTTGCTACTTGTCAAAGAGATCAGATGTTTCTGCTTAATGTAATTTCTAAGCTTTTTTGGTTTCTTCATTGTACCTATTGTTTTACCTTAGTCAAATTTCTGTAGGAAATGACAACTGAAGTTGATAATGTTACCTTTATCCATTTCCTGATTTCTGGTCTTGTTTAAAAAGTCACAGCAGAGTTGTTATTTTTACATATCATATCCTTCCTCGTCTTCATTCTTGTTTTTGATTTGGTGTTGATTTTTGCCTTTGTTCTATCAAATTGATGGTCTGATTACAGAAAGCTGGTTCGTAAATGACTTCCATATCAGTAACGTCATTTCTCGTCTGCCAAGATATAGTTCGACACCTGCTTCTTTTTGGACTGCACACTACAACCAGAAACAAGCAGGAATATTAGTAAATAAGTATTTCAGATACCATTGATTACAAACATTTAAGATTGCTTATGTTTACTGATGCTTTAACAACAAATTACCTTTTGAAGATTGGTGTTTTCTAGGGGGTTTGGTTGGCAAGTATCCATTTACCAAAATAAAAATATATCCTGAGAAATCAATAAATAAATACTTTTTAAAAGGAGGAGAGCACCTAAGAGGATAAGTTTTAATCATATCAAAAAAGACATAGTTAATTTCATTCAATGTGATATTTCATGCTCATCATGCCTAACTCCCAGCTCTCTTCATATGATCATAGATTTAGAACTGGAAGAGAGGGGTGGCTAGATGGTGCAGTGAATAGAGCGCTGGCCCTCGAGTCAGGAGTACCTGAGTTCAAATCTAGCCTCAGACACTTGACATAAAAACTAGCCATGTGACCTTGGGCAAGTCACTTGACCCCAGTTACCCTACCTTCCCCCCACCAAAAAAAAAAACACTGGAAGAGAACTTAGACATCATCTAGTCTACCCCTACGTCCATTTTATATATGAGAAAACCAAGACCTAGAGAAGTTAAAAGACTTAACGAATAATGATACAGGTGGTCATTGTTAGAGCTACTATCCTCTGACTCCAAAAATACTTTCCACTCTATCATGACATATAAATATGAAGATTCTGTATAGTGGATAAGTTTCACCTTCTTATGTTTCTTGGTTCTGTACTATACTTTCCAACAAAATTTTATCATCTTCTCCTATACGCCCCTTTGCACTAGAGTCACCAAAGATCAAGATGTATGTTGGCTTAGTTTGAAGACTTTGTAAGCTTTTTCTATCTCTACCTTCTGCAACAGATGTTGGCACCTAAGTTGCAGTTCTCTTCATGGTGTTCTTTTTGCAAATTATAAACACTGCAACACAAAATGATCATGAAATGATTGTTCTCATTGCCTTTGCACAAATGACAAAATGAATTCCCTTATGTAGACCTATGAGCCATCTTTCAATGTAGCTGAAACTTCTTTACGTCTTCTAGATTCATTCATTGGATTCATTTAGCTATAACCTCCATAGGTCTTCAGAGTAGAATGTCAGTATTGATATGTAATTCAGTCATTTGTCAACTCATTGGTCATGGGACAAGGCTCTGACATTTGAAATGCCAAGAGTTAAACTGTTTTAGGTTATCTAAAAACTGTGGTTCTTGGACCCATTTCCCATTGCCCATTGTCATTGTAGCAGCAGCAGATGACCAAATAAGACCAAAGACTATTTTGCATTTTTCTGTGTTTTATTGACTAAAGAATTAATCATCTAGTGACCAGCATACTATTGATGATGTGCCTCTCAGTACTCATCTGGGCTGGTACTTGTATAGCATACACAATCTGTTGCCTTTCCAGTTTGGAAGAACCTGCCAAAGCTTGGGCTCATATTGCCTTTGAAAATCCAAGGTCACCTCCATGCCAAAATGAATCAGAGGAAGACTTTCTGTGGAGGTTTGGTCCCTGTTAAAATGTAAATATCCGAAGAAGGAAAACTTAAACCTATTGTCATTTACATCTTAGCATATAAGTGAGTTTATAAAAATCCTTTACTAAGAAGAAATTTTGATAGGAGAAAGGAGATAGTTCTTGGAAATGTGGGTGCAACAAGCAAGGGGAAGGGAGATATTGAAGGGGAAAGATCATGATATAGGGACCCCAGGGGAAAAAAAAAACTTCCCCACCTTCACAGTTTTGCAATTAAAGCAATTCCCAACTACTATTTTCTAAGACAACACCTTCTAGCCACTCTCTCAACCTCATTGGAAGTTACTTCCAAATGGCAGAACTTATCATCTCTACCCAGAGGACCTCATGCTCCACAGGGTGAGGGGAGCTGAAGATTGTTGTCATCATAGGGAGTTCTAGGCTCACCTTATAGTAGCCTCCCTGCAGGAGAAGTTCTATAGCAGATATCAAGGGGGGCAGGGGATGTTTCTTCTTACCAAGGGGCAAGGGGGAATGACTGTAATTCTAACAGCTTGATTATGATACTCCCCCTGGTCCTAATTAGTTTTGTTACTGGAAGTTCCATTGCACATTCTTAAAAGAACCAAAGCAAGGCAGGAAAAGCTATTGGAAAATGGGGAGGAGGGGGCAGCAGCCTGTCAAGTTGTCAGAGTGCTTGGGAAAGATAATGCAAAGCTGGCATTTCCTTTAGATAAATCAACCATTATAGAATCCTGAAGAAACAAAAGGTCTCACATGCTACAGCAACATCTGCATACACTCATCTCTGCAAGCCCTCTGATAAGCACATCAGGTCTCCTCAATGCCCTGTATCAAATTCAGTACCATGGCCAGAGCTTTCTGGATAAGGGGTATGGGCATAAAGAGGTGACACATTTCCTACAGGAATTCTGTTTGGTTAGTCTGAAAACAACTGGCCTGATAAGGAAACAATGTCTAAGTCAGGGAGTTGTTCACCTTTTTTGGTGTCATGGGCCCCCTTTGGCAGCCTAGTGAAGCTATGCACCCCTTCTCAGAATAATCAGACAGTCAATAAACCAGTCAATAAACATTTATGAAGTACCTGCTTGTAATGGCAGTTACACTGGCATACCCAGGATGTTTGCTAGCATGGGTTCTTAGATCTCTTTACTAGGAAAGACAGCTGTTTAAGGGGTCAACAATCTTTTTTTTTAATTACATTCACTAGTTCAGGGGAAAAATTAGCACCCTGAACTTCAGAGAAAATACAAGCAGAGAAATAAAGACCAACAGACAGGGTTCTGACTGCCTGAATCAAAGCAGTATTGCTATATACTTTACCTACATCCCTGGATCAAGAGAACATTTGTATCTGAGCATTTGGGAAGCTCTGAACATATGGCCACAATCTTGACCAGGGAATCACAAGATCCTTCTCATAAGCGAGCCCCCAAAGCAAAATACGAACTCAGAGTATATATGTATGTGCATGTGTGTGTGTATGTGTATGTGTGTGTGTGTGTGCGCATTTATGTGTATATATATCTACATATATATGTACATGTATATATATATGTATTGCCTTGTCAGAGCCAGATGGCATCACAACCCTCATGACTCAGTACCTTATTAGAAATTAGCAAAAGGTGTGAAAGCCTTCCTACAAGCAAGACTCTTCTAAGCAAGCTTCCCTTAATGAGATCCACATACAGCCTATTAACAGGTGGGGAAGATCTTATATCCCATTAACATTACACTGCTATGTGCCAGCAATGGAAATATGAAAATAGGCAAAAGACAGTCCCTGCCCTCAAGGAGCTTACAATCTAATGAATATAATGTTTTCAAATGCATCAAATAAAATATGTACATAAGATTACAAAAGAAACCAATTGTGTTAATTTTAATTAACAAAGTATTTTTTAAAACAATTAATGGACCCAAGGTTAAGAACTCCTTGTAGGTGCTCTAGGGTAGTGTTTCCTGAACCAAATTAAACTGCTGCTTTATATTATCCAAATTCTCCATTACATGCTGCAAAAGTTCTTGGTGGTCCAGAGAATGGGAGCTGGGGCAGTGGGGGTGGGGGAGATGAGCGAAGGGAAGGACCTAAAGGGAAGGAAGAATCACAGAATCTCACTCAGAGGTGGCAAGGCATCTTGTCTATCCCGCCCCTCTTCAGGAATCCCAAATTCATTCATCGCTGATACTTGGTTATCCAACTTCTATTTAAAGATCTCCAATGATGAGGAAACTACTACCTCCTGAGACAACCTGTTCTAGTTCTGAATTGCACTAGATGTTAGCAAGTTTCCCTTAATATGGAGGGGGGAGTCAGTATTTGATCTTTACAGGTGTTAGGAAGATTTCATTTTAGTAATAGAAGTATTACAGAACAGGGGAAGTTTGCTACTGTGTCTGTGTACTAGACTACAGATTGGCAGTTGGCAAATGATGTTCTAGGGCAGCAAGCTTTTTTAAAATCTCAGGACCTCTCTACACTCTTTATTAGATATCATTGAGGACACCACCAAAGAGCTCTTGTTTGTGTGGGTTTTATCTACAAAAATTTACTGTATTAGAAATCTGACTTTGTGGACCCCCTGAAAAGGCTTCAGGAACTCTCCATTCTAGAGAATACTCTAGAATGGGGGTGGGGAACCTGTAGCCTTGAGGCCACATGTGGCCCTCTAGGTCCTCAAGTGTGGCCCTTTGACTGAATTTGAACTTCACAGAACAAATTGCCATAATAAAAGGATTTGTTCTGTAAAATTCTGACTCAGTCAAAAGGCTGCACCCAAGGACCTAAAAGCCATAGGTAGTCTCAAGGCTGCAGGCTCCCCTGGTAGAAGACTTACATTAAAATTTTCTGAGATTTTTCTTAATTTAAGATCAAACTTAAATTTTTAAATGAAATGTAAAAAATTTAAAAATGAAGGAATTGTTCAAAAAGGGGAGATATTTCCCCATTACTGGATGTCTTTAAGACAGATCTGTTCAGAGATTACTGTTAATTACAGTTTTGATTCTGCAACCACTGATATTCATTCTGACTCAAAAAGTCTACCCTATTACTCTGTGGCAGGGACCATATTTTCCTAACCCAAAATCAAGGCATGTGGTCAGTAAACTTTGTGTTGTTCCCAGACCTTCTCAGACATTCTTTCTATGTGCACTACCCACATGCATTTTACAAACAGACAGACTGGGGCCCAAGTAGTGAAACTGACTTCCCCAAGGCCATAAAGGAGCAGATCCCATCTTCTGACTCCAAATTCAATATTATTTATACTCTAGTACAGAATTGATGGATCTTGATCCCTGAAGCTTTGACTAATGCTATCCAAGTTAAATTTTTGATGGTGTTTCTACAAGGCTCAAATGAGACATGTTTCTAAATGAGACTATAAAGCATCCATGAGTAATTGGACACAGTTGCAGTGGTATGCCCTGTGCCATGGGATATGTGGAGTGTGCCTAACCAACCATATTGGTTCTAACTCAAGCATTTCACTTTGATTATTCATGCCCTTTGCACTAAGGCATTATGAAGATGGGAAGGAGAAGGACCAGAAGCCCACTTAGCCTATAACTACTTCTTTCTTGAAAGAGGAGCTTCATCACATTTCTCATATACATTACCTCTTCTCCACTCACCCACTCACCTCTCACCTAGATTATTGCAATAACCCTTAGTTGATCCCCCTGTCTGGTCTCTCACCATTTCACATTGTTCTACACACTACCACCAAAGTAATTTTTCGTAAGGGCAAATATATCCTAATAACGCCCTGTACAGCCAACTCCAGTGGCTTGCTATTGCCTCTAGAATTAACTTCTCTGCTTAGCTTTTAATTTCCTCTACAACCTGCCTTCCCTCCCCTGCACACCTTTCCAAACTCATTGAATTTTACTCCTCTTCCTAACCTTCATGAGCTAAACAAATTGGCCTTCTCTCTATTCATTACTCATGACCCTCCATCTCACATCTCCTTGCCTTTGCATTGGCTATCCCCCCAACACCTGTGATAGACAGTACTTCCTTCCTACTTCTGCCTCAGAGTCTCTCTCTTCCTTTTAAGATGCATCTCAGACATTATTTTCTTCATGAAGCCTTTCTTTGATCCCCCAACTGCTAGTTCCCCCTCCCTAAATACCATATATTTAATTACTTTGTGTATGTATAAACATGGCTTCATTAACTCTATATATTTATGCTGTATATATTGCATATAGATTTGTCTCCCCCATCAGAATTCATTGTAAGTTCATTGTGAGTAAGGATGGTTTCATTTTTTATACTTGTATCCTCAGCAGTAGCAATGCCTGGCCCATAGTAGGCACTTGATAATTACTTGTTGATTGATTAGAACCACAAAAGTCCTTTCTGTACCAGTGGTTTTATCTGAAGTTGGAGAATAAATCGAGTTCTTCATAGACATACACTTAACAGAAAGCAAGGGTAGCAAGATTCTTATGGCTGCCACTATTGCAAGGAGGTGAACCCAAGAGACCCCACTCCTAGATATACCAAATCTGCTGCACCAACCAAGCTCCAGCCCAGAATCACAACAACCTGGCATCCCCTCTACAAGAATCAGTAGGTGCCAATTTGGAGAAGTTGCTAACCAAAGCAAGGATGAAAATTTAAAAAAAAAAAACAACCTTTTTCTCTTAAAGAAATGGTTTAGTGAATGCTTTTTTCAAAAATGACATTAAAAAAAAAATCCTGCTCCCAGTCTTTCTAATCAAGCTCCTTGGAGCATTTGTTGCTTGGATTAATGAGGCCATATCAAAGGCTGATATTCATGTTTCCCCAAATGGACACCATGGGGCACTTCTCGGCTCCATTTTGGCAACTTACTCAGTAGTCAAGCTGTTTTATTTTATTTTATTATTTTTTTTCCTATGTCTTATCAACCAGGGACAAAGGGATGCCGCTTTCAATGAGAAAAATCTCTCCCTTCATGTGCTGTTCTAAACTCAGTGGGTCCTCTTTCCAGCCAGGTGAGGGAAAAATTGCAATTTCAATGCAGAAAAGCCCTTCTGAATGCCGGGCGGCCTGGGAGGTATAATGAACAAGCTTCTCACTTGGATCCCTTCCCAGATCCACAACGACTGAGCTCGGTGGTGTCTAAACAGAAGTCTCTGGCTTCCTTTCAGTCCGTGGACTTACTAGGTTTGATGTTTCTTTATTATGTTTTGTTCTGCATCTCTAAATCCTCCTTCTGAAGCATTGTATGGCAAACACGGGGTCCATTCGCCCGAGAGCATTGTCCCTTGGTCGCCATGGTAACCCGAGCGCACTCCAGCTAGCTCCTTCTTCCAGATGAAACACACACGTCCCGGTGCACACCTTGCGGCACCCACCCCAGCCGGGAAATCAGCCCGCGGGGGGTTTCTGTTTATGAGCAGGAGTTGGCATGGGCCCGCAGGGACCAACGCTGCCCTGTTTTATTGACTTTATTAAAATACTTAGGAAACACATTCAATTTCTGTTTGTTATTGTTTCACCTGTGCCGAAAGGGGGCACTTGATGAATGAGCTGAAAAGGTTGTTGAGTGTTTCACTCGGGCGTCTGTAGCTAACAGATGCTGAAATGTGGTTTCATAATACCGTAATAAGACTTTGTACTTTTACAGCTCCTTTCATCAGTGAATCTCAAAGGCTTCCTCGTTAAACTTCACAGCCCCCTGGGAAGTAGGTAGTTCGGCAGTCTCTAGAACCGCACCCTTCTCTTCTCAACCCCACCCACCCGTCCCCATCACCATTTTATTGTAGACACCGAGGGTGAGTTGCCCAGGCTTACATGGGATGCTAGTCGATGAACGCGGACACTTTGCTCCAGGCTGGGCCTACCCACAAGGTATAATTATGTGTTTATTTACCTAGTTATATTCCATTTACATTTTTTTCTTCCGTTCTTTGGACTTTCCTTCTTTGTCTTGCACAACTGGTCTAGTCCCAGCACAGTACCAGGATCTGAATCCCCCTAGTTTGGCCTTTCCTACAGTCACTGTGCACCTTGAAAGATAGAGGTGATAGTTCCTTTGGCCCCGACCCAGGTCAGCACAAGCAGATCCATCGGGGTGTAGTTGTCTGACCTAGCAAGGCTGCCTGCACTTAAAATATAAACATGAGAGGGCTTGCAAAATCTTCACAACAGTCATGGACAGGATCATAGCTTTAGAGCTGGAAGAAATAACCTACACACACACACCCACACACACCCACACACGCCCACACCCACCCACACACACACACACACACACACACACACACACACACACACACACACCCCTGTTTTTAAAATGGGGAATTTGAGAAGCAAAAAGGTTGAAGTAACTTCCTCAAGGTGATAGATTGAAACCCAGGTCGTTGGGTTTCAATTCTGGGACTTGTTTCAATGCATATACCCACTCCAGTCTCCTATGGATCATTTAAAAGCTTTCCCCCTCCAAAGAACATATCTTGATTAATAATCTTTCCCTGATTCTGGAGAACTGCTGCAGAAACCACATGTGTGGATGACTTTACAACAATCAGAATTAAAACTTTCATGTTAGCAGCTCATGATACTTGCATTAGCCTGACCACCATTCATCAACATTAGGCAAAGAGGAGGGTATGTAAGCCCTGGTTAGGCACTTGGACATGGATAAATGTCCCGTGGTTGATAAGTGTATACAAAATAAAAGCCACACAATATGTCATTGTTCAGATTTAGAGTGAGCCCACTACTATTGGAGTTACTAGTGTTTGTCACAGTCTTAGGAAATTTATTATTAGTGTAAATGATGACATAAGTCACTAGAAGTACACACAAATGAGTAGAGGGAATTGTGTACATATGGCTAATCATAGAAAGTTAAAGCTGGAAGGAATCATTAGCCAATTCAATTCAACATAGATTTATTAAGCATCAATTCTATGTAGAGAGCACTGTTCTAGGCACTTCTGACTTCTTTTTAAATCCTCTGATCATATTAGTGTGGGAAACTCCCAGTGGAGGACTTACTTCTCCATTCAATGTGACCTATGCCCTTGGAGAGTTACCTGGGCAACTGACAGGCTAAGTGACTTGCCCTTGGTCCCATAGCTAGTATGTGTCAGAGGCAGGACTTGAACTGAGGTCTTCCTGACTCCAAGACAAATTGTCTATTATATACCACCCTGCTGCTACTGTTCAAGAGAATAATAATTATCATAACAACATTATGACCAACATTTATATAGACTTACAAAGTGCTTTACATGTATTATCTTATTTTGTATGCCAGAGTTCTATCCTTGGTGCTCTTCTCCCTCAATTCTAAACATTGTCTCTCCCTCTCTCTCCTTCCCTCTCTCTTCCTCTTTCTTCATTCTCTGTCTCTCTCCCTTTCCTCTCTCTCCATCCTCTCTCTTCCCCTCTCTCTCCATCCTCTCCCTCTCCCTCTTTCTCTCTCTCTCTCTCATCTCATAAGTTCCCATGGATTCAACTATCTTTTCTATGAATACAATATCAAGATCTATATAGCCAGCTCCAGTCTCATACCATTGACTGCCTGTTGGACATCTCCAACTGGATGTCCTTGTAGATATCTCATACTCCTCATGTCTAAACTCTCCATCCTCATAGCTACTTAGACTCACAACTTTGGTGTCCTTCTTGACTCCACACTGTTGCTCACCTCTCATATGCAATCTTTTGCGAAGATCTGTCCATTCTCCCTTTAGATCATATTTTACATATGCCTTCTATCCTCCCAAACAATGCCACCACCCTGGTGTAGGCCTTAGCATCTCATGTCTGGACTATGGCAATAGCCTGCTGTAATGCCATGCACAAGCAGCTTCCCAAAAGAATGCTACTGTGAACAGCTTTTAAGGTTCTGATTATGCAGTATAGTGAACACTTTGTGTATTCCATAACAAATCAAGGCAAACATTCACAACAAATCACAATATAATACTCACAACATTACATATTATCACAGAAAATCAGAATACAGTGTTCACAACAGCTTAACATTAGAATGGCCACATAGTTTTCACTACAGTGGCCACAATATTTAGAACAAAGAACAAAAGAGTAATCATCTGGTTTCCCTAAGGGGGAAACCTTCCTTACTTAATCATTCAGTCATTTCACAATACAATAATCAATCTTCCACTCATGGGGCAATCATAGATTAAATTAAGCAGACACTTATCTAGATTCACAATTACTAAGTATCATTAATCACTAAATACAATCATTAGAAAATTATACAAACCCTCTACCCTTTGGTGTCTAGTAAACTTTGATCTCATCACCTATCCAAGGGGAGGCCTTTTCTTCATCTTGACTCAGGGTGGTCTCTCAGATTCCCTGGATCCCCTTCCATGGTCCCAGCTCCTACCTGAATCCACCAGTCACCTGGATTCAGAGGCAGACAGCTCCCAGGTACTTGTCCAGTCCTCTGGACAGTTCTTGCTACATACTGAATTTCACAGGGTCCAGCACATCTCAAAACCTTCACTACTTTTGTTGCTGGGAACTCAAGGATCAACCAAGTCACAAACAAACAAAATCTTATCCTGGTCAGGCTTCTTCAGTCCTCCAGCAGTTTGGCTGGCCCTAGGACCCAGAAGAAATCTCAGCCTTCTAAGCAACTTCAGCCTTCACCAGATTCTGGTCTCACAGAAAACTCCAACTCAGGTCTCAGTCCAGCAGTCCAGCTTCCAGGTGCTGTGAAAATTCTTCTCCCTCCACCAGGAGCAAAATTCTTGATTCTCTCTCTCTCTGTCTCTGGAACTCTTCTTATATATATATATATATACACACACACATTGGCTTCCTGTCTCAGCCAGCCCCTTCCTCTTAGTCAGCAACAGGAGACAGAGTTCACACCTTCTGTTTGTTTCAAGTAGTACTTAGCCCTAAGTTACTAAAGGCTAAGTATCTGCTAAATTAATTACCATTACACCTGCTTATTGATCTGCCTACCAAAAGTGTCTTCTCACTCTAGTCCTCCTCCACTCAGCCTGTCAAATTGATCTTCCTAAAATATAGGGTCTGGCCATGCCACTCCCATATCTAATAAACTCCAGTAGTTCCCTATTACCTCTAGGATCAAATGTAAAATTCTCTTTCACTTATAAAGCCCTTCATAACCTAACTTCCTTCTGCCTTTTAAGTCTTATTCCTTACTCGCTTCCACATACTCTGCAACCAGTGACATTGACCTTCTTGCTGTTCTCTACAAATGACACTCCATTTCCCAATTCTCTTCATTTTCATTGGCTGTCACCCATACCCAGAATTCTCTCCCTCCCCATCTTTGCCTCATGGATTCCCTGGCTTTCTTCAAGTTTCACCTGAAATCCCTTCTACCAGAAGCCTTTCCCAATCCTAATTTCCCAGTCTCCCTTAAAACTAGTGCCTTCACTCTGTTGATCATCCCTAATTTGTTTTGTACATATTTTGTTCATATATAGTTGTTTTCATGTTATCTCTCTCAGTAGACTGTGAGATCCTTGAGAACGATGACCTTTGTTTGTTTAGCCTTTCTTTGTGTCCCCAGTGCCAGCACATGGTAAGTGCTTCATAAATGATTGTTGATTTGAATTGACCTACCTGGTGCCACCCTAGTTCAAGCCTTTATCACCACTTACATGGAATATTACAATAGTCTCCTAATTGGTCCCACCATCTTCACTCTTTTTTCAGTCCAACCTCTATATAGCTGCCAGATTGATACTCCTCTGAAGCACAGATCTGACTATATTACTTTCCTATTCACCAATAACTTCCTCTTGCCTTGAGGATAAAATTAAAACCTCTCTGTGTGGCATTTAGAGCCCTCTAGCTCTAATCTATCTTTCTAGGTGGGGCCATTGCTAATAGTCCTGACTTTTGTCTTGCCACTGGACTCTGATGACTCTGGAGGAGAGAATGAAACTTTGCCCAGCTCTGCCTCATGAAAGTCCAATTCATTTGCAAGTCAAGACATCACCCATGATGACATTGGTTGTCTTTAAGAACAAAGGACTAACAATAACAACACCTTTCTAGACTTATTGCAAAATGCTGTCCTTCATGATCTTTGTCCAGTTAAATTGTTCTTTTTACTATTTCTCATACATGACATTCCATCTGTTTCTGTGTCTCTGTTCAGCCTCTCACCCAGCTCTGAACTATATTTTCTCCACATCTCTTAGAATCCCTAGTTTCCTTCAAAGTTTAACTCAAGGGTTAATCGAACACTAATGCCCCACCCCACCATATATATTTTGTCATTTAATTTTCTATATACATGTTGTCATTTTCCTCTTTGCAACCTGCACCTGTCTCTTCTCCCTCTCCCCAGCGAGGAGGAGGAGGAGGAGGAGGAGGAAGAGGAGGAGGAGGAGAAAAAGAAGAAGACTGTAAGTTCCTTGAGGGTAAGGTGTGTTTTTCTTTCTTTTCTTTTTTCCTTCTTTCTTTCTTTTTTTACTTTCTTTCTTTCTTTCTTTCTTTTTTTGGTCTCCCCAGTGTCTAATACACTGCCTGGTACTTATGAACATTTAATAAATGTTTGTTGAATTGAGTTAAATGGATCCCTTAACAAACCTGTGAAGTATGTATTCCAAATATTATTAGTCATATGTAATCCCTCCCCCAATATGCACGCTCATAAATTGGGCTCCCTATAAGGAGTTGCTCAAGTTCTAGGATTAACCATTGTGGGCAGTGGCTATACTGTTAACACTGTAGCTCCCCAGCTCCCACTGGTATGTTTCTCATTAACATTCAACCCATAGACCCAATTAACTTTTAACAAAGGGATTTACTCAAATGGCATAGCAAGAACAAGGATCATAAAACATTCTTTCCCTAAAACGGGGACACACTCAAATACCAATACACACAAAATCTGCAGAGAGGGGACAGTAAGGAACAATCTTAAAGCAAAAATGATAGTAAGACCCAAATATAGGGGCATATATTGCCATGGTAATTCACAACTTTGCTGCTAGTCTGAGTTGCTCTTCTGCTAGGCTAGACAAGCTCCTCCTAGGATACAGTATCTCACCTAAAAGGAGTGTACTTCTAGACACTCTCACCTACGCTGTTCCACTGTGCATCTGGACTTACACCTCAAGGGCAGTGTAGTGCTAACGCAATATTCACAGTGCCAACAGCAACACTAAATATGCTGGCATCATGCTCAATTGCAAAATATAACAGATTCTCCACACAAAAGACGGACACAAAACATTTATTCAGACACCAGAAAGTCAAATCCATCATACTAGCAAAGAAGTTAATGTACCACAATGCAACAGAGAGCCACACCATCCTTTAGCCTTCCCACAAACCAGTACTTTTAAGCCTAGCTGTCTACTTGCTTGAGTGTCCTCTCATCCCTCCAGCTCTAACTGCTCTGACTCCCAGCTTGCTGTGGGCTCTGCTCCATCCTTCAGCAAACTCCTCCTACCATAGACTCCATGTGATTACATTCATCCTGTTAGGGGGCAGAGAAGATCTTCAATTCAGAAAAAGTCTTCAAATTCCTTTGGGCAGGAAGATCTTCAAATTACCATTACCATTACAGGCAGTTATAGTATCTGAAGTGTCACTTCATATATACCTAAAGCCCTCGGCTGAAATAGTATTAGACCCTTTCAGAACGGGCAGAGGCCCTTAGCCCAAGATTGGCAGAAGCCTCTCCAGTTCTGGTCTTTTGGCAGAGCTCCAAAATAGTGTTTTGCTGTCTCCTAGCCAGAAGGTGGCAATGTAAACCATTCCTGGTTTAGGGATGGGTCCACTCAGTGACTGTGCTGTACAGTGTATTGGTTCTGCTATCTTCCCAAAACCTCTTCAAAAATAACTGGTTTTGGTTTTTTATCATCTTTGACAATTTTATGGGTGCAAAATGAGAGTTTTCTAGTCTGCTTGGCACCTACTTTTTTATTAAGTGATACTGAATTGTCCTAGTGTTTACTGCTTTATAATATAGTTTAAAACTAGTAATCCAGTATTTCCTTTCATTCCCACTTTTTCATTATTTGCCTTGAAATGTTCGAGATTTTCTTCCTGCAAATAAATTGAGTAGTTATTTTTCCCAGTTTTGTAAAGTAATCTTGTGGGAGTTGGATTAATATAGCCTCAAATATGTACAGTCATTTTCATTATATTGGCACAGTTCAACTACGTCCAGTTGTTGAATATCTCTCCAATGATTTGTCTTGCTTTGTTTCTTTAAAATGTTTTGTGCCTGTATTTATATAATTCCTTAAATATCAGTTTAACTACCAGATGGTTTATGTGTTCTGTAGTTATTTTTAGCACAATTTCTTTTTCTTTCTCCTCATGCTGGGTTTTTTAAACAATATAGAAAAATACAGACTATTTTGTGTTTCTTTTGTATTTCTGCTTTTCTGAAGTTATTAATGTTTCAATTAATTTTTTCATTAAGTCTCCAGGGTTCTTCATGTAAACACATATCTAAAAGTAATGATAATTTTGCCTCCTCTTGATCTATAGTTTTTCCACCAGTCCTTTTTTTTTTTTGTCTAACTGCTATAACTGGTATTTATATCAAATAATAATGGAGACAAAGAACATCTTTGCTTTATCACGGATCTATTTGGGAAAGCTTCTAGTGTCTCTTCTTTATAAATAATTTTAGCACTTGTTTTGTAGAAATAATTTTGATCATATGAATTGTTCCTATGCTTTTGGTGTTTTTAATATAAATGATTGTCGTATTTTTCAAAGGCTCTTTCTTCCCCTTTTGATATAATTATTGGACTTTATAATTTTTTGTTATTAATATGATTTGTTATGATGTTTATAGTTTTACTGGTGCAAAAACGCCTTTAAATTACTGATATAGGAAACTAAGCATAATGAACAATTTTTAAAAATCTGTTACTATGTTCTCTTTGCTAATATTTTACTTCATTTATTTCAATAATACTTATTTGTGTTAGTGGTTCATAGAATTCATTCTCTGCTCTCTGGGTTGGGTAATAAGGCAATATTTATCTCACAGAAATTTGGCAATACGTGATTTTTAATTTTTTGCCAATACTTTATGCAGTAGTAGCTTATATATATTTATATAGGGGTTATTTTTAGCATTTAGTAAAAATTCATTTGTAAACCCAATCCAAAATGGTTCTTGGGGATTTTTATTTTGGTTGTTTAATTTTCAATTTGTTCAATTTCTCTTCCTGAGATTGATTGGTTTAAATCTATTTTTTGTTTTGTATAGTCTAGGTATTTTAATTTTGTGAAGATATTCATCCATCTCATTAGTTTTCTGGATTTTTTTTTTTTGCCAAATAGTTGGCTATGATAGTTTCTGAGAATTTGCTCATTTGTTATGATTTTCATTTTGATTTTGGTAATTTGGTTGTACTCTCCAATATCTATATTATATTATATATAATATATATCTATATGTTATAGATATATATTGTATAAAATCAATAAGCTAATGGCTTATTTATTGACATTTTAAAAACAACTCTGTTTTTTATCATCTTGATAGTCATTTGGTTTCCAATCTTGGCTCTCTTTTATGCGTGTTTATTTTTTCAGTCACATCTTCAATTCATTGATTTTTTTCCTTTTTGTCAATATAAGTATTGAGATATAGTTTTTCTCTAAGGAATTTTTTAGCTACATCCCACACATCCGGCATATTGTTTCTTTTTTATAATTTTCATTAATATAATTATTATTTGTATGATTTGTTCTTTTACTCACTCATTCTTCAGTATTATATTTTCTAGTTTCTGTTCAAGTCTCAATCCTTTCTTCATATTTCCTGTATTGATTAGAACTTTAGTCATGTGGTGGTTTGTAAAGGATATGTTTAATATTTCTGCCTTTCTGAATTTATTTATCAATTCTTTGTGGCCTACCATTTGGTCAGTTTTTGTATAGATGCCATGGAATGCTTAAATATATGCATAATCTTTTTCACCAAAGCTCTATCATATCTAATGTTCATTTTTGTCCTCATGCCCTTATTTTGTGGACTACTTTGCATACAGAAGGTGCTTAATAAGTGCTTGTTAAATTGTTAAATAAAATGTTGTTAAATAAAATCTTTCAAGTAGATTTGTCTAAAATTGATAGGGACATGTTGAAGTCACTAACAATTATGCTTTGCTATATATATTACTACATAGTTTAAAAAGTTTTTCTTTTAAGTAATGTATGTTTTAAATAAATTTTCTTTTGCACCAAGTGATTTGTGTGTATATCCAATATTGATTATTTCCTTATTGATAGCGCCTTTATGTTTAATGTTGTTATTTTTCTTATTCATGTTTGCTTTTACTACTATGTGGTCTCAGGTCATGATTGCCACTGATGCTTGTCTTTATTCAGCTGAAAGCTAATAAATTTTGCTCCGATTCCTCGTTTTGATGCTGTATCAATCTTTGTTTTAAGTGTGTTTTGTATAAGCGACAAAATATTGGCTTTTCGTTTCTAATCCATTTTATCATCATTTTCTGTTTTCCAGGTAAATTCATCATATTAATTTTTTTGTTATGACCATTAGGTTTTTTTTCCCTTCATCCATTATTGTTTCTCCTCTTTACCCCATTTCACTTACCTTTTGGAAGAAAATTCAGAGCAGGATGAAGGAAGGTAATAAAATCTCGTAGCAGAGCCCCAAACCTTTGTATCAGAGCTCCTAGGCCTCAGCCCTCAGAACAGCAGGGTGGACATTTGCTGTTTTATCTTGTTTTATTTTTCAGAGAACTACCTTGAAAGAATTTACTTTTGTTCTTTTGGCTGTTGATCTTTCTATTTCATTGGACACATTTCTTTCTGTATCTGAGATTTTTGTTTTAGGAGTTGGATTTGACCAGAAGTTTTTACTCCTCTATCTTTTACTGAAATTCTACAGTTATTTCTTCTAATACTGAGCTGTGATTCCTCTCCCCTTATTTTGCAGAATACTATTTAATGTAATATTTGAACTTCTCAGTTGATCTTCCAAGTGTATTATTTCACCTGCATTGGTACGAATTGTTTAGGATTTCTGTTTTAGTTGTATGACATTATAAGCTGGTTGTTCAATTTATCCTCCTTGCCCAATGACTGTTACTCAGTTATGTTTACTCTGCCTTTTACTTCTTCCATTGATAGTTTTAACCGTGGGGGCAGCTAGGTGGCTCAATGAATAGAGCACTGGCCTCCCACACTTAACACACTTACTAGCTATGTGACCTCGGGCAAGTCACTTAACCCCCATTGCCTTGCCTTCCCCCCTCAAAAAAACCATAAAAAGTAAAAATAAAAAAAAAAGATTATACAGCTCTTTTTAACCCTTGGATTGTTTTAAATTTTTCTAAATTGTTCCATTATCATATGTTTTCTTTCAAAAATATTAAATTAACTCTCCCTTTTTACTAATTTGTTATAGGACTTTTAAAAAATTTCTTCAATTGCTACTACTGCAGTTACAACATGTAATTTGTTATCAACTCTTGCCACTTGGTTCTTTTAAATTGCAAAATGTCTTTATTTTGTTGAAGTTCTTTAACTTCCTTTCAATCTATCATCCCTTCAAGTTCTATCTTTTTTTTTCTCTTTCACTGCTGAACTCCTAGAGAGAGTAGTATAATAGCTTTTGATATATTGCAGTACTCATTTGTGCTTAAAAAACATCCCACAAAATTTAGGCATAGAAGAATTTGTTTTTATGTGATAAAAAGTCCTACTAAAGCCAAAGGCTAACAACATTACATTTAAAAAGGAAATCCTGGAGGGTGTTAAAATAAAATACAGGAGTAAAATAAAGGTACCCCCTTTCCATGATGTTATCTGACACAGTTTTGGAAATTCTAGTAATTAGCAGTAATAAAAGAGAAAGAAATGAAAGGCATGAAAATAGGCAAAGAAATAAAAGGTGCAAAAATAGCAAAACAGACTCAAAACTATCTCTGTTTGCTAATGATATGATAGTTTGCCCAGAAAATCCTAGGGAATCATCAAAGAAACTAACTAAAATTATCAAAAGCTTCAGGAAAGCTGAAGGCGACATAATAAACCAACAAAAATTAACATAATTTCTGTAAAGCAATAACAAAATCCAGGAGCAGTCAATAATGAAAAGTAAGCCTCATGTAAAGCAATTACAGCAGTGCATGACTGTCTAGCAGGGAATCTAACAAAACACATTCAGTGGTGTAGACACCATTACTGCTATGTACTAGGCACTATGCTAAGCTCCTAACAGTTATTATCTCATGATTCTCACAACACATTCTTTAAGAAATGAATAATAATTTAAGTAACTGGAGGGATAATCAGTGCACGTGACTGGACCATGCCAATATGATAAAAATTATAATACTAATGATTTATATAATACTAATAATTTACAGATTTCATGGTCTACTGATGTGGTAAACTACCAAAAGAATTATTTATGGTTGAGTTGTTTCAATTGTGTCTGACCCGTTGTGACCCCATTTTGGGGTCTTCTTGGCAAAGGAAACTGGGGCAAACAGGGTTACACAGTTAGTAAGTGTCTAAGGATGGATTTGAACTCATGAAGATGAGTCTTCCTGATTCCAAGCCCAGTGTTCTATCCACTTTGCCACCTAGCTGCCCCGTTATTTAGAGATCTGGATACAAATATTAACAAACTCATTAGGAGGAAGAACAGAAGTTCTAGATTATCAAAGGAAATCATGAAAAAGGTACAAATGAAGGAAAAATGACACTTTTAGATCTTGAACTATATGATACAGCAGAAATCATTAAAACTATTTGAACTGTTGTTAAAAAAATAGAAAAGTAGGTCAGTAGAATACACTAGACAAAGAAAATCAGAAATAATTGAACAAAACCCAATGTTATAAACCCTAAAACATCAATTACCTAGGAAAGAACTTTGATAAGAATAACTGGGAAAACCATAAAAGAATTTGGCAGAACTTAAATTTAGAACATCTTATATCTTATACCACAATGAATATGAATGAATATATGACCTGAAGATCACAGCAAAAAAATGTTAGAAGAGAAACAGATCAGATATCTTTCACAGCTGTGGATAATGAGGGAATTCTTTTTTTTTTTTTTTTTAGGTTATACATGCGATCATGTTAAACATATTTCTGCATTAGTCATGTTGTGAAAGAACAATCAGAACAAAAGGAAAAAAACATGAGAAAGGAAAAAAAAAGTGAAAATAGTATACTTCTATCTGCATTCAGACTCCATAGTTCTTTCTCTGGATGTGGTTAGCATTTTCCATCATGAGTCTTTTGGAATTGTCTTGGTTCATTGTGTTGCTGAGAATAGCTAGGTCTATCATAGTTAATCATACAATGTTGCTGTTGCTGTGTACAGTGTTCTCCCGGTTCTGCTCACTTCACTCAGCGTCAGTTCATGTAAATTTTTCTGAAATCTGCCTGCTCATCATTTCTTATACCACAATAGTATTCTATTACATTCATATACCACAACTTATTTAGCCATTCCCCAGTTGATAAGCCTCCCTTCAATTTCCAATTCTTTGCTACCACAAAAAGAGCTGCTACAAATCTTTTTGTACATGTGGGTCCTCTTCCCTTTGATCTCTTTGAGATATAGATCTAGTAGTGGTATTGCTGAATCAAAGGGTATGTACAGTTGAGTTGCCCTTTGGGCATAGTTTAAGGAGTGAATTCTTTTTTTATTATTAATTAACTTATTTATTTTTCATTTACAACGTTCACTTACATAAGATTTTGAGTTCTAAATTTTCTCTCCTTCCCCCCTCCCCTCCCCAAGATGACATGCAATCTAAAATAGGCTTTACATATATATTAATGTTAAACATATTTTCACATTAGTCATGTTATAAAGAAGGATTAGAATCAATGGGAGGAACTATGAGAAAGAAGAAACAAAAAAAGCAAATAGTGTGCTTCAATCTACATTCGGACACATTCACATTAGTGGTGTTGGGAAAGAAGAATCAGAACAAAAGGGAAAAAATATGAGAAAGAAGAAAAAAGTGAAAATAGGATACTTCAATCTGCATTGAGACCCCATAGTTCTTTTTCTGGATGTGAATAGCATTTTCCATCATGAGTCTTTTGGAGTTGTCTTAGATTAAGCAGTGAATTCTTAACCAAACAAGAGATAAAGGTGATTATAAAAGATAAAATATGTGATTTTGGTTACATGAAATTGAAAAGTTTTTGCATGAATAAAATAAATTCCACTAGGATGAAGAAAAGAAAAGTAATCTACTGGGAGAAATCTTTGTATCAAATATCACTGGAAAGGTTCTGATATCCAAAATATAAAGATAATTAAGAGAAATGTATAAGCCCAAGAGGCATTCCTCAAGAAGTAAATGGTTAAAGGATATGAAAAAACAGTTCTCAGAATAAGAATGGCAAACTATTAACAAACCTGAGTGGGATAGATAGGAAACTGGACTTAGAGATAGGAGCACCTGGGTTCAACTCCTATCTCAAATGTTTGGAACCTGTATGACCCTGGACAAGTCATATAACCTTCAATTACTAAGTTTCTTTATCTGTAAAATAAGGAAGTTGGACTCAGTGGTCTCTAAGGTCTGTTTCAGTTCTAAACTTGTGATTCTATGAATGCTCCAGACCATGAATAATAAGATAAATATAAATCAGAACAACCTGGAGATTTCCCTTCACACCTCACAAACTGGCAAAGGGGAAAAAAGATTGGAATAGTCTGTTTTGAAGGGGTTATGGAGAGATGGGCACACTGTTACATTAGTACAGCTCTGAATTGGCCAAACCATTTTCGAAAGCAATATGAAATTGTGTTTAAAAAGTAACTAAAATATTTATTCTAGCAGCCCTTTTATTTTTGGTAGTGGCAGAAGACTGGAAACAAAGCAGCAGTGACTGTGAATAGCTAAACAAACTGTGGTAGATGAATGTAAAGGAACATTGCTGTACTATTAAGAAATAAGTCATGTGGTTAACAGAGGGGAAACTGATAGGAACTCTCTCCTTGAGAGCAGGAACTGTTACTGTTTTGTTTTGTTTTGCTTCGTTTTCTTTGTGTTTCCCCTGGACTTAGAGCAACCCCTGGTACATAGTAGATGCTCATTGACTTGATTTGAATGATATAAACTGAAGTAATCAGAACTAGGAAAACCATATACATAATGATGATAACAGAACGATGTGAAATTATAATAACCAAGCTTGGTCACAAAAAGAAATATGAGAGGGCACCTCTCCCTGCTTGTTTGCAGAGGTGGGGGGCTATGGGTGTGAAACACAGTATGTAACTTTTTTTATGTTGGCTAGTTTGGGCAAATTCCCCTCCCGCTTTTTCATTTTTATTTTAAGGGATGGCTCTCCGTGTTGAGAGTGGGAAAAGAAACATTGGAAAATATAGATGACATAAAAACAAAAGATACCCATAAGATTTAGTTTGGGGGTTGGGGAGTTCATTTGTTTTTAAGAACAATATCCTCAGACTCTCATCTGTTTCCCAGTTTGATGTACTTCTGCTGCTCCAGGTGGGAAGGGGACAGGGAGAAATTCTCTCCCTCTACTTTTCCTGCATTGTAACAGAAGGCACAAAAGGAGAAGGAAGGAGCCAGTCCATGAGGGCCGAAAGCTCCAAAGAATATCATTAGTTTATTTTTATTCTCTATGAAGGAAAATGGTTGATTCTTCAGTCAGTTAATCACTAGGAGATCTGTGTGTTCTATCAGTTTGACTGGAGGATTTTTCAGTTTACTCGGGGATTAACTATGGCTCATGTCCTGTAATTTCATCAGGTTGATTGGAGAACTTTCCAAATTGATCAAGGATCCTTTGATTTTTCCAACCCTTTAAGATATTTTAAATGTTAAACACAACATCTTTCTCACTCCTGAACGTTCGTCTGTGATCCCTTCTTCCAGGAGACTCTCATGGCTTGGCTTTCGTGACATTGTTTTCTCCCATTTTTTCCTTTTCCTTCTCTGATGACGCTTCCTTAGTTTGCCAGTCTAGCTCCTTGTCCCCTGTCTCAGTGTTCAGATGCTATCCAAGGGCTTGTAATACATTTCTTCTCTTCCTTAGTGATAACGCCCTCTCCCCTGGGTTCAACCTCTATTTCTTCTCCTGAACTCCAGTCTGGCACCACCAATGAGATGAAGACCAGCATTCCAAACTGAACATACTCAAAACCTAACTCACCTTCTCCCTCAACTATTACCCACTCTTTCCAAGCCCCTGGTTTTTAGAGATGCTACCACCTTCATCTCAGTCACTCAGGCTGAAAACTGCACAATCATCTTTGGATTTTCCCTTTCCTATCCTTCATATCAAATTCAATTTGATTCAGTTAGCATTGTGCTAGATGTTTTTTAGTTACTGGGTATAAGCACAAAAGTCCCGCAATACCAGCTGTTAGGGAGCTCTGTGACAGATCCCTTCTCCACCTTCCTCCCTCGAGATCCCTAGTTATCTGAGAGCATGCTCTGGGGCGTGAAGTGCTGGGAAAGCTCACAATGACAATAGCAGAGATGCCCCCAGATGCTTTCTCCCCATCTCTCCATAGTCAGGTTCTGTGCACTCCTTTCCTTCCTCCAGCCCACATTACCACAGTCCTAAGCAAGGTCAGGATAAGGAGTAGTGGTAGTTTCTTTGCCTTATTACCCACTCTCTGGGAAAGCAGCAATGCCATCGTTCCTCTGGCCTTCTCCCCTGCTGTCCCAGGGACGTTCGGGTGAGTGCACTAAGCAGCATGGGCTCTGCAGAATGGCTGCTGCAGGAGATCAGTGGCTGGGCCACTTAACAGCTATCCCTATGTCTTAGCTGCAGCTGTTATGTCTCTCTTAGAAAGTGCATTTGCTTTTCTTTTTAAAAGGTTTTTTTTTTTAAGTTTGCATCTCTTATCCCCACTCTGATCGATATCTTGCCCTTGGTTCCAGATGACTTGGAGAAGAAAGTGAGGCTGGTGACTTTGCACAGCCCTCTCTCACTTAAATGCAGTCCGCTTGCATGTCTTGGTATCACCTTCCTGATATCACAGCCCTCTTTGGGAACAAAAGACAGATAACAACAACAATGACCCTGTTTTTGAAAGTGTTTTTGGGGGAGGGAATAGGGATAAGGAAGGCTGTGAAGCTGATTCCCCAACTTTTGACAAGTCACTTCCTCCAAAGTCTTCTAACGACTTTTTAAAATCGCAGATTCATATGCCCAAAGGGCAATCAAACTGTACACCCTTTGATTCAGCAATACCACTATTAGGTCTGTGTCCCAAAAGGATCTACTTGTACAAAAATATTCATAGCAGCCCTTTTTGTGGTGGCAAAGAATTGGAAATTGAGGGGATATCTATCAATTGGACAATGGCTGAACAAGTTGTGGTATATAAATATTATAGAATACTATTGTGCTATAAGAAATGATCAGCAGGCGAATTTCAGAAAAACCTGGAAAGACCCACATGAACTGATTCAAAGTGAATTGAGCAGAACTAGAACATTGTAAACAGTAACAGCAACATTATACAATGATCAACTATGAATGACTTAGCTATTCCCAGCAAAACAATGATCCA
>CM053580.1:68087928-68142518 GCA_028627135.1 Pseudochirops cupreus | reverse complement strand
AGGATTGTAACTGATGGAATGATCAGTGGGAAAGAGGAAACAAAACAAAACAAAAAGAAGAAACAGAGAAAGTAGTTTGTTTCAATCTGCACTCAGACTCCGCATCTCTTTCTCTGGATGTGGATATCTCCTTCAATCATGAGTCTTTTGGAGTTGTCCTGTAACCTTGTATTGCTGAGAGGAGCCCAGGCTATTGAAGTTAGTCATCACACATATGTTGCAAAGCACACTACTTTCACTTTCTTTATTTTTTTGTATGTTTGTTTTCTTTTGGTCTGTTTCTTCTTTGAAATCACAGGTTAGTCTCCTGATTTGAAGATATGCCTCACAGTCTTAAACAAGATTGACAAGTCTATCTCCTCTTAAATGTGAATTCCCTAATCTCAAGGAATAGTTTTCATTTTTTTTGTTTTTAAATTAAATTAATTTTTTCAGTGAGCAAAATAATCTATTTTTTCTCGCTTACCTTTCCAATTTAGGGAAGAAAAAAGGGGAAAGCCCTAATAACAAATGTCTATACACAATGGCCACATCTTGTTGTCAGAAAAATATATCTTAGCCTGCCCTCTGAATATACTACCTCCTGTGAGAAAATGGGTAACATGCTTCATCATTGGTCCTCTGGAACTGTGGCTGGTCATGGTGTCGACCAGTTCTTAAGTCTTTCGAAGCTCTGTGTCTTTACAATGTTCTTATTGTATAAGTTGCTATCTTGCGTCTGCTCATTTCACTCTGCATCAGTTCATACAAAATTATTCTTGGGTTTCAGGATACTCTTTTTCAACTTCCCCAAACTAAGGCCAAGGCTGAATTCCCACGGAGCTACAGTCTGCACCTTAAATCTTTCCTAGTAACTAGGTTCTGAGGGGACCTATTTGTTTACCTGCACACTACACCCCTATCAATGCATGAGCTCTGTGTTCACAGGAAGAGGGGAGTCCTTGGAATATCTCTTAATCAGTCTGTATCATAGTAAGCAAAAAGATGTCCAAGACTGACAGTTATTGCTTACATGGGGCCATCCTGCTCTGTCTTTTGGCTAAGGTCCAGAGGTTTTGCCTGTGTGGCCTATCATTGTCTATTACCCTGTCTCTCTCGATCTAATGACTACCCTGACACTTTACTCACATTTGGCCACCACATCTCTAATGCAATTTGCCTGAATATCACAGCTTAATGGTGGGGATTCATTAGAATAATAGCTCCCATTTATATAATGTTCTATGGTCACAACAGCCCCTTATGGATTATGTGTTTTATCCACTGATCTTATGCTTCATTTTGACCTCCAGTAGTTTGCCAAAGAGCAGGTGCCTTCAAAGCCTAATTTAGGCTCCATTGTCATAAATAGATAGTAATGATTCCCATCCCTCAATAGCTTTGAAAACTCAAGGCCAGCCCTGTAGAAGATGATTATTTCCTTGTAGCTACTATGTCTTAAATCCTAGTTGCCATCAGGTGAAGGTTATTGTCTATTAATAGGTACATATGTCTAATCAATAGCCTTTCCTCAGTCTTGTATATAGTGGCATTTATATAGCATAGAAGTATGTAACATACACAAGTTTGCAGAAAACTTAACCTGTTATCTCATTTGATTCTCACAACAAACCTGGAAGATGGTTATTATGTCCCCATTTTATGGATATATACTATATCTCAATTATATGGATAAGGAAACTGAGGCTGAGAGTAAGTGCCTTGACTAGGGTCACATAGCTAATGAGGCTCTAAGGCCAGCTCTTAACTCAGGTCTTCCTGACTCAAGACCCAGCACACTACGCACTATGCTAACAGCTGCCTCTGGTGTAAAAGTAGTAAATTAGTATGAGAAATCTGATAAAGGAAAGGATTAATCCACAAGTATTAATATTAAGTGGGCAGCCAGGAGGCAATGTGGATAGAACACTGGGCTTAGAATCAGGAAGGCTCATGTTTATGCATTCAAATCCAGCCTCAGATACTTACTAGCTGCATGACCCTGGTCAAGTCACATAACTCTGTTTGCCTCAGTTTCCTCATCTGTGAATGAGCTATAGAAGGAAATGACAAATCACTTCAAGTATCTCTGCTGAGAAAACCCCAAATGGTGTCAGGAGGAGTGAGACAAACTGAAAATGAATAACTACAGATTTATCAAGTGCCTATTATTTATCAGATGCTGTATAGTGGGGAATGTGGAAGTTTCATAGAGGAACTGGCAGCTGAGGTGGACTTTGAAAGAAGGGAGGGACTTCAAGAGACCTGAGATAAGAAATGGAGAATTCATTCTAGGTATGAGAGATAGCATAGGCAAAGGGCAGACTAGCACATATGATTGTGTGTGGGTTACTTTTGGCTCAAACACAGCACAGACAAGAGAATAACATGCTGAGAGACAAGGCTACACTGTGAGGGGGCTTAAATGAGAGGATTAGGAATTTGTGTTTTATTTAGCATTCAATGGGGAACCAATGGACATTTTAGAGTACAGGAATGACATGATCAGAGAGATGTATTACAAAAATTACTCAGGCAGCAGTGTGAGAGATGGACTAGAACAGGGCTAGATTGGAGTCAGGAAGGTCAGTTAGGAGGCAATTGCAGTAATCTAGGTAAGATGAATGAGGCTCTGAAGTAGCATCTTAGAAAGGAGGGATACAGGAGATATTGTCAAGATAAAATCAACAGGGCTTGGCAGCCTGACTAGCTGTGAGAGGGTATAAAAGATAGAAGAATCCGAAATGAGATTGTGAGCCTGTGTGAGTGGGAAGATGGTGGTACCATCAAGACAGATAGACAAGTTAGGAGGAAGTGCAGGTTTGGGGAAGAAGATGAGTTCAATCAATCCAGTATTAAGGTTTACTTTGTGCCAGGCATTGTGATAAGGGCTGGGGATGCAAAAAGTTAAAAGCATTCTGAAAGAGATTGGATTTAAAAGGGAAGAGGTAACATATGTAAATCAGATGTGTTGAATTTGGGATTCAGATGTGAGACAGGTAACAGCATTCAGTAGACAGTTGGAAACATAGGACCAAAGCTTTGTGAAGATGTTAAAGGGAACCATGTAGGAGTCATCTACATAGAGGTGATAGGTAATGCCGTGGGAATGGATGAAATCATCAAGGGAGAAACTGAAGGGAGACAAGAGGGCAGAATTTAAGGTCTGCCCATGTTTAAAGGATGAAAGGAAGAAGAGGAATCAGGAAAAGGGACAGAGGGGGAACATTTGAAGATGTAGGACATGGGCTATGAAGGTACCATTTATAAGTGCCAAAGGAAGAGAGGGTATCGAAGAGGAAATATCTACAGTGTTAAGTGTCGCAGAACAGCCAAAGATAAGGAATGAAAATGCCATTATATGGAATGATAAGAGAATCATATGTAGCCTTGAAGAAAACTATTTTAGTAGGGTGAGAGGAGCAGATAGCAAAGGGCTTGGTGAAGAATCATTGAAGGAAGTATGTCTTTCTAGAAGTTTAGTGATGAAGGGAAGGTGGAAAACAGGACTAAAGACTGAGGGACTAGCAAGATCAAAGGATCAAATTGATTATTGCTTTTGTTTGTTTTTTTAATTTTTAAGGTGTCATAGATGAGTATACTTAAGACTAAATGGAACAAGCCCAGAGAGAAGAAAAAATTAAAGATGCCTAATTGCGGGAGAGGGTGATTGGCACTGCAGTACCACAGGAGGGACAGAAGAGAGTGGAATCAAAGACGTAAGGGGAGGGATTAAGCTTGGCAAGGAGGAGTGGCAATTCATCTCATCAGACGCAGGTTGGTGGTGTCAGAGACATCTGAATTCAAATCCTACTTCAGATATTCACCAGCTGTGTGACCGTGGGCACGTTTAAGCTCTCTTGGCCTCTTTCCTCATATGTAAAATAATATCTTCCATCCCCCCCAGGTTTGTTATGAGGATCAAGGTATCTAAAGTGCTTAGTAAATTTTAAAATACTGTATAAATTCCGGCTGTTATTATTACTATCCTCTAATACTGAAAGTTAGAAAGGATAGATGAAAAGGGTTGGTATGTGATGACCTCTATCTCCTGAGCAAAGTAGGAGGCACTCTCTGCTGAGAATGAGGAGGGGAATGGGAAGTTTGAAAAGAAGTTTGGAACAGCCATTGGGGAGAATCCAATTACAATTAAAACTTGAATAAATTTGTGATTTCTTTGATGTAGGTATTCTTTCCACAGGCTCAAATCACATCCCATCAGCTTCTTCTTGATCTGTGCAATTCTTGTCCATAGAGAATCTAGCCGATATGCAAGAGGCATGAAATTCTCAACCTGGGGTCCATGATCCTGGTTTTAAAAAAATATATTTTTATAGTTTAATTCAATATAATTGATTTTGTCTGTAATCTTATTTCATCCATTTATAAACATGGTGCTATGAAGTGGTCCATAGACTTCACCAAACTGCCACCAAAAGAGACCATGATACAAAAAAGGTTATGAACCCCTGCTCTGGTTCTTTTTACATTTTATGGTTATCTGTATTTCACTCAAGTTTACCATCTGTTTTCTCTCACTCTTCCTATAAGACCTTCTTTTACAACCGCATTTCCTAAATGATATCCATTACACTGCTTCTCATGTGAAGGACGTCATCGGAAATACATTACAGCCTTCTTGTGCCTACTATACATCTCCACATTGGCCTTGGGGTCACTGAAAATGTTGGTTCTTCAGATATTTTGAAGGTCCAAGATTCATTAGACTAGAATCACTGGGAAAACATTTTTATTTTATTTTTAAAAAAGATGGACTTTGGCGCTGTAGAACAGTTTGGCGTTATTAAAAGCACTCCACAATTTATCAAATACAACCCAGAGTACTTTCCTCTTTATATTCAATTGTTGTCCAGTTCACTTGTAGTATATATTTATTGAATACTAACTCAATGCACTAGCCTTGGCTGTAGTTAACTATAACACATAGCCAACTATATGTGATAATCTGGGGGAGGAGGGCAGGAAGGCCTTTCTCATTCATTTAGTTTTTCTGATATGAATTCAAATCAATCTCCTTTGAATAATTTCCAATCTCATTGAGGAGTCAGTATAACCATCTTGGGCTTGATACAATCAGGATCAGTGCCAACAGCTACATAACTAGGAATTTTTGCACTAAGGGTAAATATTAATACCGCAAATTGTGCCAGGGACACCCTATGTTGAACAAAGGGATGGGGAGTATGAAGGAGGAGACAGATACACCTGGATACAGAAGTATTAAAAGTGCTCTCAAAACTTTATAAGATCAGCATCCTTGGGCAAAGCTTTGCTCACCCCATTCCACAGCTTTATAATCCAGAAACAAGAGCAAAAAGAAGAGTCATCATCCACAGGAAATCCATCTTCCATTTGAACTCTATGTAGAATATTTTCCAATATAGTAGTAAATGTTTTTGGCTAAAAATATCTACTGGTTTTATCCCTTATCTGACATCAATAATCAGAGGGCTGTTATCTCTAAGATTAACATTTATTTAGGTGTCTTGTAAGATCTTAACCGAGATTCTCTGTGGAAAAAGGAAGAACCTCTAATGATGGTGGAGCCACCATATTTGAATCCTAACACCTCAGCCTCTGGGGTGCTATAAGAGAAAAGAGACATGGCAGTTAATAAGATGAACTTAGGAAGAGAACCATTGGGAAAGTTTACCTGTTCCCTCAAAATATTTTTATCAGTTACTTTCAATGCATGTACATATTATAGAGATTTTACAAAGATAAAAATGTAAGACTTATAGGCTAATAGTTACTAATATCCTCTTACTTGCCTTGTGAGGGAAGTAATATTATCCAGAATTTTCTCTATTATTTTAATATCTTCCTATCCCCAAGAGATCTTATAAAATGATCCTTTTCATTGCCTTCAGCACAGATTTCCTCAGTACAAATTTGATCTGATCCAGCCACCACTCTTCTGAATTTCATCTTATTAATTGCCATGTCTGTTTTCTCATATAACATTACAAAGGCTAAAGTGTCAAGATTCAGATGTGGCAGTTCCATTATAATTAAAGATGCTAATATGTAGTTACACAAATAGTAACCAATCTGTTCTGTTTTCCACCTATTTGTTGTCTTCCCGCCAGCTTCATCTATGAGTACTCCCGGGAGAATGTGACCTGCTTTGGTCTCCTGTCAAGTTTTCCATAACTTGCTTCTGTCTCCACAACTTCTGGCCGTTTTACAAGGTGATGCCATTTGTAATCTTCCAGTATCTTCCTCCATCACCGAGCCCAAACTAATGTTGCCCTTGGCTACTGCCTCTCTTCACTTGTCAAGGAGATCAAATATTTGCTTGTTAGAGTTAATTAAAGATGAATGAAACAATCGCCTTGAAGTAGTGAAGGCCAGTTGAGGTTAGGTAGTAGGAATTGTAGGGGACCCAGTCAGCACAGCTTCAAGATTTCCTCCAATATGTTGGGTTGTCTTAGTTTTAGAAGTAGCAGGACCAGATTAGAGGAATAACACAGGATTCAGTGATATTAGTGGCCAAAGAAAAAAGGGACAAGAGATTTAGGATTGGGGGGAGGCATTCTTAAAATTGCTGCCATTCGATTGTGAGATACTTGAGGGCAGGGACTGTCTTCTGCCTCTTTTTACATCCCCAGCACTTAGCTCAGTCCCTGGCAGGTTGCAGTAGGCGCTCAATAAATGCTTATTAATTGATTGCTGATAGCATCATGATTGGGTAAATACAGAAAGTGAGGGTATACTTAACAAGAGTTTACTATGAAGGGGACAACTAGGTGGCACAGTGGATAGGATACTGACCCTGGAGTCTGGAGGACCTAAGTTCAAATGTGATCTAAGACACTTAACACTTACTAGCTGTGTGACCCTGAGTTTAAGTCAATTAACCCTGATTGCCTTGCCAAAAAAAAAAAAGTTCACTATATTCCAGGTACTGTATTAAAAGCTGGGGATGCAAAGACTATCCAGGCACTGAAGGAGCTCACATTCTAATGGGGAGGGAGGGGAAAAAGCATTTATTAAGTACGTACTATGTTCTGGGCACTGTGCTAAGCACTTAACAAATATCTCATCTGATCTCCTTCTATATATGTATATTTAGGTATTTATATACACGCGCACGCGCGCGCGCACACACGCACACACTATGTTGTTGCTCAGTTGTTTTTCAGTCATGTCTGACTCTTCATGACCCCATTTGGGTTTTTCTTGGTAAAGATACTAGAGTGGTTTGCCATTTCCTTCTCCAGCTCATTTTACAGATGAAGAAACTGAGGCAAACAGGGCTAAGTAACTTGCCCAAAGTGACACAGCTAATGAGTGTCTGAGGCCAGATTTGAATTCAAGTCTTCCTGACTCCAGGCCAGGTGTTCTATCCACTCTGCCACCTGGCTGTCCCATATGTAAGCCATACATGGTGTAAAGGAAAGGTAATCTAAGAGAGAAGGTAGGGGGAAGGATGTGTGCCAGTGGATTTAAGCTGAGTCTTGAAGAAAGCCAGGAAATGAGGATGAGGAAGCAGAGTGTACCGGGCATGAGGAAGAGCCAGCCAATCAAAAGCCGTAGAGTCCAAAGATGGAATTTTATTCATGAGAAACTGCAAGGCCAGTGTAGATGAATCTTGGAGGAAATAAGGGGAGTAAAATGTCAAAAGACTGGGGGAATAGAAAGGAACCAGCTGGTGAAGGGTTTTAAATACCAAACAGCACATTTTACACTTTATCCTGGAAGTAACAGGGAGCCACTGGAATTTACTGAGTGTGTGTGTGGTGAAGGGAGCTATGCTTTAGGAAAATCACTTTGGTTTAGTGAAGGAAGGATTAAGTGGTGAGAGATGTGAGGCAAAGAGACCAACCAGAGGACTATTTCAATAATTCAGGTGTGGGGTGATAAAAGCCTGTACCAGGATGGCAATTGTGTGAGTGAAGATCAGGGATCTACTATACAGTAGATGCCATGAAGGTATAAATAACAAGACTTGGCAACAGATTACATGTGTGAGGTTAGGGAGAAAAAATCAGGATGATACCCAGAATGGTGATATCCTCAACAATAATAATAATTATAATGACTTCTGGTTTGGAATAAGCTCAGCTTGAGATCTTCAGAAGGCAGTTGGTGATGCAGCTAGAGTGGGGGGCCCAGGAGAGAGATTAGGGCTGGATTTATACTTTGAATTATTTGTATACAGAGGATAATTGAATCCATGGGAAGTAATAGGATCACCACATATGGTAATATGGAAGGGAAAGAGAAAGCACAGGACACAAACTTGGGGGACACTCTCTGTTTTATGGCTGGCTGAAAGAGAAGCAAAGTGGGAGGGATGCCACATGAGTCGCATATATTATGAACCCTTTCATTTTCAAACTTCAGATATATTTCTGTACCACTTACTCCTTTCTTTCTCCCTCCCAACTGATGGACAATGGTTAACTTTCATAGAAAAAGATTTCTTAAATTAAGCTCTGTGTTTTATACCTACATTGGTCCTACTAAAGATAGCTATCAGTTTCCTAAAGGGTCCCACAGACTTTTTTGTTCTTCTGAACATTTTAAACACAGTCTGAAATGAACAGAATGATATTTAAATGAATGTATACAATGGCTTCCTGGCTTGGACAAAATCAGTGGGATAAAATCATTAGAAGCAAATAGATATCCCCAAGTGGTATTCCTGAAGTTTTAACAATTCAATTCAGTAAATATTAATCAAGCATTTGTAGTAGCCTGCACCACAGCACACCCAGGATGGCCTGTTAGCACAGGTTCTTTGATCTGCTTTTCTTAAAGGAAAGGCAACTTTTAAAGGGGTCAACAATCTACTTTAATTACATTCACTAGTTCAGGGGAAAGGTCGGCACCCTGAATGTAGAGAAAATACAAGCAGAGAAATTAGCACAAAGGCCAACAGACAGGGATCCAATTGTATGATTAAAGCAATATTGCTATATACTTTACATACATCACTGGATCAAGGGGGCACAGACAACATCTGAGTACTCGGGGAGGCTCTGAACATATGGCTACTCAGAGTCTCAACCAGGAAATCAAAAGATCCTTCTTATGAGTGAACCCCCAAAGCAAAATTTTAACTTAGAATATATATATATATATATATATATATATATATATATATATATATATATATATATATATATATATATATATATATATATATATATATATATATATATATATATATATATATATATATATATATATATATATATATATATACACACACTTCTCAGAACCAGAAGGCATCACAACTCTCATGACTCAGTGCCTAATTAGTTTAGTACCAAAAGGTTGGAAAGCCTTCCTACAAGCAGCCCTCCCCTAAGCAAGCTTCTCTTTAAGCAAGTTCTGGGTGGTGCAGTGGCTAGAGTACTGGGCTTGGAGTCAAGCAATGGGCTCTATGTGATTCAGGATATATCACAGCTAAGATATAATGTTATTAATGGGCAGGGAAGATCTTCAAATTCCCTTAACAATATAGCACTTATCTGTGCAAAACACTGTGGCAAAGGGCTTCAAACAATGTGAAGATAAAATAAGACTTTAAAAATAAATGAGATCCCCAAATCCCTGCTCTCATGTAGATTATATTCTAGTTGTTAAAAAAAAAACACCAAAAAAAAAAAACACCAAATAAATATGACAAATTAAGTAAAATGCCAAATCAATCATGATGCATATACAGGTAGTCCCAAAAGTTTTAGTGCAGTTTTAAACATTAACAACTTCATAAGTATAAACACTATAAACTTAACAAAAATAGTATTTGAAAGGTTACTTTAAAATATTGATATGTTTCTTATTGAAATTCAACATCACTACTACCTTGTGCTAGACGTCACTCTAGCCAATTTTTGAACTTTGTAAAAACTTTCATCCAAAGCTATTCAGTGACTAAAAAGATTGTATTTGTAATCCTACCCTTAAGATCCTCCAAAAATGAGGTTTTAATGCACATATGACGGTCTTAATATGAGAAAAAATATATAATGGAGATAGACCAGGTGACCAGGATGGCCAAAAAAGACCAACTCTTTTACCAAGCTACTGATCTGAGAAAGCGTCACCCAGAAAACTCAATTAAAATGAATGTTTCTTAATTCACAAAACTGAATGTGAACAAAATTTTAATAATTAAACTTTGACATTCTAGCTGATCTGAGCCAGGCACAAAAACGAGAGAGTATGGGATGTCAGAGGAGAAAATAAGCCCCCCAGTTTACAATGAACATGTGATACTTGGAGTAGAATGTAATGGGTGGGGTTCTGGACCTGAAGTCAGGAAGATCTGGGCTCCAATTCCATCTCTAATGCTTATGAGTTGTGTGATCTTGGACACGTTATTTAACCTCTGAGTCTCAGCTGCCCTATCTGTAAAAAGGTTAGATGGGTATAACTTTTCTCAGAGTTTTTGTAAGTTTTTTTTTTGTGAGATAATCTATGTAAAGTGCTTTGAAAACTTTAAGGGAATATTTTTGTTGTTGTTCAGTCATTTCAGTCGTGTCCAATCCTTTGTGACCTCATTTGGAGTTTTCTTAGTGAAGATACTGGAATGGTTCGCCATTTCCTTCTTCAGCTCATTTTACAGATGAGGAAACTGAGGCAAACAGGGTTAAGTGACTTGCCCAGGGTCACACAGCTAGTGAGTGTCTGAGGCTAGATTTGGACTCAGGTTTCCTTGACTCCAAGCCCAGTACTCTAGCCACTGACCATATAAAGGACCATATAAATGTCAACCATTATTATTGTCCCTAGCCTGAAATGTGCTGTTAGCAAGCATCTCAGGAGAACCGTGTTAGGTGGACAAGACACTATCAGTGGCAGTGGAATTAAGATGGTCTCACCCTCTGGTCTGGAACAGAGCTGCTGATGGGCCTCACCTGGCTGGCCACCAGGAGTCCTTGCACAGGCCTGGGGCACCATTCAGCCCAAGACCATTGTTCCCCTGAAGATTCTGCATGGTAATTTTCTCTCACAGGGACCTTTCCTTAACAGACTAACCTTCAAAGCAGGATATTTGCATGTGCTGCACAGCCTTTTGAGTCTCAGGCTCTCTTGAGGGTCATTTTTTAGTGACAGTTGTGGTTTTATGACACTTTTTTTTTTTAAAGACTTGTTCAGCTCCTTGAAAACCACAGAGCTCGAAAGTTTCCGGACGTGATATCATATCATCTCCTTAGCAGTTTCTGATGGCATCAGCTCCTCTGGTTGGCTGCCACAAGACAGCTTCCATTGACTTCCAGTGAAGCCAGACATTTAGATTTATTGACTAAGGAGAACGTTACTGACCGAAGCTTCACCCAGCTCAATATTTGCCTAGAGACAATAAATCTTGGTGCTGACCAAAAATGAAAGTCAATGGATATGTATTGTTACATGCCTTGCTTTGGTGAGAGGAATCAATTGCGCTATGGATTTTTATATAATTTCGTTTTGAAGTGGCACATGAGGTTAGGTTCAGGAAACAGGGGGTAGAAAATACGTGATAGGAACAGTTGCTCTTTGTAATCCTATAGTTAAATGTGGTACTGTGTTCAGTGCTTTAGAGGAAAAAAAGAAGCTGTCAAATGTCATCCAGAAAGACTGTTTTATGTAAGATGATGTCATCAGAATGGCAGAGGGTGTTAAGTCCTTTGTGAATAACCACAGGGTATTTGTCCCGCATGAGAATCAATTACTGAAAAGATAAATGGTGCATTAGAAGTGTTTTTTGGCATATATTTCACTCCTGATATATGTTTTTCTGCTGAGCAACAAACGATTTAGATAAACCTCAAGGTCATGTTTAGACCAGAGAGATGTTTTTCATTCACTAGGCAGTGACCACCCTGATAAGTGAAAGAATAGCTGGCCTGAAAACTGTAAAATACTCCTCTCCTAAGGGGACAGACCTAAGCAGCTTACCTGGCCGATGCTGATCACCCGGTGTTCACAGAAAGGTGATATTATAGGCAAGCTGAGGAAATAATTTGTATTTATGGAGATGGATGTCTTTGGCAGTGTACCCCCTACATTGTATTATTCTGGGACCTCTAGATGAATATTGCCTTGAACTGGAGTCACCTCTCAGGGCTATGACCTCAAGAGGATGCTTTCTACAATACAGCTTTCGGGCAATCACAAATCCACAGAGTTGCTGAGACTGGGTTGTTTTCCTACAGAGCTTTGTGGGCTGATCATTGTTCTTCCTTTCATGTTCTTTGCCTGTCCTCATCCCCCTGCTATGGGGGATCACAGACATGGCAGGGGAGGGAGAAAGTGTGAAGGTTCTTATAGGTGACAGGATGTGTCTGGTGCCATGTTTCTTACCTTGATCTTCTCTGTACCTACCACTAGTCAATAGGGTCCTAAGTTATGCTTCTTTAGGGTAGCTGAACTGTTCCCCTAGTACTGTGTGTCCTCCTTAGCATTCCATAAACTAGTTACCAACTCATGGCCTAAAAGCACTATACATACTTACAGCATAGATTCTATGGAATTCCAGCGAGGGTTGGTTACTGGTCCTATTACAGACTTCTTATTTTCATCTGGTCCTACTGTAGAGTGTTTCGTTTGTTGTCATTCAGGGCCATTGTACCCCAGTACTGAACCGCATGAAGCCTGAGAACTCAATATCCTAACCTAGGTGCCCAATATTATTGAACCCAATGCAACCCAGCCATGACCAGTTATCCCTAGGGAACACTGCTTCTCAAACTTCTGCCTTGTAAGAGACTTTCCTCCCCATTCCTTTACCCTAAATAATCAGCAACATAAAGCTCAGAGAGCAAAAAGAAACTAAAATCCATTTCCAGGGCCTAATTATAAAACACTTGGTTCTATGGTTCCCATTTGGGTTTTGATGCCAACAGACCATAGGCAAGACAGCACATCTTTTGGTGTTGGCCTCCACATCGCTTATCAAGTCATAGAATGATAGAGCTACAGGGATCTCAGAGGCCATCTAGCTCATCCTTCTCACTTGACAAGTGAAGAAACTGAGGGAGAGGATGATTAAGTAACTTCCCCAGGGCCACAAAGATAATAAGCATCTGAGGAGGGATTTGAACCTGGCTCTTGAGATGCCTGTGTCAGTCCTCCTTCACCTGTACCAGGCTGAATCCTCTTGGTACACCAGCAGGTTCAGTAAAGCCTGTATGGAGGTTTAGAGATCTGGGATCTAAGGCCACTTTACTGGTTCTGCTGATAGTGGAGGCAGAGGAGGTGTTGTCATGCCTATGGAATCATGGAATTCTGAACAGAGCCCAGGGGGCAAACAGCTTGTAATGCACAGAGCCAGGATTCTGCCATTCATTGACATCTCAAATCCATTGGAACTTGAAATCCTCATTTCTCAAATTCCCCATCTGTGGCTGCTCCCAGGCAGGGGTTAGCAGGCTTCCTTCTGTGCAGTGGTAAAGGAATCTACCTTGGTTAAGATCCCCAGAGATACATTTTCTAAGAGGAAGAATATTATGGGTTTCAACTTACTTCTTATTATGCAAAGTTCATGCACCTCTGTCACTTTTACTCCAATCTAACACCCCTTCACTACCTTATGAGCTTGTACTTCCCTCCCTCCTGCCTGAGCAATCTCAGCCTAGAATAATCTGTTTTCTTGTCCCCTTTTAACCTTGTGAAACTCTTGGCTGTGCGAAGTCCCCTTCTCTTCACTTTCTGAATGTTCAGGGACCCAAATCCCAGAAGGCTGGCTAATGTGAAGATTCCAACTTTTAAGTTTGGTAAGAGTTTTGGGATTTGTCATTTGCTTTTTTAAAATGGGATTTTGCCTTCAGTGTTGTTCTGACATAACTTACTTCTTTAATAGGGACACTTTAATGCATAAATAGAATGGCTAGGTGGCTGCTGGAGTCAGGAAGACTCATCTCCTCGAGTCCAAATCTGGCCTCAGACACTTAGTAGCTGTGTGACCCTGGACGAGTCACTTAAGCCTGTTTGCCTCAATTTCCTCATCTGTAAAATGAGCTGGAGAAGGAAATGGCGAACCACTCTAGTATTTTAGCCAAGAAAACCCCAAATGGAATCACAAAGAATAGGACGCTACTGAAAAAAAACAACTGAACAACAATAAATGCATAAATATTGAAACCTCTTGAGATAAAGAAAAAACCACTCCAAATATCTATGAAACCACTTGCTTTGTGATGTCATACTCATATTGATGACTCATCCAGACTGCTATGGAGCCTCAGGCAGCATCAGCACCCAGTGCTTTACAAATGGATGATGCTCTTTCTCCTCTTACAACATCAAACACTTTAAGCCAAGAATTTCCTCAAGCTTCTAGCAAGAAATTTAATTATGGGTGACATAATTGACCATGTTTGTCTCTTTGTTTGAAAGGTAGCATAGCATAGTGGAGAGAGAATCAGCCTCACAGCCAGGAAGACCTGTGTTCAAGTTCCATCAATGACATGTGTTATTTAGGCTAGTTGCAACCTCCAGGTTCTCTAAGCCTGTATTGGGAGAGAGAGTTTCTTCAACTGAACATTCTCCATGCCAGTAAAATCACAAGGTAGGGCCTTATTCAATGACAATAGATATTCTTGGGAATTATTCTATAATACATAAATATTAAATACAGTTGAGATAAAGGAGACACTTTAAATTTCTATAAAACTTCTTGCTTTGTGGTGTCATACCCAAAATCTTCTATAATCTAGCTTTCTGCCTCCTCTCCTATAGCTTTGCAGTGTAAGCCTTGGAGTGGAGTATTTGAAAGAGTTCTGGTTTCAGAGTCAAAGGGACTTACTTCTGAATCCCAGCCCTGCTATCTGATAGCTTTATTACCTTACACAGGTCACTTAACTTCTGGGTCTCAGTTCCCTCAAACAAGTAGTTAGATCCTAAGCCATCTGTAAAACTTCTTCCAGTTATAAATCTATCATCATACATGCCTAGCCTACTCATTACTCATTGTTCCCCAGACATACCTTGTGATTCTTATCTGTCTGCCTTTGCTTCCACTATTTCTCTGCCTAAAACGTTCCCCTCTGCTGCCAGGACTACCTTTTGAAATGCTACCCAGTTTCCAAGGTCTGATTCAAATGTTATCTCTAGAAGAAATCCAAATTACCAACACGCATATGAAAAAAACGATCCAGATCACAAATAATTAGAGAAATGTACATGAAAACAGCTCTGAGGTTCTACTTCATTCCCATCAGATTACTAAAGAAGAAAAAAAGGGAAATGGTGATTGTTGGGAGGGCTATAGGAAAAGAGGCATATTAATGCACTTGGTGATGGAGCTGTGGATTAGAATTTCTTTTTTTCAGCTTAAAGGAAATTGGGGTAAAGAAGAAAGCTAGAGATAGGGTTTTCAAAAAAGAACAAAAGAAAGAAAATAGGGTTATAGAGGATTTTTTTAAAATATAAAAAAGAGAACAGAAGGAAGGCCAGAAAGAATAATAAAAAGGTATAATTTTAGAAAATACAGGTTGAATTTGTCAAAAACATAGAAAGAAAAGCAAACCGTCCACAGGAGATATTCACATAACTGTGTGATAGACTAGAGATACTATCCCTTTCACTAAAATAAATAATTAAATAAGTGCAGTCTTAAAATTATTTTAAATCAAGTACCATCTCTTCCTGGGTCATCTCAGCCAGGAACAATCCCTCCTTCCTTTGAAACCAGGTAGCCCTGAGCCTTTTTGCTATCTTGCCTCAGAAACGTCATCTTTCCTGTAGAATTTTAAGTTCCATAAGGTCAGGGACAATACCTTGCACATGTTAGTGTCCCTTGAACTGCCCTGGCATGGTTCTTCTCACATACTGTAGCAAATATTCAGAAAATGTTTGTTGAATTAACAAATAAATACCTGCCTCAGTCTTGGTTTCTAATTTAGGTCACTCATCTTGGGCAGCAGCTAATCTTTCAGATGAATTCATTTAAAAAGTTGAAATTAGACTTTTACAGTGGATGCTGCAACCCTTTAATACTTGTATGTGGGTGTATCTGCATGTGGGCAGACCCTCCTGGAGACAGATAAAGGAGCGGTGTCTCGGTTCCTAAGACCATAGGAAATATGTGTTTTCCGATGGTTTTAGGCGACCCCTGTGAAAGGGTCGTTTGACCCCCAAAGGGGTCACAATGCACAGGTTGAGAACCGTTGCTTTACTGGATACATTTCCTCAGTCCTATGACACAAAACTCTAAAGATGACCAGGGTTTTACAGAAGGACTCCAAATATCCCAATTTCAGAGAGCCTGAGATTGAACATAAAGAAATACATTCCTGAATATATATTTCTATATGCTTATTTCTTCATATATCTGTACTAAGTACATAAAAAGGAAGGGCAGAGAGAACATTCCTCAACAAGCAGGCTGTAAGTCACTTTTTTATGACTGAATCACAAAATTCTCCTCATAAACTATTTCAGATGCAATTTTGTGCAGCTCCAACTCTGTCAGAAACTTTCCTGGAGTCAAGGAGGGAAATAGAAATGGATTGTTCCCCCCACTCTCCCATCTCCAAACAGTATTTCTCATACATTTTGAGGTTGTCCATGTTAACATCAGAGCCGTGACCTCATCCCCTAGAAAACCACTAGTTACATCTTGGTCCAGGGGCCAAGAGACTACAGGAAACATAGCACTGAGCACTCCAGGATTTCATGGCAGAAACCCCCAAAAGCAGTTGTCAAAAGGGTTTAAATAAGCATATTAATCAGGTCTAGACTACCCTAGTACACTTACAAACAGCTTCCCATGTTCCTTGATGACTGCAATAAGTGATTCTTTGCTAATAAATCCTCCAGTTAGAAAATGGCTTTTCTTAAAGTTTTTCAGAAATGGGAAATGCTCAGTAGGTCTTTGGTCAGTATGATTTTATGATTTGTTTGTAAATGGTTAAACAGCTATTAAACCTCTCCCTGACTGTCTCTTTGCCTTATAACAAGCACATAAACCTTTCTCTCCTCTATCTCTCTCTCTTTTTCTTTTTTCTTCATCTTCTTTCTTCTCTCCCTGTCTTTCCTCTCTCTTCCCTGCTCTTTGTTCTCTCTCCTCTTTCTTCTCTGTCATTCCTCTTCTCTCCTCTCTCTCTTTCCTTCTCTCTTCCCCCTCTCTCTTTTACACACACACACACACACACACACACACACACACACACATCAAAAACATCTTGGTTTTCCCATCCCTGCTTACATTGACTTTAGTTTCCATGCCTCACCTGCCTCCAGTTTCTCAAAGATTTACCTCTAGCTACACAACATGTGACCTTATCGAACAAGGACTTGTAATCAAGGTATATACATCCTTTCTTGATCCACTCTTGATTTCAAATAGCTCAATAAAACAGATAAAAATTTGGAAAGTTTTCTTTTCTTGGTGATTGGCCAATCTACTGTAGTTTATTTCTGCTAGATTGGCAAGAGTGGGAAGGTAAGGTTGTTAACCAGGTTTATTACTCACAATTCAGGAAGTCTAAGTAAATACGGTCCAGCTAAGCAGACTTATAGCACACAGTTCATGATCTCATATGATCCACCAACTCAGGCAGGAAGTCTCTTTCAGGAGCATATTTTAGTAACTACAAGCTGAATTGCCATTTTGATCAGAAGCCAGGCCCAGATTCTTTTCCAATGTCACTCATGGGAGAAACTCTGAGGCTGTGAGCCTTCTTCTGGGAGAATTCCATCAAACAGTTACACAGAACATGAATTTGGCCTGCCTGGTTTGAAACAGTGCAGAATAGAATCATTTTCACCACTTTTATCTAGATAGCATAAGAAGGTTTTGGTTAGGATGGATTCATATTTCCTATTATGATACACTTGGGCAGTTTTCTACATTCTTCAATGCGTTAGCTGAAAAAATATTTAAGGGAAAAAGTCCTTAAAGGATACATTTATTCTGGGGAGGGTGGGTTAAGAAGAATAAGGGGGAAAGAAGCAGATAGTGAGACAGAAGGAGATTTAGATAACCAATATATATATATAAGCTCCAATCCCTAAATTCTTCTCCATTAGGAGATTGAATTTCAAGCCTTCGATCCACAGAATAAATTTGTATTAACTGAATTGTCCCCAAGGACATAGACAATGTTTTCTTTTAGCATTTTAAATCTATTCTCAAATTCAGAAATGTCTTAATTTTCATTAACTTCCTCATTTATAAAAACAGTGCAACAGGAGTCTTCAACTTCTGGGCAAATAAAAGACTGACCAACTTCTCTCCAGAAGCGTCTTCTAATTCTGGAAACAGATGAGCTTTCCATTATAGTATAGAATGGGAGAGATTAGTTTCTTTCCCTAAGAAAATGAGGAAAAGAAGTGAGATGAGGGGGAAGGCAAGGATAAAGACGACCCAAAGTTTCTGGCACAAGCCTGCCAGAGAAAAGGCATAAAATATAGAAATGATTGGCCTATCAAAAAAGGTCCTTCCAAATACAAATCTTTACTTTAAATCCAAATTGTAGGTTGGTCTACACGGAAACACAAGTCACCCATGTTGCATGATTTGAGGGGAGAGCAAAAGGCCCCCTCTACCACAAAAATACCTTTCTCACTAACCCCTGACAATCCATTATTAATGATTTATGATAAGTATCTATTTTCTCTACAGGATCTTCTTTTAAAAGGAAGATGCTAAATGGGGAGGAGACAGTCTTCATGTTCACCTGGAGAGCCTTATACAAACTGATGCTAAGTGAGAAGAGCAGAACCAGGTAAAATTTGTACACAATCACCGACACATCGTATGTGTGATGACCAACTTTGATAAACTGGACTCTTCTCAGCAACACACAGTTACAAGACAACTCTACAAGTCTCAGGATGGAAGGAGAAGTCTATATTCAGAGAAAGATCTAGAAAGAACAGAGTTTAAATGGAGACTGAAGCAATCTACATGCTCTCGTTCTTTTCCATGTTTGTTTCTTTTTCTTTTTTCCCGTTGTTCACTCCATTGGTTACAACCCTTCTATACAACCAGACTAATGTCCAATTTGAAAATATTTGCAGATTCAATACTTGATTGCATGCCACCATGGAGAGGGAGGGAGAGAGAGGAGAAAATTTGAAACTCGAGAGATTATGGAACTGAATCTTGTAAACTAAAAGTAAATAAACAAATCAAATTTAAAAAATAAAATAAAAGGAAAGGAAAATGCTCCTGGGATAGTCCCAGAATTCAGAGCTAGAAGAGACTTTAAACCTAGATTGATTCATTCAACACCCTCATTCTACAGATGAAGAAACTAAAGGCCAAAGGTAAAGCACAGCATAGGAAGTATCAGGGTTCCTCAGACTTGATGAAATTCCCACTGCTATGCAGGCAACATACCTCCCTCATTGGGTATTCTGGCCATTATAAATGTGAAGGCAGAGGGGGAGCCATATTCATCTGAATCAATGTATTCTTATTAGTCCTTCTTATGATTGAATACCTTCTATTTATTAAATATGTTATGGCCCACAAGCAAGTCCTTGTGTTCTGATCCCAAGCATGAAGCACTGAATTGGTCTGAAGTATGTCTTTCCTAAAACTCTTATCTATGCTTTTATCCCAGTCAATGTCCAGCAAAGCAGAGCCACGAACATATACCTTGGGCCACTCCATTACAGACCTCCCTCAAGCTTGACATTGGCCCATTAATGACAACTCTTTGTTCTGATCATTCAATCTGTTTTTAATCCATTTTAATTATACTCTCATATACCTTCTATCTTTCCATCTTGTCTTCAAGAATCACACGAAAGGCTTTGCCAAATGTCTTGGTCAAATCCAGGTAATGTGTCTACATCATTCTTCTGATCTGCTAATCTGATAACCCTGTTGGGAAAAACAAGCAGACCAGTAATATTCTTAAAGTATGATTTACTTTTGATCAGATCATACTGGCTCTTAGGGGTTATCATTTTCCTTTTCATACAGTTCATAAACATTCCTTTAATAATAAATCCTATAATTTTGCAGGACAAAGCCTCTGGTTGATAGTTTAAGGAATCCACCCTCAACAGAGAAAAATAAATTCCCTGTTAAATATCCCAGATAAGGGTTTACTATCCAAGACATATAGGGAATGAACACAGATATATGTAAGACCAAGAACTAGTCCCCAATGCAAAAGTGTTCAAAAGATATGAGCACACAGTTCGCAAAAGATGGATTACAGTCATATGAAAGACAGCCTCGAATAATATCTCACACTTAGAAAGTTGGCAAAGATAGCAAAAATTTTGAAATTTGATGTTAGAAGGGCTGTGTGAAGACAGGCACACTAATAAATGATTAGTGAGAACTGTGAATTGGTTCAACCATTGTAGAATGTAATTTGGAATAATAATTTTTTAAAGTGACTAAAATATCCATACCTTTGGACCCAGATATCCCACTGTTAGGTATATACCCCCAAGAAATTCAAAGACAAAAAGTTCTCATACATACCAGATTGTTCATAGCAGTACTTTTTGTGTTAGCAAAGAATTGGAAAATGCCTATAGATTGACTAAACAAATCATGGTATGCAAATTTAATAAAAAATATTACTGAACTGTAAGAAATGACAAATACAAAAATTTTGGAGAAACAAGGAGAATACTCAAGTGAGGGAGAGTAAAGCAAATAGAACCAAGAAAAAAACATGCACAACAACTACAGCAATGAAAATGGAATGACAACAATAAAAAATGTTGAATGCTGGGTGATTATATTGTCTAAGCTTGACAATGGACAACAGTTGAGAAAATTCAGCTACCTCCTTTCTTGCAGAAGTGGAAAATTGTGGGTGTAGAATATTGCATTTATTTTAAGACACAGTTGATACATCAGTTGGTTTTGCTGAACTTTTTTTTCCTCTTTCTTGCTTATCCTGTGTTATCAAGGATGGCTCGTGGGGGAAGGGAGAGTAAGAGACATTTAGAAGTTTGGGGGGGTTATAAAAATAAAAGATCTCAACTTTTTTTTAAAGAATTCACCCTCTTCCTTATTATGAATACCAAAACAGGACTTGGCCAGTCTGCAGGACATCTCCTGTTACTCGTGATTTTTTCCAAAGGTCATGAACTATTTCTATGGACCTGTGCATCCATACCAAATACAGGACTCTAGGCTGATGCAGCAGCAGCCTGACTTCATCACTCAAGTGATCTACCAAATAATTCAGGTATTCAATAGAGAAACCGTTGTATAGAAGTAAATTTTAGAGAAATTCTTCTTTTAAATCTAGAGGGTATATTTTTTAAAACTTTGAATCCATTTTCAGCCATAAAGGCTCTTCCCTACACACAGTAGTGCTGATTCAAGATTTCATTTTCAATGAAAAATTTGATCACTAAGAAAGTACTATTTGCTTTACCATTGCCACGAGGGTACTGTTGTTTGATAGAAATAAAAAAAGTAACTACCCTGCTGATAATGGGGAAATAATAGAAAACAGGTGACTGACTGCTGATAATAAATCTCTTTTTTCATTCTGTGGTAATTGCCCCATTTATGGTAAGGAAGCAAAGTAAGCTGGTTTGTCACTGGGTACAAATTAATCTCCTCTAACCCTACACAAAATACGTAAGCAATATCCTTATCCATTTCCTGATTTGGCAGTGGTTTGCTAGGATATTAGGTAGAGAAAACTGTCCTTGGGACCTCCCCAGTCAACCTTCTTCCCAATAGCTAAACCTACTTGCTCAGTAACTCTTGACGATGCTTAATTGGCCGTGGCTATTATTAATAATGAAATGATGTGTACGTACCCTGCCTTAGGCTTTAGATCCATTGGTATTCTATCCATTTAGCAGACACATAATTAGAGAAACAGAGCCTTGAAGTGACTTTCTCAGGGCCATAGAAGAAGTCAATGGCCAAGCTCAAGGATAGGATCTAAATTGAATATGCAGTTCCCAGAATTCTCAGCTCTAACAGGCCATTGTCCTGTCCTCTGACAAGGATAGAGATGCACTATTGGAGCTGTTTAGGTGAAGATACTGATACATGACCAAGTAATAGATCCAATTTAGAAGTGAGCAGGAGGAAATAAATGTATTTTAACCACTCTGCAGGGGGATCGCTCAACAGGCAGCTAGAGATGCTGCTGAGCTGCATGAGAGTGCGTACTCTATTGATGATGGCCATTTAATCACTTCCCTGGGTGGTGGTGGAAACATCTTGTTCTCATTCATTAGGTCACAGCAACTTTTTTTTTCTTTTTGCACCACAGAAAGTGCCTCAGACAAGGTTCAGTGCACAATGTCACTGACGACACTGCTAATTGAAATCCCGTCTTAAGCATTGTGCCTGCCTCAAGGAGACTGGCCAAATATATCAGGATTTTTCATAGCAACCTTCCTCCTGTTCCCTCCCCAAACTCCTGAATCTCAACTCATTGGTCAGTTCATTTTCTGTAGATTTTCAGCAATTCAGTGGTGGGATACCACAAGTGACCTAGGATTTGTGATTACTTAGACTCAGTTGAGATTCAGTTAACAGTTATTAAATGCTCTACAACGGCTGATGATAGAAGAGGATTGGTTGATGAAATATTCCAAAAAACTAGCCAAACCTCTCACCTTGACCCCAAGAGCAATTAAATGAATAGTAAGGACTATCTCTGTGATCAGAGAACAAGGTCATTTCAAATGTGATGAGTTATAGAAGGCACCTCTTCCCAACTTCTCTTTTTACTGATGAAGAAACTGAGGCCTAGAAAGTTAAGTGACTTACCTAAGGTCACTCAGTTACTGTAGCTGTTCCCATACACAATCTTGCTCTGTCATAGTAAACTCTCTGTAACCTAAATATTGGAACCCAATGAGTTACCTATACTATGGCCCTAGGAATGTCCAAGTACATTTCCCTTGCTCATAGTCTACTTTCCAGTGCCACTGAGCTAGATCTACTAAACCCGCTCTGTTCCTTCTAAAAACTATTGTGGCCTTACTTCTCCACAATACAGTAATACCTGCTAGGCCTGATATTCCCAGTATCACAACAACACTGAGTTGCTGACTTGGAAGATTAACTGTGGCCCAAAGGAAACCAAGGCACTAATGATGTGCCAGTGAAAAGTTTATATGGCAAAAAAAAATTTTAAATACAAGCAGAGAGGCCACAGGTTCCTTGGAAAAGGAACACTTTGTCTATTCTGGACCAGTTCTTGCTCACAAAAGTGCATCATTTATTACCTTTACCTTGGGATATAACCCAAGGAAGCAAGTCATTCCATAGTCAACCAAATTTCAGCCAGCTTGGAAATGTCGATTGTGTGTGGAGATTGCACAAGTTTAGTTATTTTTTAGCACTTTGGCCTGTCATAAAAATGCTCTCTCAAATCCCAGTGTTTCTCCTTCGCCCGCATAATAACTTCGAAATGTATTATTGCTGAGAGACTCCACTCTGCCAACAAGTCCCTGGAGAGATGCTTTAGCAAAGAAAAAACTTTTTACAGTCATTGCATGAGAGAAGTCACTCATCCACTGGACCTAATCAAGTTTTCCAAGATATGGCCCAGAGCAGAAACCCAGAGCCACAGTCTTCATATATGTTCTTTTTTTTTTTTAATTCTCTCTCTAAAAAAAAAAAAAGAGGGGTGGGGTAAAATTATGTACCTTCCCTTCAATAGCAAACATAATAGGCAGTACTGAATCACTGTTATTATGTGAGTGCTAATAGAGAATCTAGCTTGTAAGTTAAAAGGACTTACCAGGACCAGAGGACTAATTAACAGGTCAGCCTGAAAATGTACTAACACAGTAGGAAATGTATATTTAAAAAACAGGGTTGAGTTAGTACAGCAGGCTGTCTGCTGAATTTTTAGTTGCTCTTTTGGCTCCGTGGAAGAGTATTAGCATCAGGGGAATGGAAATCTCAGTTCAAGCCCCATTAGTGACTTCTCACCTCAATGAATCATGCCATATATACTGAACTGAAGTCCCTCCAGAGGCCAAGATTTGGACTGAGTGACTTTCTCTTCCATTGCGTAACTTAGATTTTAATATTTACTGAGCAAATCCAGTGCATAAGACATTTGATAGAACTAGATTCACATACCACCTCTGATATTTACCTGGGCCTTAATTTTCTGGATTGAATTAGATGGTCCCTTCCTGCTTTAGAGCTATGATCTTATGACCTTATGATGTGATCTAGGAGGTCTTACCTTCTCTAAGGCAACGTGATGAGAGTCTTTACTCCTTCCTCAGTGTATGTACATGCTGGTACACTCCCCCACAACACATATACAAGCACATCCCATCAACAAAGGTCTCCCCAGTGTCACCAAATGGATGAATATACATGGATTATTTAAATACATATGTTTAGAAACATAAAAACAGATTTTTCCTAAAGCATTTCTTTATAGAAAACATCTCTTTATACATTTGCTTATATGCTATATATTTATATAATTTATATCTGTATCCATGTAAATTTAGGATTACCTGTGGAGATGCTGATACGTGTTTTCATATTTATCCTATACACATTACTAGCTGGCTTGTCTGACATTCTATCTAATGGAAATTTCTGAGGATTCGTGTCTTCCTATCACCAGTACAATGATAACTGATGGTCATAATGGTGATCTAAAGAGTATTTAAGATTCTGAAATGTCTTCTGAATTATCAAAGAAGAATCACTTATGTTCAGCATGTTGACTTTATTTATTACAGATTTTTTAAATTGATAATTCAGGATAGATTTTAATTGATTATTCATGCATTGTGTGTATAAATATATGTATATTGTGCATATATATGATAACACCCTTCCTATTCCTTCCTTCTCTGCCCATCAAAACCTGCCCTCAGGAAAAGAGATTATAAACTCCAACCCACATTCGGAGTCTGCAGTACCAGTGGGACTTTCTAATAGAGATGTCCTATCAGCAGAAGGTCATAGGGTCATAGACTGAGAGCTGGAAGGGATAGTAGACATCATCTAATTCGGTCTTCTCACTTTAAAGAGTAGGGGGCTGAAATCCATAAGGGGTTAAGTGATTGGCTCAAAGTCACAGAGACAATAGGGCAACTAGGTGGTGAAGTAAATAGAGTGCCAGGCCTGGAGTCAGGAAGACTCATCTTCCTGACTTCAGACACTGACTGTGTATGACCCTGGGCAAGTCACATTAACCTTGTTTGCCTCAGTTTCCTCAACTGCTAAATGAGTGGGAAAAGGAAATGGCAAAACCACTACAATGTCTCTGCCAAGAAAACCTCAAATTAGGTCACAAACAGTTGGACACAACTAAAACATGACTGAATACACACAGAGATAATGAATAGCTGGGTTACAACATAGAATAGGGTTGGAGCACAGATTGTGGCATTGGAATGAACCTCAACAGCCACCTAGCTCAGCCATTACTGGAAAGGAATCACACTATAACATTCTTGTGGTCATCAAGTCTAGGTTTGAGGAGGTTCAATGACGGGAAATCCAGTACCTCTCTTAGCACAGTGCCTGGCATGTAGTAGGCGCTTAATAAGTGTTTATTGATTGATTGAGTAGATTTAACAAAGGTCTTTTTATTCCAAAATCTGTGTGCTATCCAATACAGACAGAGCTTCCAGGAATCATCTTCATAGAGACAGTCGTGGCATCCTTATAGCAAACAGAGAGAGGAGAGGAGAGTTAAGGGCAGATCCACATGAAGAGATCGGAAAAGTGGTCAAAAATAAGAAGATTGAGTAGAGAACTTTTGGGAAACCAGGAGATTGTGGTGTCACTGAAGCTAAGGGAAGAGAATCCAGGAAAGGGAGTGGTCAACAGCCTCAAATTGCAGAGAGTTCAAGGAGGATGACTGAATCAATGTCCAACTCTGGAATTTCAGATATCAGGATAAAACTGGGGAAGGTGTTTGGGAGAAATGGGAGTGCCCCTAACATCACACCAAATAAACGGAGGCCTGCTCACCCTCTGCTTGAGGCCCATACGTGTACATACATGCATTATTGTTAAATGCTGACTTCACATGGCTGGGTATTTCCTTTATACCAGACCTTCTTACCCCACAGTCCATGGACTTTTCCCCCTAAGAGATTTAGGAATAAATAGTGGGAATTCTTGAACTTGGGTGGGAAAAATAGTTACATCTTTATTTCAATATAATTGCTTTATTTTGTAACCCTTTGTATTTTATGCATTTAAAAACATTATTCTGAGAAGGGGTCCACAGACTGCACCAGATTGCCAGAGGGATTCATACAGGAATGTGCAGGAGCCAGCTAGAACTAGATCCCTAATGTTAAATTTTAAGTGTGAGCATTTACACCTGAGAAATCTGTAAATACTACAAATCAGGGTTTGTTTTTTTTTAATTTTTGTTTATTTTCTAGACTTAAGAAAGTGCTAGAGAAAAGTTTAGTAATAGACATTAAACTTAAAAGCCTGTTAGGGGTCCACTCTCCCCACCCCACCCGAGACAGCTGTTAGACATTCATGAGTACAACACTGGGTCTGTGATACCGAAAAAAAAAAAAAAAGGTTAAGAATCTCTACTTTAGATGGATGTTTGGGAGGAAGAGGAATCTTTACTCAAACTTCTCAAGGTCAGTTTTCTAGAAGGACATTACCTTGAAAAGAGTTCTGATGAGGGGGTAGGGAGAGATACATCAGTGACTGGAAAAACACTGGAGTCTTCTACGCAAACTGGGATATTATTGTCAGTAACCTTAGTTCAAATTGTTGGATTCCAAACTAAAATATCAGAGAGAGCCTTTAGAATCTTCCATTAACTGACTTCCTAGGTGAGTGGAGAGCCATACTTTCATGGGACTCTTTATGGTAATGAGTTGTTTTTCAGTTCAGTTCAGATCTTCCTAGTCTCATTTGGGGTTTTCTTGGCAAAGATACTAGAGAGGTTCACTATTTCCTTCTCTAGCTCATTTTACAGCTGAATAAACTGAGGCAAATGGAGATTAAGTGACTTGCCCTGGGTCACACAGTTAGTAAGTGTCTAAGGCTGGATTTGAACTTGGGTCTTCCTGATTCCAGGCCCAGTGCTCTATCCATTATGCCACATGGTGTATTAGCAAGCACCCTAACATACTCAGGATGGCTTGCTAGCACAGGTTCTTTGATCTGCTTTTCTAAAGGAAAGGCAGCTTCAAAGGGGTCAGCAATCTTACTTTAATTAGACATGTATAAGTCATTCCCTAGTTCAGGGGGAAGGTCATCACATGGAGAAAATACAAGCAGAGAAGTAAAGAAGGTCAAAATCATTCACCAGTTTAGGAGAAGGGTTAGCACCCTGAACATGGAGAAAATACAAGCAGAGAAACATAGAGAAATTAGCACAGAGAGCCAACAGACAGGACTCCAACTGTCTAAACAGATACACAATCCCCAGACCAGGTAGTGCCAACATCTGGTTCTCAAAGCCCAGGGGCTCCTTAACAGCAGCTACCCAGAGTCTTAACTGGCCAAATCACAAAGAAACATTCTTTCCCATGAGTGAGCCCCAAAACCCTAAGCAAGCTCCTCCCCCAAGGCAATATAAATGTCTCTATGTGATTCAGAATGTGTCACAGCTGTGAACTGAGCCGAAGTTCAAAGCAACAAGACATCCGTGATTGAAATACCTGTATATCTTTAGACCTGGGAATGTGTCCCATATTCCAAGGGAAAAAAGAACATATGCGGTCACATGGACCTATAAATGGACAGGGAAGTTCTTATATCCCATTAACCCCTACTCCTGGCTGTCCTTATGGTATAGTGGCTGGTTTGGTGATACTGACCTGAAAGAAGTCATGAAGTTGGGAAGGGAAGGGTTACCAAGATTAGGTTCAGTTGGCTTAAGTGAAGGGAAGGATGATTAAATGAGGAAATATAGGAAAAGGCAAAACCCATAGATATCCAATGAAAAAATGGGATGAAAACAGGACCGAGAACAGGAGGAAAGAATTCTGCATTATAAGCAACAGATTGGGAAAGTGCCAAAGTGGAGAAGCCAGATAACCTCAATGTTATCATCAAAATGTCACAGTTAAATATAGAAATATAGTGTGTGTGTGTTTCATGCTATAATATCATTTCAAGTCTTCAAAAGAATAAAATACTACTTTTAAATGCAGCATCTATAAACTACATAATAATTATTTATTATCTTTGTGTTGGATTCAAGGACCACCTACAGAGCTCTGAAGAATCCCATGTGACCCTAGGAGTCTAAACACCCATAACAGAAGGAAAAGTAACTTTGGCATCTTCTATAGTAGCTCATGCTTATTGGAGGGGATGAAATATATGACAGTAAAAGACTGTTTAAGTTGGCTAGTGAGTGGCATGCTAAGGAACAGCACAAGTTCATCTAGCCACTTAATAATGGTCCTGAAGCCATTATTCACAGCACAGAGCAGACAGACAGACAGATGATCAACACATAGATGTCAGAGAATAGTAGATGGATGATAGAAAAGTAGATAGATGACAAAGATAGATAATAGATAAATAAGCAGATAGATGATTGATAGATAAATGCTAGATAAAAAGTAGATGATAGATGATAAATGATAGACGGATGGATCGATCAATGGCTCAATAGATGGATGGATAGAGATAGATAGATAGATAGATAGATAGATGATGGACAGATTAGATAGATAAATAGGTAGATATATGGATGGATAGATAGATGGATTGATCAATGGCTCAATAGATGGATGGATAGAGATAGACAGACAGATAGATAGATAGATAGATAGATGATGGATATATATATATAGATGAATGAACAGAGAGAGACAGGCAAACAGATAGATGGATGGACAGACAGACAGGCATAGATAGATGAGAGAGATGAATAGATAGATGGACAGACAGGTAGATAGATGAGTAGATACGTAGGTAGGTAGGTAGATAAAGCATTTATTGTTTCCTACATGCCAGGTCCTGTGCTAAGTGCTAGATATATAGATAAAGCAAATAAGACAGATACTGCCTTCACCTACATCCCCCTCCATGCTTCATCATGGCACAGAGGTGACCTCAGGTTTAAAAAATCTGTCGATGGAGTGCAATCTCTGGCAGGCACTGCCAAGCTGGCAAAGCTCCAAGGGCAAGCCTGGCTACAGGCTCTATGGCTGTCACCTGAGAACCAGCCTCCCTATGTTCAGAGAGACTTAGCACCAGAGGCAGAGTCACTAAGTAATAAATGTTTTTAGCCCTAGCAAGTCATGAACACCATCTACTAAGGCACGGACGGGTTATGACCTGTATAGTGTCAGCAATAGTAACATGTGACACTTGATGGTTTGCAAAGTTCTTTATACATATTATCCCACCAAATTCTAATAATACTATGAGATCAGTGATATCATTAAGCTTATCTTAGAGCTGAAGCTAAGAAAAGAGACTTGCCCATGGTCAAAAAGCTGCTAAGTGTCTACACTGAAAGTCAAAGCCATGCTGGACTCTGGTGCTAGAGAATTTCCGAAACTATACTACCATTCTTCTATCCTAGATGAAATCCCAACTCCTCAAAGTATTAAAGCAGCCCTGGGGAATGCTGGCCTAAGCTCCATCTCTACCTTTTCCTAAAGGCAAATCTTGCCTTTCCTGGCAAGAGCTCACCTTTTAAATAGAGATATGAGAGTTTCTGTGGGAAACTAATTTTTCAGAAAGACTTCAGAAGTTTCACATTAAGGATGAACATCCATGAAATCCTGGGCAACTTATCCATAAGCTGTCATTTTCCTTTGAAATAATGAATATAGCAGACACCAAATGGGGCTCAAATAGACTGCCGGAAAATTAATAAAAGCCACATGGCATGCATTCCACCTGTACTCAGTAGTCTTATGAGCTTAGTTATAACTGTTCACTTTAATCCATTCTCTCTCAAAAGGGGATGAGCTGGAGTTCATTACACAAATTCTTTAAAAAAAACAAACAAAAACACCATGATATGGTCAGTATGGGCACTTCCTCTACATCTTAATTAAAAATTCATCGACAAGGAATATGACCCTCTGAGGGTCCTCATTGTCCTATCATCAGGCCCATATCCAGACCCTTTCCAGCCTGGTACCATCTGCCAGATCTTATCCTCATTGGCACAGCCTTTGACAACTCAGGGTTCTTACCAAAGCATGATGAAAAATTAGAATAAAACTTGAGTAAAAAAGTGTCTTAGTTGCATGTTATATCAGAGGTTCTAAGCTTTTTCTGTGTCTGGTAAAGCCTTTGGACCCCTTCCCAGAGATAATGTCACATGCATAAAATGCATAGATTACAAAGGAAACCAGTTATACTGAAATAGATGTGTGTGTATGTGTTTTACAGGGATTCTTAACCTGAGATCCATTCATTTGTTTTATATTTATAGATGTATGTGTGTATGTGTATGTATGTAGCTGTATCTATATGAACAAGACAAATGAGTTTCCCCTGCCATGGCCCCTTCCTAGCTACAAGGAGCGGAGTGCAGCCCCCCTCCCTCAGAGTCAGAGGAGGAGAATTGGAAGCATTGGGAGTCCCAGGTGTGGGAGGGGAAAGAATGGCTCAGCAGGTGGTACCTCAGGAGGAAGACAGGTACTAACAGAGGGGTGGGAAGCAGTAGGGGAGGCAGGGAAGGGTTAAAAAGTACCTGGAACGTGGCTGAAAGGTAGCATATTTAAGGCCCGAGCACCACCATATGGAAGGATCAAAGATGGGAAAACTGAAAACAGTATCAGCTATTGTAGATGAAAAAGTTCTGTGGGTGGTGAAAGACACAGAGAGAGAGAGACAGAGACAGAGACAGAGACAGAGAAATCTATCCATAGAGATATATCCATAAATTCATAGAGATACCTCTATCTCTATCCATCTATCTATCCATCAATCTATCCATCTCTCTATCCATCTCTCTCTCCATCTGTCTATCTATCCACCTGTCTATCTATTCATCTATCTATCTGTCTATCTCTCAAGTTAATAGCCCCCAGATTAAGAATCCCTGTAATTTAGATAATCTCTCTTATACAAACCTTTAAAATGGCTTCCAAAAGATCAAGCTCCAACCACTGACTCTTGGGATTGGGGGTCTTGGAAGCAGGGTATTTCATTAGAGTATTACTGAATATTCTAATGATACTAGAGTACCACTAGAGTACTAATGCTCTTCATTTGGAGTACTAATTGCTCTTCTAATGGAAGCCATGTGTGGCGCTCAGTTGTTTAACATAATATAAGACAAAAGCTGACTTCAGAATGCACCCACCTCATAGCCTGGCCTCACATGCCCACCAATTAAATATATTAGCTCTAAGATGAGGGAGAGTCCTTTGATCAACATTTAAATTTTGTTTTCAGTTAAACTTTTCAATTGGGACCACTGAGTCAACATTGTAGTAAAATGGGAAGAAGACTGGAATAAAAGGCTGAGATTTTAATTCTGGCTTTGCCACTAGCTAACCATATGACATTGGGCAAGTCACTTTACTTCTTTAAGTCTTGTTTTCTTTATTTTTTTAAAAAAGGTGATAATCCTTTCTTCTCTAACTACATTTTTGGGCTGTTGTGCTCATCAATTCTATAAATTATAAAGCACCTAGCAAATATACAGTATTGGTACAGTGGAAAAAGAACTTACTCTAAAATCAGAGGTTCAAATCCTGACTTTGATACTTATTATATGTGTGACCTTAGGTCAGTCACTTTAACCTTCCTGGTCCTTTGTTTCTTCATCTGTAAAATGAAGTGGTTGGACTAGATGGCCTCTGAGGTGCCTTCCAGCACTAGAGCTACGATCCTATTATTATTTTCTCCATATGTATGATTTCATCTGTTTAGAGAACCCAAAGAGGAAGCGTCTTCCACCAATGCAGACATTATTGTTATATTTCACAGTGCCCACGTAACATGATATGAGAGCCATCCAAAGGCCCCTCTGCCTAAACATGTCCTTCAATGGCATTGCCATAAATTCTGCAGTTTCTGCAATTATTCATGCTTTTGAATTAGGTCATTGAAGGTCCCTGTCAGAATGTAAATATATGTTTCAGGAAGGATAATACATTAAGGTATTGTCATCCATTAATACCTTATAATGAATTAGTTCATTCAATTCAACAAGTATTGTTATTATTTTAAAAACATTTTTTGACCAATTACATGTAAAAACAAATTTAAACATTCATTGGTTTGTTTTTGTGTTTTTAGTTTTTAGTTCCAAATTCTATCCCTCCCTCTCTTCCCCCTTCTCTGAGACAGTCAGGAATCTGATATAGAGAACAGGTATTAGTAAATAACTCATCCGTGTCAGGCATTATGCTTAGCGTTAGGGTTACAGAGACAAAAAGGAAAATAAATATTGTCCTCAAGGAGCTAATCTGAGGAATCTATTCAGGAAGAGGTAAAAGCAAAGTCATTTTAAGCAGTAGAGAGCACTAAAGACAGAGGGGTGGGGAGACCTTGTATAAATGTTCAGCTAATTGGCTTCTTCTGGTTGGTGAGTGCCGGGCCTGGGTCCTCATATCCTGAGGGTCCTGGCCGGTCTTCACTTCACTCCTGGCTTCTTCCCTCACTCTCCAGACTTCTCCATGTCCTTGTAGTTGTCTTCCTCCCACTATAATGTAAGTGCTCTCTTTCTCTGTTTCTGTCTCTGTCTCTCTCTCTCCCCCCTTCTCTGTCTTTCTCTTTCTCTCATATACATGTATATCTATATATACATATATGTATGTACAGATACATATATAGATAGATAGATACACATACATATCTGTTAGAAACAGATGGACCTGAAGAAATAGAACAGAGAAGTTTTATAACAGATCAAAAAACTCTAGAACTTGGAAGGTTTTCTAGAACCAGGACTGTGGGCATCCCTGGGCAGAACATGTTGGGGAAATGGGATGTAAAACCTGAGGGAGAGGGTGGCAGGACACCAAAACACAGGTTGGCCTGTACCACAATTTTGCCAACTGTAGGTATAAATGTCCTCTTAGTTCCACGGCATAACTGGGAGCCTGCTTCATGGTGGCCTTTTAAATATCAAATAAAACTGACATTAGAATAGGTTGCAATCACACATCACAAACAAACTTTCTTGTGTTTGAGCTGTGGTTCCCTCTTCTGTTAAAGGAGGTGATCTTATAAGGGCCCTTCCAGCTCTAACTTTCTTCAGTTCTAAATGTGTTGAAGAGAATGGTGGTGAGTGGAATGCCTGCAAAGGTTCATCCATGGCTACCTTTGACTATACAACATATAGAAATTTGGAGAGGCAAGCTGCAATAATGGTCAGAGAGCTGAGATCAAGGTCAGGAAGACCTAGTTCAAGTCCAGTGTTTAACTCATACAATCTCAGGCATGTGGACAAGTCACTTAAGCTCTCAGTAATCCAGGCAATGATAAAAACTTCAAGGTGAAGGCAGGTGGGTGCCACCGTGGAGAGAGTGCTAGACCTGAAGTCAGGAAGGTCTGAGTTCCAGACTAGCTGTGTGACTTAACCATCATCTACCTCAATTTCCTCATCTGCAAAAAAAAAAGAGGGGGAGATAAATACCTCTCAGGATTGTTACAAGGACAGAATGAAATAATATTCATAAAGAGCTTTGCAAACCTTAGGGCACTACATAAATGCTAGCTATTATTATTTTAAATTACAAGGGAGTTGCCCACCTGCATTGAGGGAAGAAATTGGCATACAAAGTGTCCCCTCCAGAGAAAAAAATTATAGATCCCCAACCAAAAAAAAAAGAAAATCAATTAGAGAAAGCATTGTAAGAAAAGAAATCCAAATTCGCGGAAGTCCTTGAATTATAAGCAAAATGAGATTGTGCTATTTAGGTGAATGGACATACAGTTGGCCAGAACAATTCAATTTATTTAATTAAAAAAAAAAGGCAAAGTAGTTTTTCTGAAGAGCAGTGTCCCCAGCCAGGGAATGTACTCTGAGCCAAACAAACATCCATCATACTGCTAGAAGAAGGGATTCGAGGGTTACTGCCGAAGAATTACTGAAATCATCGTCTGTGTGTGTGTGTGTGTGTGTGTGTGTGTGCGTGTGTGTGCGTGTGTGTGGAATTGTTCCCTCAAGGAAAGCTATGCAAGCTCTGTCATGTGAAACTCTTAAAGCTGAACTGGATATTGTGTGAGGAAAGATACCACAGGGGGCAATCACAGACCAACTGACCTACAAGGACAAGACCCTTCCAAGACTTTGCTCCTGTGGTCTGACACACGGCCAGCCACAGGAAAGAGGAGAAGAAGGCCACCAGATATTCAGTCAGATTAGCATAGGATGGGATGGGAGCATCCTTCTGATGAATGGGCCCTTGGGGGCAGGCATTACCCTAAAGCAGTCAGGTTTGTTATTAGCAGAGTGGACCATCCTGCTGGGTTTATCTTGAGCAAGCAGAAGCAGCTACATCTTGTGAAGCCTGGACATCCTGGCAGAATGCCCTTGAGCTGGCTGCCCTACTTAGTATATTTACTCTTATTTAAATGAGGCAGTGAGATGTAGTGATAGACCGCTAGGTTTGGAATTGGAAAGACCTAGGTTCAAATCCCACCTCTGTCACTTGCTATCTGAGTGATGGCAGGGAGCTTACTTCACCTCTGATCCGCAGCTCCTGCATCTACAAAATGGGGATAAGTCTTTACCTTATAGAATTGTTGTGGAGATCACTTCAGAGGTGAGTAGAAAGCACTTTGCAAATGTTAACTGTATAAATGCCATTAATATCCATCATAAAGCAGGGACCCGGGGACTGTGGTCACTGGACCTTAGAGCCAAAAGGGATGTCAGTGATCTTCTACTCCAACCTTTTACAAATCAGAAAACTGAGTCCTCAGCAAAGTGCCTCAGCAAAGTAACTTGCCTTACATCACACACAAAGTAGAATGCAACCTGACTTCCTTAACAGGAACTACCTGAAGTAAGACACGGCCAGACACCGAATTAGGAAAATCTGAAAAGAAAGAGTTGCGGGAATTAAATAACCCTGCTTAATTTTGGAGATCTTTCTAGAAAACTAACCCTGACTATTTATAACGCAGGAGTTCTTAATCTAAAGTGGTCCATGGATAGATTTCAAGGATTCCTAGAATTTGGATAGGAAAAGAAAAAGTCACATCTTTATTTTTACCAACCTCTAACTGAATTTTAACATTTCCTTCAATTATTTAAAAACATTAATCTGGTAAGGGGTTCACAGGCTTCCCCAGACTGCCAAAGGGGTCCATAACACATAGAAAGGTCAAGATCCTGTGCTCTAATGGGAACAGATCAACCCTCCTGAGGATACAAGGATCCCGGAGCTAAATACTGTTCTCTTACATGGTGAAGCTCAGTGAATTCTCCAGTAATGACAAAATCATCACCCAGCAGCCAGCCACCCATTCAGCAGTGTGAGCAAGGGCCAAGCACAGCACCTCCTCCTTCAAGCACCGTTTAACCAGAATATCATTTAACCAGCTTTCCAGTTTAGGGAGCCTTTAATCAGAAGTCCCTCCACATAGGCATTTCTCTTCTTCTCCCTCCTGTCTCTTGCTTTCCTTGGAAACTACAAAAAAAGTCCCCAAGAATCTTTCCCTCCTGCTCTCTCCCTTGATCTCAGCTACAGAAGTCCCCAAGGAGTCAATAATCTTTCCTTTCCTTCCATCTCTACTGATGTCAACTGCTAACATTGTTACATGTGCCTCAGCAAGGCAATTGGAGCCAATCAGAGCAAGCAATAAGGAAGGTGCCTATTGCCCTTGGAGACCTGAATATTATCTGTGAGAAACAGAAGATTACCTCAAGAGGTCCCTTCATGTGTGAAAAAGACAGGAGCTGGGGATAAATTGAAAGTCGGTGGAAATGACATGGCTTTTTCAACAGATTTTTTTGGTCCATCTTTTGATGAGGATGATGATAAATACTCATCATCCTTATCATAATTGGCTAGAATTTATATAGTGCCTTAAGAATAGCAGAACACTTCACAAATATTATCTCTTTTTATCTTCACAATAACCCTGGGAGGGAGGTGGCGCTATTATGCTCATTTTATAGATGAGGAACTGAGGCAGGTACAGGTTAAGTGACTTGTCCAAGGTCACACAGCTAGTAAGTCTCTGAGGCTGGATTTGGACTGCAGATCTATACCTGCATGATTTAGTTGACTTTTCAAGTGTGTCAACTTCCTCTACTAAAGCAGATGAGCAATTCATCCATAACTGATAGTATTTAGAGTTTCCTGAGGCACTGGCTTGTCCTTGGTCGCCTGGGGAATAGGATTCAGAAGAAGAATTGGAAATGAGATCTTTCTGATGTTAAGACTGACTGACTGTGTCCCCTTTGCTACACTGACTCTGAACAGAATTATGAAAACTCAAATTCATAGTCTTCATCACTGACTTGCCAATGCCTCCCCCAATAGTTTACCGGGTCCGTAAGTCTCTGAATTTCTTATTTAATTGTTCAAATAAATTTGGGGAGGGAGGGGAAGGGACTGTAACAGAGGGGGGAGGGAGAGTATCCTTTATTCATTTGTTAAATATCACAGCTAGAGGTGAGATTGAAAAATGGTTCCTTAGGGTTTTAAGACAAGACCAACATTTGTTAAAGTGTTCTATTCCAGCACCAGCTGGTGACCTCCGGGCCATTATTGTTGAGATCCAGGAACATTCCAGAAAGGGATGCAAAATCAGGGCAGCCTCTCTGCGTTCCAAGTAATGCGACTTTCTGATTACTTAAATGATTTCTTTAAACAGAGGCCTGGGTTTGAGTTTGAGATGCCGTCCCCTGTTCTATGGAGTCACTGTTGCAGTTTCAATAATGCCATGGCAGATGGAGAGGAGATTTTGTTTGAAGTTGGCTCTTGGTTGCCTGGACCTCTCTACTGTTCGTGAGCTTAGAGCCCCACCTAGTGGGCATTCCTCAGGGGGAAAAAAACCTACTTATTGGTTAAAAAAAACGCTTTCCTGATGTAGACAGTACAGTATGTGTTTTTCAAATCGAGACTCCCTGGAGCATTCTCAGACACTGACCAAACACTGGCTTCCCACAAATCTTCAGTCCATTGTGACTGGTTCTGACCATTTGAGAAGGATAGCTCTTCCTAATGACTAAACGGGGCTCAGGTGGTTTGGATACTTCCCAAAGGAATGTGAAGATAACATTGAACAGAATAAAGATAATCAGAGTTGCAGAAACCTTCAAAATATCCACTACAAAAGGCGATGACAAACAGCCCTTGGGGGATGGCCTGCAGTTTTCATAAAGTCTGCCCAAAGGGGAGGTCTAGAAAGAGAGGGAGAGAAGGAGAGGAAGGAAAGAGAGGAGAGAGAAAGTGAAGAGGTGGAGGGCGAGATAGGGGGAGGGGAGGAGACAGAGGGAAAGCCTGCAGTCTCAGCAACCTAGAAATCTCTGAAATGCCTTGTGGCCACCCTAGAGCAGAATGAGTCATGCAATAAACAAGACCATTTTTCAGATAGGGAAGGTGAAGGTTAAAAAGGAAAAATCAAAGGAGAATACACAAGTACCTGGGGGAACGGAACTTGTATGGGGGAAATGGGGAGAAGAAGGCCAGGAAGGGAGTATAAGTGGGGGAGGGGTGGGTAAGAAATTTTGCAGAGGTGAGTAGAAGAGATTAAGAAAAATCACTTGATTTGGGATTCACTTGACCTGGCAATGGTGGAATTTCCCTCTTCACCTAGCTTTGGAGTAAATCGCTCTTGAAATGTCCCAGAGATAACAGCAAACAAAACATTGCCTTCTGTAGTATCTTTCATTCAAAGTGTCCCAAAGAGGATCAGCAGAATGGAATTGAGCCCAGTGCTGAAATGAGAAAGCATATATGCTATAAAGGAGCATTCTATATAGAAGCAATCAATCCAAGGTGATTCATGTAATCAGTCAGTCAGAGGTGTAAATCCCACGTGGGCAATGAGGTAAGCGCCTGGCCAGGATGCCTATTTTCTAGGGGCAATGAATGAATGGCTCCCCCCCCCCCCACTTCCCAGGCTCCAATGCTTTTAGCAATTGGCACTGTGGCTGGATTTATACCACAGTCCTTGTAAATTGTACCTTCTCTCTCTCCATTTCAAAGGTTTCTTTCAATAAAATGTAGATGGAATTGTTCGAGAGTTCCTTTTCATGGGTTTATAGGTTACTTCTGCTCCACTGCCTGTGCAGGTGCATGTCCCTAGGCCTCTTTGTTTTTTATTTTCTCTGCCTATTAGGGAAATGGAAACATATGGATTTCTTGTTTGGGCCCAGTGGACCTTATACAGCAGTATTCCAGTTGCCTTCCTCACACATCTTCCCATAATCACATGGCTCTGAATTAGACTCTTAATCCCAAGTGAAAAGGCTATCATGGGGAGCATTTTGGGAAAAGTTACATGCCATTTGAATGTTGCTAAGACATTTACAAATATGGACAGAAAGGGGATAACATATACAACCATGTGATAAAAACCACTAATGAGCAGTTATGCTATTATGTAATCCTACCAATGGCACTGTGAGTAAAAAAAATCAAAATGGCAGAGTTCCACCAATACTCAGACAAGCAAAGGAGATTATAAGATGTTTCAGGAGTAAGGAAAATGCTCCTGAAATGCAAAGACATGAATATGAAAGATAACCACTGGCATGTGGAAAACCTATATGAAACACCTGAAGGGGACCCTTCTCTGTAAATGAGCAAACAGTGCAAAAGGACAGTCATGACAAGGAGAAAGAGTTCCACATTTATGTGGCTTGAGCTGTTGCATTGCATTGCCCTGACACAGTGAGTCAGGAAGACCTCAGTTCAAATTCAGCTGCAGACAAGTCACTTAACTTGTTTGTCTGTTTTCTCATCTGTAAAATGAAGTTAATAACATCTCCCAGTGTTGTGCGATAGTCAAATGAGATAGTAATTGTAAAATACTTAGCATGGTGCTTGGCACATTGTAAGCGCCATATAAATATTACCCATTATTATCTACAAGTGGTATGGGTGAGCCTCTTGTATAGAAGTCTATGGTGTACGCTTGTATAGGAGCCACTATCCCATGGAGGATGAATGGAGATGACCCTGCCCTGTTTCCTTCCTGTGAGCCGCATGTACTTTGGTCCCTAACTAAAGGATATGACTGCCTAGAAGCTACTTGCTGGTCTCTTGGTCCCAGTGGTAGTTGGGGGAGCAGCTTGTTTCAAAAAGGATGGTGGAACCACCCACTGTATGGAAAAGAAAGATGACGAAAGGCCTACAAGACTCTCAAGGCAACTTCTTTGTTGGGACATAACAAAAACCAGCTCACCCTCTGACTTCTGGCAAGGAGTAAGAAGATTTATCTCCCTTCCTCCTTAGCAGCTGGACAACTACGAGGACGTGGAGCTTGGTGGAAGGGCCGGGGGAGCAGACTCAATCCCAAACATGCTCCATGGGGTGCTTTCCTTTACATTTGTTTTTATTCAATTCAGCAAACTTTTATTAAAAGCCTATGTGGGCCAAGCTGAAAAACATTCCCTACAAGACACCCCTATCTTCATCTCAACGCTCCTTTTTTCTGGGGGGGGGGGATCCACAGGTGTGGAAGATTGCACATACTGTCAAATTCAATTTCAATGCATTGATTTTTTTTCTGCTGAATTTTTTTTTCTTATACCTCTTTTTTCCCCTTTGTTATAATGGATGGTTATCTGAGAGGAGAGGAAAAGGGGCATAGGAAGAAATGTAGTTGGTGTGAAAAACAAGGGATACCAATAAAATCCATTTTAAAAAACAAAATACTCAAGGAACTAAAAAAACAAACATTCCCTGCCTTCAAGGAACTTACAATTTAGACAAGGAAACTTGAGCTCTGTACTACAATATTATAATACAATAATTTTCATTGCAAATAATTATAACACTAAATTGTGCATATACTTTATGGAAATATCTTATGTATCTCAGCAACTGGAAGAGATAAGAAAAAAATCTGCCCACTGCCGCTAACAGGAAGAGTTCTTAATAAAACCGTCCTACTGAGCGTGAACAGAGTCTAAAAACGCTGTCAGACCCAGATATCTTAGTTTCTTGCACACCATTCCAAAGGAAGGTGAAGAGGAGAAGTGCACACATGTCAGGACTCACCTGATGCTTGAAGCAAACACCGAGTGTTTGCTGCCGAAGCATTCGAGTTCTTTCCTGGATCACTAGAAACGGAGGCAGCATCTCCTGGTGTGTGACTCCAGCCAGGCTTCTTTATTTTGGGAACAATGTTAAAGGATCATCAGATAATAAAGAAAAATAGCTTTAACCAGAGACGGCTTTGTTTTGTCTTTTTAGTTTTAGTTTTTCATAGTTTAAGCCCTAAAGTATCTGATTGTGATTCTCTCATAGATGACGCCCAATACCTGAATTTAGAGTGACTTTAAAATGTTATGTGAGGGATATGTGAGTATACGTAGATATGTATGCATACATATATATATATATATATATATATATACACACATGCATGCACACACATATGTGCGTGTGTGTGTATGTTGTTGTTCAGTCATTTCATTTATATCTGACTCCTTGTGACCCCATTTGGGATTTTCTTGGTAAAGATGCTGGAGCAGTTTGCCCTTTCCGTCTCCAGCTCATTTTACAGATGAGGAAACTGAGGCAAATGGGATTAAGTGACATGTAGCTAGTGTCTGAGGTCATCAAAGATGTGTCTTCCTGACTCCGGGCCCCAGTGCTCTTCCCACTGCCCCACCTAGCTGTGTATAACTCTGTGTGTGTATGCATGTATATATGTACATATTTATATATTGTACATATGTGTATGTGTATATATAATATATGTGTGTCAATAGTCCTAAAAGTCTTAGAGCAGTTTTAAGCTTTAGTAGCTCAAAATTGCCCTAAGACTCTTGGGACACGTTGTATTTGCTGCCTTCGTCGGAGCTTGGGGCACTGAAGAGCCTCCTAAATGAAATTTGTAATCCCTGTAATAAGTTTAGCCTATTAATAAACCTAGGAAAGACTAAGTATGTGAAGACTACCTATTTGATTATGCTCTTCAGTTGATTAATGAATGTATAGAGCTCACCTACTGGTATGTCTCTATCTCCCCTCCCCCCAAGACTTTACCCTGACTGTCCCCCATGTCTCTAATTAATGCATTCCCTCACGTCTACTTCATGGAATCCCTTTCTTCCTTCAAGATACAAATAAGGCACCCAGCCTTTCCTGACCCCCCCCCCCTCCCAGTTTCTCATGCCCTCCCTTCCTAACTACCTTGCACTTATTCTCTATGCACTCATATGAAGAGAATGTAGGAATCAGGATTTTTATCATTGGGATTATGTCATTCTAAAATATTACAAGCACCTAGCATAGGGCCTGGTGCATCGTAGGAATTTAAGACATGCCTGTAAATGCAGATTCAGATGCAAATATACACATACCTGAGTATATAGACACATCTGTCTAGGTTGTTCATCCTTCATTTCGAAAGAGGACCAATGACGTCATGGGGTGATGTCTTAACTCACGTGTGAACTGGATTTAAGTGAGGCAGAGTTGCACAAAGTCATCAACCTCACTCTCTCCTCCTGACTCATCAAAGTCCAGTAGCAGGACAAAATCAGGATAGCCAGCGATGGCTCAGGATGCAGTCTTCAATGTCTGATTAAGCTAAAAGTGTTCCACGCACCTTCTTCAGCTGCCTTCATGGCTGTTGGAACAAATGGTTCTCCTCTTCCCCTTTCGCCAGGAGGAAGTCTTCATATGCTTGAAGAAGACACCCCCTAACTCACTGACAGGTTTGAAGCTTGTTGGTTATCCCCAGCCTGGTTTATCCTGTCTGCTGAAGTGCTTTTACCAAGATGTTGCCCCTATCCATGCTTCAGCTTCCTGGAGCCACAGGTGAGAGCTGGGTAACAGGTGGACGCCAAGGGGGAATGAGCAGCCTGAAAAGGGGTCAGCCAGACCTCACACCAGAGGCGCTAGTCCTCCACCACACCTCATATATGTGTATGTATTATATATGTGAGAGGTACCTCAAATGGACAATAAGTCGTGCACAGGCAGCTGGGTGGCAAGGTGGATAGAGCTGGAGTCAGGAGAACATGAACTTAAATCCAGTCTCAGATATTTACTAGCTGTGTGATCCTGGGCAAGTCACTTAACCCTCTGCCTCTGTTTCTTCATCTATAAAATAGGGATAATAGTAGGACTTACCATTCAGACTTGTTGTGACAATAAAATAAGATATTTGTGAAAGACCCTGCAAATCACAAGGTGCTATATAAATGCTATTTGTTTTATCATCATCATCATCATTAATCAGTATCGCAGAAGTGAACAGGATGAGAAGGACGGAATCGTCTCTGGGAAATTGCAAAGTTCTTTTAATGACCCCAAGCTTTTCCCTCAAACAAAGGTCCCTCTTTGTAACATCAATATTCTTCTGGAGTTGATGCATGGTTGAGAGATAGGGAACACTACTGTCTTTGAAAAAACCAAAATTATGGTTCATACAAAGGGCAACCAAGAGCCATCAGATGGCTTGCAGCAAGCAGATTACAACACATTGCAAACAAGAAATTAGGAAGGAGAAGCAGAGTGAATGGTGCTGTCAAAGAGGCGAATGAGTAAAAACTAAGAAAGGCTAATCAGGTGGTAAGAGTCCAGGATAGCCAATGAACAGACCCTGTGTTTCACTGGTATTCTCAAGTTATTAGAAAAAGGAAGACCACCTCCCCACTCCCCAGTAAACGGTGTAGTCCCTGTGGTGAACTCGTGCACAATAGTTACACAAGATCAACACACATAGATGGGATGTGATCTGCAATACCCGCATCGATGAGGACACAGGCACTTGGGAGTTTTTTTGTTACAACAGACTCTTCTGTATTCTTCCTTACTAAAATAATGTCACAGTTACTGGGCAGTGAACCTGAGTTTCTTGGTCTTGTGCTGCTATGACCTAACTGAAATCTTGGGCAATAGTAATATTTATACTTGCATCCTGCACAAGATCTGTGATTTCACTGATGTGGGCACTCCTCTATCACTTAAGCCTTGGTCAATAGTTTCAAGAATTGCTGTGACCATAATTCACTTCCCAGAAGTCAACTTTTCAGTGATGAATCTCTTTACCCTGGTTAATCTGATCCGCAGAGGGTGATCTCTGGACTCACCACAAGTCTCTATTCCAAGGACTTACCAGAGATTGGCATAGCTTTCCAGAACCCAGGGTCCCCACTGCGCCCATGGCAAGATGCTAGGGAAGCCTTTAGTGGAGAAATGATGATAATTGTTATTGTTAAATATCTTTGGGTCTCTGTTTCTCCTCTTCTCTCAAATGGAGAGATTATACTGGATGACCTCTAAGGTGCCTTCCAGTTTTAACCTCCTATACATCTCTAAGGACAGTATTAGAATGTGCTGTCTGTGATACATGGAGATGTTACCGGCCAATTGGTTTTTCAGAATGTTCCAACCCAGATGGCTTCATCCAATAGCATTCTCTTGCCAGGTCCCCTTGTGACCACCAGCCCACAACTAAGCAGCAGCTGGCCAGGAAAGCTCAGCGCTTACCTCTCAATAGCAAATCATTTCCCCATTTAGTATCTTTTGCCAGGTTCAAGATACAAACGGTAATAATTAAAATAATCTTCTGTGGTTGTCTTTCATCCTGACAAATAGCTCTTCCCTCTCTTTACATAAACAAATTAGAGAACTAATACACACATACATAGTTCCATAAAGACAGAGAGGGAAAGCCTGCTGTATAAGGCATCCAAGAGAGGTCATGAGTTATACTGGGTGCCAGGAAATGCTATTTCAAATGTAATTATTTCAGTCACCCCCTCTACTCCCCCTCCCTATTCCCCCACTGGAGAAGGACTCTTTAAATGTGTGCAGATTCTATTGTATGCACATAACTGGTGTTCAATAAGTGACAAATGAAATTATTGTAATTCATAATTCATATGGATAATACACAACCCACACACACACACACACACACACACACACAACATGCACAAATAATGCCAGAAGATACCACACAGCCGACCTGGACATTTCTCCAGACTCTCTGAAAGTTGCTTCCAAAGGTCACCCTGAATAGAAGATTGCAGCTGTCTATCAAAGAGAGATCATGGGTGAGAAAGCTTCATTTTCATCTCATTGCCTTCACATTTCAAATATTTGGAACTGTCCACAGGCGTCTACTCTGAGATAGAAAGGCTCTTGTTTACAAAGTTGATAGAGGTCTAAAGTTCTCAGATGCCCCAGGGGAGGGGAGAACCCCAGAATCATAACATTTCATTGAGCTGAAATGCTTTCCTTATCAACACACACACACACACACACACACACACACACACACACACACACACACACACACACACATGAATTAAGTGAGATTTACATTCAGAACCTGCCCGTTGTCTGGGCCCCATTGGAGCAGCAGAAAGAACCTTGAACTGTGCAGAGTTGTTTATCTAGGGCGAATTGGTGAACTCATTTTGGCAAATCCTTATCCAACAGTGAACCAGATTGTTCATTTCAGACACAGCCACAAAAATCAAAAACTCAAGCAGGTTATTAATATCTTAGCATATCTTCCCAGGAGAGGGATAATGTTGTTCTCTTTATCTCTTCTGTGTTTTGCTTTTTTTCCAGGCATTCTTTGCTTTTATCACAATGCAGGTAATTCTACTCTATTTGATCAGAACTCACTCAGTTGTCTAAAGAATTTCAATTACCTGTTTGTTAAGCTTTTCCAATTAGCACCACCTCCTCCATGATTCTGATTGACTTCCAAACTGAGATTAAAACTAGAGTTCCCGGTTTGCAGCTTGGGGTTGGTTTACATCTCAGATTTTTCTGTTTACCCTAACTAGGTCTATGTCTAGGGCACATAGGTGGCTCAATGGATAGAGTGCTAGACTTGGAGTCAGGAAGACCTGAGTTCCAATCCAGCCTCAGATACTAATTGTGGGATCTTGGGCAAGGCACAAAACCCTGTTAGCCTCAGTTTCCACATCTGTAAAATGAGCTGGAAAAGGAAATGGCAAAACCACTCCAATATCTTTGCCAAGAAAACCCCAAATGGGGTCATAAAGAGTTTGAAAAGACTGAATAACAACAAAGCTCTATGTCTTGACTTAAGCTGTAGTTTTTTCCTTTATAACATGAAGATAATCTCTTAAGGTGCTAGCCAGTTTGAACTGTTCTAAGATCTGTGATCCTAGTGATAGTAAACTCACAAGACAGCACAAAGAAGAGACAGCCCATTAAAAGTTGGTAGCATCAGACCAATGGACTTTGGGGCTTGATGTAGAATGACAGAATCAGAAATTATGACATGAATAAATAATCTGGGGAAATTTTGCAGCTAAATAAAGCAACAAACAAAAAATGTTCTCCCTAAGTCCCACTGAAATATACGGATATAATATTATTTACTATCAGAGGGGGAAATATTAGTGTAAACATTTTCTCTCAGAGCTTCTGTTTATTCGTCGGGCACGTGGTACCCAGTTTGGGAAATCCTGCATTCCACAATCTCTTCTCATTCAAGAGTGGTGCTATCAAGGGTTTGCTGGAGGTCAGATTATTAAATTTTCAGTGTGAGCATTTGTGTCTCGAAAGTTGGTCAACGCTACAGATCCGGATTTGATTTATTGTTTTATCAATTGTCTAGGCTTAAGAGAGTGATAGAGAAAACCTCAATAATGTGTGTTAAATTTAAAAGTATGTTCTGTATACATTCCCCCTCCCCCTGGAAGAACTCTTCCAGTTCTGGAACGTTCTGAAATATTCCAGGGAAGGTCAAGTTGAAATTTCAATATTATATTCAGCGGTATGCTGACTAATCAGCTTAATGTTACATAAAGTAACATTAGCAGCTGGGGGTGCCATAGTGTATAGAGCTCTGGGGCCTGGAGTCAGGAAGGCTCATCTTCCTGAGTTCAAATCCCACCTCAGACACTTACTAGCTGTGGGACCTTGGCCAAGTCACTTAACCCTGTTTGCCTCAGTTTCCTCATCTGCAAAATGAGCTGGAAAAGGAAATGGCAAACCACTCCAGTATCTCTGCCAAGAAAACCCTGAGTGGAGTCACAAAGAGTCAAGCACAACTGAAAATGACTGAGTCATAACATAATTGTCATTATGATTAATTCCAGTTAACTTAATTGACCTTTATTCCAGAGCCCTATCTGTGGAATTACAGATATATCCATTCCTACCCCCAGTCTAATGTTGAAGAAGACCTGAAAGAGCTCCCAGTGACTGAAATGACAGAAGAACAGAAAGTCACTTAACTTCTCTGAGAGTATTAATTATGCGGGACAGGGACAGGATCTGTGATTTCACTGGAATAAGGGATTCCCAGGTGGGGGAAACTCCCTCTATCAACACAGATTGAACTTTCTTTGCATTTTACAGAGTTGCCTAGACCACTAAGAAGTTAAGTGACTTGCCCAAGATCACACAAGCCAGTATATGTCAAAGACAGGACTTGAAGCCATATCTTTCTAGCTTCAAGTCTCCCTATCAGCTTCCAAACTGGTTCTCTTTGTTACCATCATTGAAATCAATTCAAATCCTGTAAAATGAGAATGATATTGGGATGGGTCCCACATGTCTGCTGAAACAACAAAATAAGATAATGGATGTAAACCACTTTACAAAACTTAAAACTTTGCATAAATAGAAGTTGTTATTATTAGGAATCATTTTTTTTCCCAGTGATTGTTACGGTTTCTCTATAAAAACCAAATCTACTGAGATTTTCCCTTCAAAGGAAAATGTATACAACAAGCAAATGTTAGGATTTATGGGAAAGGGGGGTTTGACTGGCAGATAGTCATCAAAATAGTATTTGATCGGAAAACTTAGTTAAACCCATCATTGGTGCAAATGTTCTCTAAACAGCTGTTGGGGTAAAAAAGACAGTTTCCTCATATACATAGATGCTGTTGTACTTTTTGGTTCCACTCTCACTCCCGCCCCCACCTGTAGGAAGTACTTTGTATATATTTTGTCTATACTGTATGCGTTGCAGGGGGCTGGGAAAGAAGTCTTTTTAACGTGTGGATTTCCTTAGGTTTTTTTTTTCCCCCTTCTCTCTCAAGTCTTTTGTTTTCCAGTGGATGTCAAAGGGATACTGCCACTGCTTTAACTCTTTCCTACCAGAACCATTAAAAAGCATCGTCAACTTCAGTTGAGTTTTTTCTTTCATTGAATTCCAGACACATCATTTTAAAATTTCCACTGTTTGGCTATAAAGTACTCTAAGAAAACTCTGTCCTTGAGTTTCTTATTTACTTGATGTTGAGTCTTCTGAATGACCATTGGCTGAATGGCACTGATCTTTCAAGTTTTTTCCTCTTTTTGCCTCACATATATTTCACTCCAGTATCCTGTCTCCTCTTCTCTGAGAGCCATTCCTTAAAACATAATTTTCACTAGGAAAAAAGAGAAAAGACAGAAGAACTAATCAACACAGAAAAAAATGTCTGATTTCTATACTTCTGCAAAGGAGCAAGGAAGGGAGGGAAAATGCCTCCTTTGTAATCCAGTTTGTTTTGTTTTGTTTTTTACAAAGGAACATTTACTTCAAAGATATATGGAGAACAAAGTATTTCCCCCAACATCTGGGATGTAGGAGATGGGGGTGGGATGGGAGAGGGGAAGAGAGACACTTTCATAAACCACCTCTGTCCCTGGAAAGAGGGTGCTCAAACTTTCATAGTTTTCCTATAACGTTCGTCCCACTAAAGTCACTTCCAAATGTGGCATAGGGCAAACTCAACAGATGGACGTCTTTACATCTTTGCTGCTGCTGTACTGAGCCAGGAAGGTTGCTTGGGACTTCACTTCTCACCATCTGGCTTCCAGTGAATGCTAACACGTATTCCACTCTGGGACTTCTGGGGGGGCTCAACATCCTGACTTTGCAAAGGTCACAAGGTTATAGCTATCTCCAATCTCCTTCACCTAAAAGTAGGACAAAACTAATGCAAAGAGGTAAAGAGCAGGGGCCAAGCTTGGTCTTGGGGTGTGGAGAGCCCATGACTCTTACAGCATTGTGTCTGTCACTAGAATTCAGGGAAGCCGGAAATACCCAGACCAGACTACAAGGACCAATCTTATTCTTTATAATTTGACAAAATCCAGTTTCTATTGTTCTCCAGGCTTTGTTCTTTTTATTATATTGTAGTAGTCATTGTGTATCAACTACTTAAAGTCACTAAAATTGGAAAAACTTCTGAAAACTTGATCTCTTGCTGGGCAAATCTTTAGAGATAACATGGTGAGTTTTTCAGTAGTGTAGTAAAAAGTACACTCCAGAGATCTATATTTTGTCACTATGTGACCTCAGGAAAATATTTTTAGGCCTCAGTTTCCTCATCTGAAAAATGAAGAGGTTAATTGGACACTATGATCTGTAAGGTCCCATATAGAGCTATTTTAATTTAAATTTCTAAAATTCCACTAATTTAAAGAAAACTCTTAAATTTTATCCCAAAAAGACACTTGTTAAATGAACCTCCTGTGTACAGAAAGAACACTGTGTTGGATGCTGAGATGAAAAGTCCAAATAAGGTCATATTGCTTTGACCTCATAGTTTAGTGTCTAATGACAGAATATAGTAGGGTGATTAGGCTATAAGCAATAATTGTTACTCCAAATAAACCCTCAAAGAAATCTAAGAGGAGTAGCTCAGGCTGCCAAAACCAATTAACCTTACTAAAAACACCCTACACACTGATATCTATATCAGGTGAGAAAAGCTACCTCTTTGATTAAGTTACTGAACCAATCAATCAAAGGTATAGAATAGGTGTGATCAACCTAGTTAGTGAGTTGGGAAGAAGTAAAGTGCTTCTAGCTATTGGATGAAATCAGATGATGAAATATATTGGGATAACATGAAAGAATTAGATATACCTCTGGGTCTCTATATGTCAGAGGAGGAAATTCCAGGAGGAGATTCAATTCCAGAAATTGCTTTGAGAATTAAGCTTTGAAGAGCCAGGCCCTTGCTCCCATAACCAGAGTGAAGGAGAGAAGATGGGGGGGTGGGGATCTAAGCGATCCCAGAGGGAGCACTGCATTCTATCCCCTTTCTATTTGACCATATCATCAAAGAGACTAGACCTGGAATAAATAATTCACCTAGCAAAGGCACCAAAAGAAGACAAAGTAGACATGCTGAAGAAAGGCAGCTTTAGGGATTGTGACCTCTTCAGGGTATAGAGTAGTGCAGCTTCAAGATTCTACAATGGCACCGACCTTTGGTGTCCAGCAGAGAGATATACACCTCAAGGGAACTTCACGAGGTCTCCAAAAAAAGGAGCGAAGAACTGCCATCCAACCAAGAACTCTGAGTTATTCCTTGCTCACATATCATCTCTAAATTTGGTCACATTTTCACCTGGATTCTATGTATTTAGGGAAATCTGTTCCAGACTTTGGGGGAGGAACATTTTGTACCATTGCAGTAAATACCCCTTTCTAAAAGCTAATTATCTCTAGCTAGCTAATTGATAATCAATGGTGAGCATGCCAGTGATAGAATTAGAGAAAATTCCTCAAACATGCCATTACCCCTAGAACCTTGAGGAATGAAGTAATCAGCTGCCTACTGTAGCTTTAGCCCACCAATGTGAGTGGGAATTGGGAGAAAGTAGCCCTTTATAGGTAAGAACTTATAGAGTCTCATGAAATTAACTGGTGTTCACATCATACCCTCTTCTCCTAATCCCACCCCAACGATTATCTACTCCAGCAGAAATGATAATGATGGTGATCTGGGGAACAGAAAGATAAATAACAGTGACTCTGATCATAGCTATGCTCTCTTCCCCTTACTGAGAAACACAGAGACTATGCAGAATGCACCTTTGGATTGTTCTAAGCCTGAGAAAAGCAGAGGGACATGAAGAAACTTTCGGATCAAGCATAGATCTGCCATAGCCCTTGCTCTTACAGAGACAGAGAGAAGACAGCGGAAGGTCTCTCCCTGAGGGTCTGCATTACATAGGTAAGTGAGATCCAAAGAGAACATGCTGTGGAGGCAGAAGCAGAGACTTTCCATGTGGGGTCCAGACCCAGAGAGCAGATATTTATTCAAGGACAGAAAAGAGAGACCTACCATTGAGATCAGCGATTTTAGTTAGGTTCAAAACAAAACAAAACCTCATCAGTTGGTGAGAAGGCTGGGGAACTGACCCACACCTCCTGGAACTCCCTGTTTTCCTTTTATTTTACTATTCTAGTCTAAGACCCACAGTTAGGCCTCAGTCATCAACACTTTTTTTTCTTTTCTTTTTTTTTTTTTTGCTTTTTGGAGGGCAATTGGGGGTTAAGTGACTCGCCCAAAGTCACACGGCTAGTTTTTGTGGTAAGTGTCTGAGTCCAGATTTAAACTCAGGTCTTCCTGACTCCAGGACCTGTGTTCTATTCACTGTGCCACCTAGCCTCCCCTTTGATTTTCTTTCTATGACCTACAGGTCCAAGAGAAGTTTCCAGATATGGGGAGGGAAGAGAATCCATATAGTATCACTAAAACCATTTTCCTTGTATTTACACCATGTTAAATTAAACCGTGTAGCTTCAGCAAGTTGACTGCTGGCACATTCTAAATATAGAGAGTTATTTGGAGTGGGGGAAGAAATTCCAGATAAGAAATGTGGCAAATGGTTTTTTTTTTCCCTAGAATTTTCTAATAATTGGGGGTCATATTTTGTTAGCCCCTTGTCTGAAGTCAGAATCCAGTCTATATGCTAGAGGTTGTGTTGTTGTTGTTGTTGCTGTTGGCTTGTTCGTCTCCTCTCCCTGGGCCCACGTGCCCTGGGATGTGAGAGGTTCATTGCCCATAAGAACCAACCACAGGGATTCTGCCCACTATCGCTGTTGCTTGGAATAGAGCACCACCTGGTGAGCTAATGCTAGATTACACTCCTTTGCTAGTTAATGTTTCTTAAGGAATACAAGTCATACCCCAGTTTCAGTTGCCTAATTACCGAAGGACCCAGGTGTCTCGTGAGGTACCCACCAAGTGGCCCACACAATCTAGAGTACCGTTATATTTGGGGGGAGGATTGGATCTGTGCTTTCATTGGCATTGTGAATTTCCAATAAGGAAACTCCCCTGTGAATTAGGATAATGTGTGTTTAACGAGCTTACTTCAAGAAACGCTTGATGACATGTCATGGAATGCCCTGTTCTCCACCTCAGAGTATGACTGTTTCCAGTCCACTAACCATCAAGTGAAGAAGCCGACAAAAAGAAACAGACTTGATTGGCTACTGAGTCAGAACTGGGAGTGTATACTAAAGACTCCCTCAGGGGGAAGTCTGTTCCTTTCCTCTTTCCTTGATGTCCAGCAGGTCATGCTGCTGTGGACTTCTGGATGGGATAAGGGCTTTAGACAGTTAAGATTAAAGAGAATACACTTGAATGATATTCGTTAAGGGGAGTTTGCTGGTGCCATGATTTGAGTCCTCTGTATTAGGTGTCATTGCTTGATATCACCACTGACTTAACCAATGAACATCAATTAGCTTTTACAAAGAGTTATTTAATAAGAAAATATAGCAAGAATGGAAATACAAAACATTCCCTCAAGCACACAGAGCACGCACTTCCTTTTGCTACCTCCTTTCCTAAGGGGAGTCAGCTTAAGCTCAACTCAGCTGCATAAAACCTTTGCCCTGCCAGGCTCATTTACCAATTTGAATTTGGCATAGAATTTGGATAGAATATCCTTCTTGCTCATACGACCCAGCATGTTGGCTGCAAGGTCAATTCACTGAGGTACTGGATCCTGGTTGCTTCTCTGGGTTGAGCCGGCTACCTGTAAACTCCAGACTCAACTCTGGCTCTCTGACCTCTGGGCTCATTCTCCTGGCCTTTCAAAGCTCAGAGGATTATAGCATAGTCCATTTTGTCTCTAGTATTCCTTCACCTAAGGCAGGAAAGAAGAGATGCCACTGGGACAGAGGAATAACCAGGGTCATGCATTTATGGTTCCATAACTTGAGTGGTGCGATCAGGCCACTGTTAGTTATTAACTCTCTGAGAGACAGCAAGGTATGCGTTCATGGCTTTGTACTGGTTCCCAAGTGAGATCCCTCAAACACCAGGAGGCCCATAGCACCTTGTCCTATTTGTCCCAGCTGGACACCAAAAACAGAAAAATTGGGGGATGAGGTGCTCCCATTGAGTCTTTGGTATGCAGTCCCCAGTTTAAGGTCAACAGCCAGCCAAAAGTCTATTTACCTACTTATGCTTCAAAGTGGAGAACAGGGCCTCTTCCAGGGCACTTCTAGGACTGAGTTCTCAAATGACCAACTCCTCATCCCCACCCCATATATCAATGCTGATAATAGTGTCTGCTTTGTTTATAGCCAGTGTCTCTAATAAAGGCCTCATCTCTAAAATAGAGAACTAAGTCAAATTTATAAGAATACAAATCATTCCCCAATTGATAAATGGTCAAAAGATATGAACAGGTAGTTTTCAGATGAAGAAATTTAAAATATCTATAATCATATGAAAAAAATGATCTAAATTACTATTTATTAGAGAAATGCAAATTAAAACAACTCTGAGGTACCGCATCATACCTACCAGATTGGCTAACCTGACAAAACAGGAAAATGTTAAATGTTGGAGAAGATTTGGGAAAATTGGAACACTAATGCATTGTTGGTGGAGTTGATGAACTGATCGACCATTCTGGAGAGCAATTTGGAACTGTGCCCAAAAGGCTATAAAACTGTGCACACCCTTTGATCCAGCAATACCACTACTAGGGCTATATCCCAGAGAGATTATAAAAATGGGGAAAGAACCCATATGTACAAAAATATTTAAAATAACTCTTTTTGTGGTGGCCAAGAACTGGAAATTGAGGGGATGCCCATCAACTGGGGAATGGCTGAACAAGTTATGGTATGCGGATGCAATGGAATAGTATTATTGTTCCACAAGAAATGATAAGCAGGCAGATTTCAGAAAAACCTGGAAAGATGTGTACTGAGCAGAACCAGGAGAACATTGCACACAGTAATGGCAACATTGTGTGATGATCAACTTTGGTAGACTTAGCTCTTCTCAGCACTGCAGTGATTTGAGTCAACTCCAAAAGACTCATGATAGAAAATGCCATCCACATCCAGAGAAAGAACTTTGGAGTCTGAATGCAGATCAAAACACTGTTTTCTCTTTTTTTGTTGTTTTTGCTTCTCTTGGTTTTCCCTTTTTGTTCTGATTCTTCTTTCACAACATGACTTATTTGGAAATATGTTTAATATGATTACACATGTATAGCTTGTATAAGATTGTATGTTATCTTGGGGAGGGGAGAAGGAGGAGGGAATTTAGAACTCCAAATCTTATAAAAGTGAATATTGAAAACTAAAAATAAATAATTTTTTAAAAAGTGTCATCTTTGCAAAAAGGAGTCTTACAGAATTACCTGGGGGTACTGAAGGGTTAAAAAAAAAACCTGTTATGAGTCACAGAGAGACAGAGAAAGAGAGAAAGTATATATCAAGGCAGGATTTAAATTGAGGTCTTTCTGGTTTCTAGGGTGACTCTGTTCACTAAGTCATACTGCCGCTCGGTGTCATATTCCACATTGCTTAGAATAAATTAATTAATGGTAGTTAAGCTATGTGGGAACCACCCTCCTGCATGTTTTGCCCCATGCATCCAAACTTCCACCTGGTCCCTAGGAATGGAACATGTTCCTAAGAGGGGAACAGGCACACAAGAAATTGAATGTTCAGCCTCTTGTCCTTGAACTTCATTGTCCAACATGGTTCAGGGAGGCTCTTGGTAATCTCTCTATCTTGGAATTTTGAAAGAAAAGTAGCCAAGAACTTGGGAGAACTCATTCACCCTCATCACTAAGGGGTTGCTACATTGGTTCAGAAAAGACCTGGGAAGGCACACATATCTGCTAAGAAAACCCACCTGTATGTGATATTTAGGCTTCACATATGATCAGATATCCTGTTAGGTTCCCCGAGACCTGGGTTACCTCTGAGAAGGCATGGTGGCTGATATAATTAAGCGTTTTATTGTCCATTACTCCCCTTCCTAACTGCAGTCCAGCCAAAATGCATCTGCCTCTCTCTCTCTCCCTCTCTCTCTCTTTCTCTCTCCCCCCCACCCCTCTCTCCCCCTGGGATACTTACTAGTTGTGTGACCCTGGGCAAGTCACTTAGCCCAGATTGCCTGCAAGAAAACAAAACAAAAGTATTGCTAAGTAAACAAGCCAACCTATTGGTTATGACTGACAATAAATACATTTCTCATCCCTCACAATCTCTCTGGCAAGAAACATCAGAACTTCATGTGCTTACCTACCAGTCCTTTGAGGTCAAGACTGGAGAACGCATTCTGTTGCATCCATTTCCTTCAGCATGCTATAGTGGAAAGAGGACTTGAAGTCAGGAGAGACCTGGGCAGGAATATGCTGGAGAGATTGTTAAATTTCCAGTGTTAGCATTTATACCTTGATTTATTTGTTTGTTGTCTAGTCTTAAGCAAGTGATGGAGAAAATGTTAATAATGCAGATTAAATCTTTTTTTTTGGGGGGGGGGGAAGGAAATCAGCGTTAAGTGACTTGCCCAGGGTCATACAGCTAGTACATGGCAAGGTCTTCCTGACTCCAGGGCCAGGGCTCTATCCACTGTGCCACCTTAACTGCCCCCAGATTAAACATT
>CM053580.1:68062360-68079739 GCA_028627135.1 Pseudochirops cupreus | reverse complement strand
AGCTGCTGCTAATCCGCTCACCTGAGAGGCTCCTCCACTCCTCCTGTCCAGCCGCCCCTGGGGCACAGCCGCGGCTTCAGGGCAGGCTGGTTTCAGTTCACAGTGCTAATATGGTTCCTCGTAGCCGAGCTGACTTTAGTGGGAAGTATCTTTGTGTGCGTTTTGGAGTTCTAGGACTGGTTTAGAGTCCTGTTTTGTGGGTATTTTGGGGTGGCTATGTGACAGCTGCGATATGTTGCTGCTGCTACGCCGCCATCTTGGCTCCGCCCCCAGATAGGGGTATTTTAAAAAGCGGAGGAGGAAAACACTAGTATCTGGGGGGAATCAGGATGGGCTTCATGTAAAAGGTAACATGAGCAGGGTTTTGAAGGAAAAAAGGGAATTCTTAGAAGTGAAAGTGAGGTGAGAGTGCTTTCCAGGCATGGGAGACATTGCAAAGGGATGGAGGCAGAAAATGGGTTTCCAAGTGTAAGTAATAGCAAGAAGGCCAGTTTGGCCAATCAATCAATCAATGAACATTTATTAGGCACCTACTACAAGCCAGACACTATGCTAAATGCTGGCGATACAAAAAGACACAGTCCCTGGCCTCAAGGGACTTGCAATTTAATGGTAGCATACACAGAGTATAAGAAACGTTGTACTGTATAGCAGGACTGAAGAGGTAGATCGAGGTCATGTAATGAAGGACTTTAAAAGCCAAACAGAGAAGCTTATATTTGATCCTAAGTTTGAGAACTCTTAAATGAATGGCTTCTCTTGAGTGCTACATCTCCTGAATCTTACAAATAGAAATAGATTAGCATTCTAAGCTACAGTTCCAAAGAAAGCAAAGTCTCAATTTATAAAAAAAACAGAAAAGAAAGAAAAAAAACACCCCCAGTTTTATTTCCCCTACTATCAGGAATATCCCCTTTTATTTTCTCTGAATTAGGTGTGGTTTATGATTGGAGCCTAGGGGAAGGAAATCTGGGCAAGGAGCCAGGGAAATCAGGCTTTGGCTCTAATTCTAGCTCTGGTTCAGCCATCAAGACAACCAATGTGACCTTAAAAAGGACCCAGCCTCAATTCCCCACTCTGTAAACAGGTACAACAATGCATGTTGCAGCTGACTACTGATGAAGTGGGAATAAGGGAATACTGGTTGGGGAACAGATATATATTCATGGCTATGGGATATGCATGCTCTTACTTTTTCTATGAAAAAAAGAACAGGAAAGTAATAGAGGAGAAAGAGAGAGAGAGAGAGAGGGAGAGAGAGAGAAAAGAAAACATACTACAGAAAATGAATCAAGTTTGGAAGCCATTCTTGTACCTTATCAGAAAAATTGTTCCAACCCACACAAAACACAAATATAGAAAGGAAACAAAACCGGAAATGAGAGGTAGAGGAGAGACTTCACTTCAGAAAGTAATAAAGACTGCTATTCTCCACCTCCACCCTCCTTTTCCTCGTCCTTTCCTTATCTCCCGCTGCCTCTCAGCTCTCTGTCCTGTGGATTCTATCTATAGATGGACCCTGTACTGAACGCTACAAAATAGGCTACTTTTTAACTTCTAAAAGGAATTCAATAAAAATGAAATACATTAAAAGCCATGCTTATAGATTTTTTATTAAAATCCTTTTCGGCTAGGCTTTAAAAAGATTCTCTGATGTTGGGAGAAGTGGACGAACCAGTGTACACTTATTGGAGCATTCGAGATGTAAGAAAACAAAGCTGGCTTGTAGTCTCCCAGCCAAAAATAAGAACTCAGCCTTTTGTAGGAGGCCTGTTCATGAGCATGCTTCCTCAGTAGACTCTTGTTACTGTGAGTGAGCCTTGACCAGTTTGGAAACATGAGCCCCCAAAAGCTAGACATCTTTCAAGAATTTTTCATGCAAATATACATATATATATATGTATATACATATATGTATGTATGTATGTATATATATATATATATATATATATATATATATATATATATATATATTTGGACATGACTGATGCATTAATTTGCTTTGTTCAACTATAGATATTTTTTTAAATAAGGGTTTTATTTTCCTTCCCCCCTCCCTCTCCCCATCGCCCTCAGCACTAGGACGGAAGTGGGAGGATATAATGGGAAGGCCTAACTGACACCATTATCCAAGTTTGATATTGGAATGAAATGAGACATGGAGCTTGTAGGTCGTTAGTTAACAAAAGGAGATTTACTTAACTTTAGCATAGAAAGGATATTTAAGAAGTATACCGTAGCACTTAGCTTGGGTAGACATGGCCCACGGCTTCACATGGAAATGCATTGGTTAGCAGAACAAGGTGTGGCAACTTGTGAGATCTTGGGATATCTGCCAGATTTAATGGGCTCTGACTCTATGTAATTGGGTCTTTTATGCCCTTAGGTGATGAAGAAGCCATGTCACTATAACCAGAGGTTACAGGTGGCTGCTTCCAGGGGAGCCAAGCTGAGCCTTAGCTCTCCAGGCCAGTCAAGCCCTAGGGATAGCCTTGTCGCCTCTTAGGGAAAAACTAGTCTAACTAGCATGGAGAAGGGTTAAATATTGCTCCCACCAGAGAGAGACACACACATATACACATAAAGAAAATACATTTTTTTGTTAATTAAAAAGATTAAATGTTTAAAAAATAATTTGTCATGAATGCACTTTCTTTTTTTAAAGCAGCAAATAGGGGAAAGTTTGTGTGAACTGATGGACTTGGTTGTCTATAGAAAATTAGAGGGGCAGCTAGGTGGCGCAGTGAATAGAGCACCAGCCCTGGAGTCAAGAGGACCTGAGTTCAAATTTGACCTCAGACACGCAACACAAAAAACTAGCCATGTGACCTTGGGCAAGTCACTTAACCCCAATTGCCCCACCTTCCCCCCTCCAAAAAGCAAAAAAAAAGAAGAAGAAGAAGAAAAAGAAAATTAGATAAATGGGGATTGGGATGGAAGATGTACTCCTAATGTTTCTATAGCAGCATCAATTAAGAGGTCTCAAAATATAGCAAGCACTAAAGCTATGGTGCAGGGAAGGACCTTGGGAAAGGCTATCTGTCACTTTCATCTTCCTACTTCTCTCTCAAACCATGATGTTTCTATCCAATGCTGGCAAACAGTTGAATCTACATTGGCTCTAGTGTGGCATCGTGGAGAAAGTAATGGATCTGGAATTAGAATATTAGAATACCAGGTTTGCTACTTACTAGCTCTATGAATTTGGGCAAATTGCTTTAATTCTCTGGGCTTTGGTTTCCTCATCTATAAAATGAGAGAGGCAGTTAGATCGCTGCAGTGGACAGAGCACTAACCTTGAAGTCAGGAAGACCTGAGTTCAAATCCTGCCCCAGGAATTTAGTAACTGTGTGATTTAGGCAAGTCGCTTAACCTCTAAACCTCAGTTCCCTCATCTGTGAAATGAAAAAATGGGACTTGACGGCCTCTAAGTTTCTTTCAAGCACTAGATCTATGATCTTATGAGTCTGATGACTTACTTGAACCCCCAAATTCCTTCTAGTTCTAAATCCTATGAAATTTTTGCTACGTGATAAATTTTGCTTTTATTATAACACACTGGTAGAAGCCCTCAAATATATGGATATGAACCAAGGAAAAATACTTCCAGCAAAACAAGTAAGAAACATGAACATCCTTCCCCCTCACACCCAATTAATTCCTCAACAAAACCAATCATAGGAGGAGAAAAAAAAAGTAAACAAAAAATCCATCACAAATCTTGAAAACAATTAAGTAAAACAGTGAGGGAGGAGGCAAGGGGGAGGGGGACAGGCAGGGTCTGGACCTGCAACTTCATCCATGAGGGTAACTCCCAGAATGGAAATTTCCTCCTATAAAAACCATAACTAAGAATTTGGGGGCCTAAGACAAGTCACAAATTTCTGCCTTGGAGGCAAAAAGAAGAAAATCTAGGTTTATCCTGTTTATCTGTCCAGGCAGAGATCCCAAATGACAACAACCCCTCCCCAAACCCAAGGGGAAAATTCTAGGCTACTGGGTTTTGTTGTGTTGGTTTGGTTTTGAGATCCTGTCTCCTTCTTTTGTCCAAACTGGAAGTGCAGGGGCCATTCATGCGCTCAATCTCAATATTAATGAGCACAACGACCCGTTGCATTCTGATTACCTGGGCTGGTTCACCCTTCCTCAGGCAGCCTAGTGGCCTTTGGCTCTCACAGGGCTCAGCGTGATTGTGGCTTCAGCCCAATTCTGTTTGGCTCAGAACTCTGGAGCTCAAGGGAATCCATCAGCCTCAGCCTCCAACTAGCAGAGTTACAGTCATGGGCCATCGTGCCTTGCTAGGCTACCGTTTTAACTAATTATTCTTTTTTTTTTCCTGGAGGGGGAAAGGCAGGGCAATTGGGGTTAAGTGACTTGCCCAAAGTCACACAGCTACAAAGTGTGTCAAGTGTCTGAGACCACATTCAAACTCAGGTCCTCCTGACTCCAAGGGCCAGTGCTCTATTCACTGTGTCACCTAGCTGCCCCTTAACTAATTATTCTTGAAGCTGGGACCCTACAATAGTTATTTGTTCACATTTGACAACAAACAAGTCTGATTCCTGGGGAGAAGATACGGAGCAGAGAGCCCTTCCGTAAAAAGACTGCTTTCTTGTGACTTCCTCCCGAAACTACAGGTGAAGTCCATCATGCTTTCTCCTCCTGTGGAAACTCTGTCCATGCCTTCCCCTAAATCATCTCCCAGCATTCCAGATGCCTTCCTCTGGATGTTTTAATACCAGTGCCTGCACAGCTGTCCTTCAATCATCCCTCATTCATACAACATGCCCAGCCTGCCTCTTCTTTCCAGTCATATATATGTATAATAATGTCCTCTGGGCCATTTATTTTTTTTTCCAGTTTTCTGAATATGGAACTATGCAAACATCAAATGACATGAACATTTCAATATATAAAGAACAGAAAATGAAGATTGTATATAAAACTGTGGAATTCTATTATGTTTTGTTTTTTAAAAGTGTATTTTAAAGTTAACATGGTAATAAATCACCCTCCTTATTTCCATCCTCTTTTGAGTTTCCTTCTGCTTGTATCTTCCTTCTTGTGTTTATATCACTTTAACTGCACAAATCTTTTCTGGTAATACCTCGTGGTCTACTGACAACCTACCACATGACCCTTCCATGGCTCTTGGACCCAGGTAGCCCCTAGTATATATGTATCACCAGGCCACACTGCTGCCACCAGCCGGATCCTAGTTACCATAAGAATCAATTAAAGCAAGCAAGTCAGCCTAGCTAAAGCAGCCTGGTACCCTGACGAAGAGACAGGAGAAACATGTACCAGGCGAGTCATGTGACCACAATCACCACCTTGACTGCCCCTGATGGAGACAGCGCTGAACACAAGGGCATTGTGAATAACCAAGCTTCCAGCCCAGTGCCCTCAGTCATCATCGTAGAAAGCAATCCCTTTGGAGATGCAGCCCAACAGTGCTAGAAGGCCACATGTACTGAAGACCCAGGAAAGTCTTTGCCACCAAAGTACTTAGCCCTGACAAATAGTTCAACATCAGATGCTGATGTGGTTTTATCAGTAGAAATGACATTAAGGAAGAGGCTTCACTGTCTACCTTGCTGATGCACCATAAGGACCAGGAGACCTTGTCTCACTTGCAGCTGAAACCTTCCATACGTAAGGTCGCCCCCACTAGAATGTGAGCTCATTGAGAGAGCAGGGGATATGTTACTTTTCCATTTGTACCCCCAGCTCCTGGCCAGTGCTTTGCACATAGTAAGCATTTAATAAATGCTTCATTCATTCATTCATTCATTCATTCACTCACTCATTCTTTCATTCAGAAGTTACAAAATCATCCTGGCACTCCAGAGGGCGTTCAGGTGAAGTTACCTAACTCTCTTTGGTTAAAAGAGAGATGTTGCCACTAACTGTCAACTCCGCCCTATCCTTGCCGTCAACTGCTCACCCCTTGAGTCTGGGTTAGTAATGGTTTGTGCACATTGTTCAATCAGAATCTAAGGTCTTAAGCCCCCCCACTCACTGGGAAAACTACCTTCTTCCCTGACTTGGCTGCATTGCAATGAATCCTAATCACTTAGCCATGATAACACGAAGTTAATCGCACAAGCATGGTATTTGACAGTATGTAATTTCTTTATTCATGACCATAGAAGCAATAAAATAAATTAGAACTACAGACTGGGTTTCTAGTCCACAGCTTCTTCTAGACTCAGGATACCCAACAGCCCCTTTTTACATTCTCCAAACCCAAGCACAAGAAAGTCACATCCACCAAGAGTAGGCAAACATCCCAAACATTAGATTTAGCTGGAAGAGCAACCATATAAAACCAAGGGCATAGGAATCATTATTCTCATTTTGCAGATGAGAAAATAGACTCAAGTAAAATGACTTGTCCAAGGTCATACACAATGACTAATAGGCAGAGGAGAGCTGAAATTTAGGTCATCAGACCTATGGCCAGTTAGTAGTCTTTCTACCATATCACAGGCTTCCAATACTAGGGAAAGGAATCCAGACCAGATACACTCTCATAAACACCTACTCCGGTTTGCACTTGGATTTTCTACCACTCTTGTTGAAGCTTATGCCAAAGCACGTTTTTGGAACTTGGTTGCCTCATTTCATTAGGAGGGAAGTGAAGCTTCCCAGCTTCCCATACAAAGAGCAATAGGTTCAGATCACTAACTATGGGATGAGGAAGCTGGGTTCTGAGAATCCTTGGATTTAACTGCAGAGGGAACCTTAGAAATCATTTGCAGTTTCACGTACAACCCTTTTTATTCAATTTTATATGTGCCAATGCTGGCTTTATATGGTGTTTTAAGTTCTGAATAAAAATAAAATTAGAAATCAACTTAGTCTAATCTCTTTATGGAAGAGATTAAGAGACTGAGGTTAGGGTCCTACAGCTGGCATCTGGGACTCTTTAGATGGAGGTAAACATGGAGGAGAAAGAGAGTAGATGGATAGCCAAAGCACAACAAGGTCAGAGAGTCAGTCAATTAGCATTAATTAAATGCCTACCACATGCCAGGTACAGTGCTTTGGATACAGAAACAAGAAAATCATCCTCACTCTCGAGAAGCTCATATTATAATGAGGAAGAAGATCGGAAAACAACTATGTACAAACGATAAATTGGGAATAGTCTCAGAGGGAAGGCACAAAGATGAAGGAGGACTGGCAAAGGCTTCTTGCAGAGGGTGGAACTTTAGCTGAGACTTGAGGGGAGCCAGGGAAGGTAGGAGTTGGAGATGAGGAGGAAGAGCATTCTAGGCCTGGGGAACAGCCAGTGAAAACTGTCAGAATTAGGAAACCAAGTCCAGAAGGTAGTGCCTATAATCTCCATAATAATAACTGATATAAATTTGTATTGTGATATATAGTTTGCAAAGTATTTCAAATATATTAACTCACAAAAACCCCTGTGAGGTAGGTACTTCATGTATTATTCACATTTTACAGATGAGGAGACTGAGGCTCAGAGGTTAAGCGAATTCTACACCATCGTACAAATAGGAATCTGTCAAGGACAGATTGGCTTGAATCCAGCTGGGTCTAGTACTCTAACCACTATATTTTGTTGCCACTCCATTAAAAATAATAAGAAGAAGAATCCTTCTTTGATCTTTGAAAAAAGAGTGACTATGAAACCTCCCTTGGTTACCCACTACCATGTTTCATGGCCCTGGCAGTTAATTTTTCTATTCAAAAATGATAAGGCACACACTCCATGTTGCAGCCAAACTGGACTAGTTATGGTTGCCTGAATTCAGCACAGCTGGCCCCCCTGTCTTAAATGCCCGCCTTCCTTCTGCCATTTCTAATAGGTAGCTTCCCTGAAGGCTCAGCTCAGGTGCTTCGTCCTCTGGGAAGCATTCCCAGATTTTGGTGATCTTTCTTTTCTCAAATTATCATACATTTACTTACCTGTGCAAATGTTGAGACCTCTCAGTAGAATGCAAGCTCCTTCAAGATTGGTCCTTGTTTTCTCTTTGTAGACCCAGCTGTTGGCCCGGTGCTAGCACGTGGTATGTGCTAAATGAATGCTTTTTAAATTGAAGTCTATTTTTAGCATTATTCTTATATCAAAACTCCATCCCAGCCAGAGTCTTCTGACATCATGATTTCAATGAAAAAACTGCATACTGTATTCTGAGGCAACTCTCCCAGCACCTAGGAAGAGCAAGCTCCTTGAGGACAGGAGCTGGTTTTTCTCTTTGTATTGCCAATGCCTCATAAGGTGTCTTAAAAATAATCAGAACAAATGATTGTTGGGTGGGATTTAATTGGAGTGAACGCAATAGCAATCTGCAGAATGAAAAGGATGCAGAAAAGCAAGAAAAATTCTCCTGCCTACATATTTCCTAAAGCTAAATTAAAGGCTGGGGGAAGAGGAAGGGTGTTGGGGGAAGAGCCTCTTTACAATACCACATGGTCCTGCTGCTGCTGGTGGACCTCATTGGCACCTTTTTCGGTGCATAGACATTTTCTTAGTAGGGAACATTTCTTTGCACATATTATTTACACACACAATACTCATGGGCTTGAGTTGAAGAGAAGGTCTTAGAATCCTGTTGTGCATTGAGCTTTGCCTATTTTTCTTCATTTGAGGCATTATTGGTCTCTATAGAGCACACATCCACATATGGCTTCATAAACCCAGCTATCCCAGTCCCAACACTTGCACTAGGATTTTAAAACCTCAGTAAAGCTTCCTCTCTTCTCTCCTGGCATTTCTCCTTTCCTCTCATCAGGGTTCTGCCTAATTTACGCTTCATTTGCATGGATATATTAGATAGAGCATTGGCCATGGAACAAACAAAGCCTAGGTTCAAATACTACCTCTGATACATAAGAAGTATGTGGCCATGGGCAAGTCACTTAAACTCTCTGGGCCTTGATTTATTCATCTGTGAAAAGGGAATAATAAGACCTGTAGTATCCATCTCACAGGACTGTTCTAAGGACCAGATTAGATCATATATGTAAGGTGTGATGTTTGTAATCCCTATGAAGGCTTGTGGATCACTTGAATTTGGGAGTTCTGAGCTGCAGTGGGACTAAAGCTGACCAGGTGTTCTTAGTCAGTCTGGTGCCAATATGAGGAGCCCCTGGGAACAGGGGACAACATGGCTGCCTGAGGAAGAGAAAACTGTTCTGATCAGAAAAACAGTACAGGTCAAAGCTTCCATGCCAATGGGCAGTGAGATTGGGCCCATGAATGGCAGGTGTTACCTCCAGCTTACATATAACTATGGAGATTACTCTTTAAAAAAAAAAACAACCAAGATATATGTAAATTGCTTTGCAAAATTTAACATCAGTTATGATGGTGGTGGTGACAATGAGGATGATAACTACCCACAAGATAGTCCTATCTTTCACTGAAAAGGCAAAACTCTTGTAGACGTTTCTCTGGTGCTGGGCCTCTTCCTCTCCAAGGTGGAAAGTGAGGCCCTGAAGCTGGAAAGAGTAACCTGGGTCAATTTTCTTTATCTATTTGTCCCATTAAAACAACAACAATAAAAACAACTGAAGACGTATTATATCAGAATGAAAATGTGTTTTCAGAAACGATAAATAAATAAATAATGCTGAGCAAATAAATAAATATTGGCAGAGCGAGATTGCGCTGAGGGAGTGTAGGTGGGGAGATCTATTTATGGTACCCTGGTGGAAAATACCACCAACATCTAAGTCAAAATGGCACGGGATTTAACTTTCCAAAGCGCTTCTAAAAAGGTCACTTTTTCCTTGAAATAAATGCACCGAATAGCATAAATCTACATCAGCCGTGTATCATGTCTTCCAGGTATTTCAAGAGATGAAGAAGGCCACCTTTAACCAGCTGAGAAATATTTTTCTGATGTCACTGCTGCACCATCTGGTGGCCAAAAGTGAAATGGCCAAATCCACACCACATTGTAAGGAAAATGAATACTTAAGGGCTGCCAAAAACTGTCCCAAGCACAGGTTTGACCAGAGGGGAAATGGAACCAAAGGAATTAAGCCTCGCTTGTTCTAAACCCACCCAGTAAAGATAGGATTAGAAGTTATCGCTTGCAATCATTAGACCACAGGCACACCTTCCAGCAACATAGAAAGGAAGGGAAGGAAAGAAGGAAGGACAGAAATGAGGATTTGTTAAGTAGCGACTACATGCCAGGCATGCATTAAGCACTTTACAAACATTCTTTCTCTCTCAACTCTCACAACAACCTTGAGAAGTATTATCCCTGTTTTATAGTTGAGGAAATGAAAGCAAGCAGAGGTTAAGTGACTTGACTAAGTTCCCAAAGCTAGTCGGTGAGGGAGGCTATATTTGAACTCAGGTCTTCCTGACTTCAGGGCCAAATGCTCTATCCATTGTACCATCTATCTGCTTCAATGCAGAGCACAATCCATTCCATGCTGGACCTTCTTCTGTGACTTTTGCCTATGCCCTCCAATAAATGTCCCAAAAGGAGTTCCCCCAACAGATTGAGGGCATTCTTCTAGTTCAGTGGTTCTCAACCTGTGGGTCATGACCCCTTTGGGGGCTGAACGACCCTTACACAGGGGTTGCCTAAGACCATCGAAAAACACGTATTTCCAATGGTTTTAGGAACGGAGACACCGTTCCTCTGTCTCCAGGCCGGTCCACCCACATGCAGAGTATTAAAGGGTAGTGGCATTAGGAAGGTTGAGAACCACTGCTCTAGTTGTCTTGACACCAATGGAACATAAAGGCCATGCATGGCTGGAATGATTCACTTTGGGACTGTTCCACATCTTTTCTGGGCCATACATTTCTCAAATGACATTCTTTGCACCTCTTCTCCTGCATAATTCTTTGTTTACAGTATGTTCCCACCTGCTCATGTCCACCATGGGCCTCTCCATTTCCCTTTGGGGGACCCTCAAATTCAGTTTGTCACAGACTGTGGTATTCCATGACTCAGAGCCATACAACATTATCAGGAGAATGACAGCATATTAAAAGATGGGCCTTTGTTCCAGGGAGAAGATTGATGTCACTGAAAAAACTGTGATTTCCCAAAGGAGGACCATTTCCTTCTTCTCGTTCAATTCTGGACACACACACCCCTTTACCTGGACTCTGAAGCATATGGAGCCTGATAACCAATGAAGAAATAGAAAGATAAAAAACATAAAATATAGACACACTCTATGGAAACTCTACAAATTTACTGACGCCATTGAGTTCTCTATTGCTTTCAAAAAGGTGCATAAGGGAAGTTTTCTGGTGATGGCAAAGGTGGAAGAGGTAAAGAAGTGGAGTGAGAGTGAGGCCATAAACGAGAGTCTATAAGCAGATGCCAGAAAGGGCGGGGTGTATGTGTCTCTTGTGAGGCAGCATTTTCTAGTAGAAAGAGCATTATTGGATTCAAAATCAAAATGGCGGTTGTAGTCCTATCTCTGCTATTTACTAGATTTTTTACTTTAACCAAGTCCCTCCATCTGTCAGAGCCTCAATTTCCTCATCTGTAAAAAGAAGAGATTGGATTAGATGGACTTTAAGATACTTCCAGACCTAAATCTATGGTGCTGTGCTCCTCTTTTGAGAATTGGGAGTTAACTTTGGCAAGTAAGAGGCAAACATAGCTGAGGAAAAATGAATAGAGGAAGAAATGCCGCTTGGGTATAGGAGCAGCAGCAAAGGAGGCCACAGCAAATAAAGCACCTTTCTAATGGCTTCATCCAAAAACAATCTAGGGAATCTGGAACTGACTTACTTGTGACAGAAACTGGCCCACTGGTGGAAAGTTCCACCTGTAAGTGGGCCAAATGCCCCTGCTCTAACATAGAGATGTCCTAAAATACACCTTTCGTGATATATCCCTTTTTTATTTTAAGTCCAATTTCCCACAGGAAATTGGAGGTGGTGAAAATGAAATCCATACTACAGAGAAATGCAATCTAAGGAGAAATATCTATAGCTAAAAACAAGACAGACAATATTAGTTTTCTTTCTAGTGTTCAAAAGAACATGTGACATCCTACAAGTTCAGGAGACTAGGGGAGTTTTTGTTGTTGTTATGAGAATAAATATTATGTAATTAATTGTAATCTTACTGATGTGCTGATGAGATCCAGACCCCTAAAAGGAAAAGACCACATCTTTGAAAGCATCCCAGTCTCTGAATTTTCTGTACATTTCAGCAGCCCAGATCACTGGTACCTCCGTCCAAACACAACTGGCCAACCCCAGCCCACCTAGATCACCTAATTAGCTTATGGAACATTCCTTTTGCTGTGGCACCTGGCCCGCCCCAGACTATTTACGGCTCTTTAATCCCATCCAGATCCTTTCACTGACCTTTTTCTTCCAAACTTAGAGAACGCAGATTTTATCTGTTTCCTCCATAGAATCATTCCCCCCATGGACAAGCGGTAAAAGGACATAAACAGTTTTCAATCACATAAATTGTTTCATTAATATTGAAACTAATGCAAATCAAAAAACATCACTGAAATTTCCCCTCACGTCCAGGAAACTAGCAAAGGTGACAAAATATGAAAAGAATCCATCTTACCCCTATTAAGTCACTAGAAACCTCACCCACCACTATTGGTGTTACGATAAACCTTGTCATTTGACTGGAAGAAGGTTTGAACACATGAATTTATTCCAGGCAGATGGCCATACTGAATCCTGACATTTCAGGGTTCCCAGCAATCCTAAACCAAATCATTACCATAAACCTAGAGAAAGGGCTAAGAGAGAGGGAGTACAAGATTCAGTGATAAAGTCTTTATCCTTCTTGACCTTTCTATAGGCACCTGAGTTGTGGGCCACCCCTTCCTTTTGGGGTAAATTCTCTGCCCTTGAACACTACATTCTCATGGTACTCCTATCTGATAACTTCTTTGTTTTTATTTCTGGCTCCTCCCACCCTTTAAAAGTAGGTGCTCCCCCAAGGTCCTCTTGCTGATCTTCCTCCAGGCTCTCTCCCTTGGGAATCTTACTGTTCCCATGGTTTTAATTATTACCTTCAACCAAATGATTTCCAAATCTGTTTCTACCCTGGACCCTGCCCTGAACTTCTGAATTCCAACTGTTTGCCAGATGTATCTTCATCTGAATATCCAAACCAACCCCTCAAATTCAACATGTCTAAAACTAAACTGTTTTCCTTCAAGACCTGTCCCTCCCTTAACTTTTCTCTTGATGGTGCTAGCATCCTGATAGAATGTAAGCTCCTTGAGGACAAATAAGGAACTGAGGCAAGTTTTTCCAGGGTCATACAGCTAGTAAGTGTCTGAGGCCGAATTTGAACTGAGGAAGACTTCTCTAAGAGGGTAATTCCTCCCACCTTGGTGAGGCTGACCAGAAGTCAGTAAATGAAGAGGTAAGGCTAGAAGATAAAAGAGTTAATAAGCATCAGCTGATGGGCAATTTCCAGGTGAATGGCAGTTCCTCAAAACAGAGAGATACACACACATATAGGGTTTTACACAGTCTTAGCAACATTACAGGCTACAAAAAGGAGCCTATGAGGTGAGGCTCCTCAACCACTTCCCTTATTTGGGAGGTTGAATAATATGGACAGGATGTCAGGTAATTTGTGGAGACAATGTCCTAATCTTGGGGTTGTGACTTGTTAACCTTGGTGTCTCCAGAGTTGCCCAAGATGAGTTTTATTCAGGAGGTAATGTTTCTTTGTTGTTAGTCCCATCAGACTAATATTTAGGTGGAAGAAGTGGTTTTTAAGATAGGAGAGGTTTTCTTCAAGATAAAATCAGTGGGTTTATCCTGCTATTGAATAAAATACAGACTGAGGGTCTGTCTATTTACACAGCCATGTGGCATTCTATTTTTTTTAAGCACTAAGGTTACTTTAATGGGGAGAAGATGTTTCTTCCAAACTTACAGCACACAGATTTTATCTGTTTCCTCCATAGAATCATTCCCCCCATGGACAAGTGGTAAAAGGACATAAACAGTTTTCAATCACATAAATTGTTTCATTAATATTGAAACTAATGCAAATCAAACCATCGCTGAAATTTCCCCTCACGTCCAGGAAACTAGCAAAGGTGACAAAATAGGAAAAGAATCAGTGCAAGATGGGCTGAGGGAAGATAGGGCACTAACACGCTCTTGATGGAGCTATGAAATGGCCCAATTATTCTAGAAAGCAATTTGGAATTATGCTAAAAATGTGACATTTTATGTCTACACCCTTCCAACAGCTAGATTAGTCCCACTGAAATCCAAATATTCATAGCAGCATTTTGAATAGCCACAAAGAACTGGAAACAAAGCAGATTCCCATCAAAAGGGGAATGGGTTGGACAAACTGTGGTCCATGGATATAATGGAACATTACCGTGCTGTAAGAAACAATGAATATGATGAATACTAGGAAGACATATGAACTGATGCCAGATGAAATAAGTCAAACCAGAAAAGCAATATGTGTGATTACAATAGCATAAATGGAAAGAAAAGGAGCAGCAACAAAATCAACACTGAATGCTGCAAAATTATAATTATAATGGCTAAGCTTGGCCCCAAAGGCTAAGACACTTTGTTTTGAAAGACACATGAGATCATGATTGTAAAAAACAATATATAATATCAAACTTCTCCATATGTTGATTAGTTCTGCTGAACTTTAAAAAAAATGTTATTATAAGGACGGACTCTTTGGAAGAGGGTAAGGGAAAGGACACAATGAGAAATATAGGTGATATAAAAGCAAAATATATTAATAATAATTTTTTTAAAATTACTTTGAGGGACTCTATCAAATCCCTTGCTCAAGTCCAGATAAAGTATAGTTGTAGCATTTGCCACAGCAAAGCTGTCAAAAAAAGGAAATACGGTGAGTTGAACATGACCTGTTCTTGATGGAACCAGCCTGCCTCTTGGGAATTACCCTTCTTTTTCTAGATGTACACTAGTCATAGCTCTAGAATTTTCCCATGAATTGAAATCAGCGTGTTGACCTGTAGTTTTGTGTTCTTCCCTTTTAGAAAAATTGGGTAATTTAACCTTCTGAGGTGCCTCCTCAGGTCTCTATGGTTATTTAAAAATCACTAATTCATCAATCACATTTCCAGTTATTTTAGTACATAAGGGTACGATTTATTTGAGCCAAGTCACTTGAATTCATTAAAAGCAAGAAGATGTTCTCCTGATGTGTTCCCCTGATTTATTCTGGGGATGGATCAGTCAGCAACTTTTTATTAGGTTCTATGCTAAACCCTAGAGATACAAAGAAAAGCAAAAGATAGTCGCTGCTCTCAAGGAGCTCACGGTCTAACATGGAGACAACAGACATACAACTACGCATAAATAAGACATATACGGGATTAAACTGGGCATTTGGCCTTCTAGGTCCTCAAGGGCAGCCGTTTGACTGAATTCAAACTTCACAGAACAAATCCCCTTAATAAAAAAGATTTGTTCTGTAAAACTTGGACTCAGTCAAAAGGTGGCCTTTGAGGACCTAGAAGGCTACATGTGGCCTTGAGGCTGCAGGTTCCCCACATCTGAACTAGGGGTAATCTCAGCAGGAATACACTAGTCAAGGGGAATAAAAACAAGATCACTCCACCCAAGAGCAGCAGGGGGCCAGAGCCCAGCTCTGTAACAAAATCAGTTCACAGGAACTAAGGTTGAAGTGATGATAAACAAAAGAAAACGCCGACCTGTATGACAAATCGCCAGGCCTAGAGATGCCCAAAAAATCTATCTTAGAAAGAATGAGTCCTGCCATAAAAACTTCAAGCTGAGACTAAAAGGAAAAAATGGATTTTCCACAGGGATTACATGGTACAAGCATATTTTTAAAACCCCCTTTTTGGTTTCTTTAGCAGTATGAAGAAATAATATTTTCGTCTAACGCCCTTTCCAGACTCCTGGGAAAAGGACCCTGAATAGGTGGGTGATACTCGGGACAAAAAAACAAAAATACTTTTCTTAGGGAAATAGATTAAAATGGTAACAGACCTTTCCACAAAGAATAACTCCAGTCCACTTTACCCTTGGAATACTTCGGTTATTGACCCAAGTAAGTGTAGTCTCCTGAAGTGATTGGCAGACTACCCTTCTCCATTGAGAAAGGATTAAGATGTCTACGGAAGGAAGGTGTTCCCATGGTTTAACTCCAGAAGTAGTCCAGGAAGAATGATCTGGTTAATCAGTTGGTTAATCAAATAATAATGATTAACTAACTAATCAATTCTAACCCTGACTGTATTTTATGACATCTTTTCCTTATTCAAGATCCTATAAATGTCACCTGAAATCTTCTAAGGGCAGAATTACATTATAGGGCATGGTGGGCATGATGGAATGTCAATTTGGACATCTATCTCTCCAAACTATTAATGTCTTGAAAATAGATTAGTATAAAATTAAAGATGTTTCTGGAAGACTTGAACCTAAATTGCAAAGTACAGTATTAGTATTAATATATTTTTTTCTTTGACAACACAAATACCTAGAATAAATGAAGCAAGAATTTTTTAAAAATCTGAGGAAAGATACAGAAGGAGAATTAAGTAGGTAAGAAGAGAAAGTGGTAAACCTCACCTGAGAAACAGAATCCCTGAAAACTATAATAGACCAAAATGAAATTAGTGACTCCATGAGACAGCAAACAATATTAGAAAGAAAAACTCCAGATTGGAAAAACAAAGAGAAAGAAAAGGAAATCTAAAACAGATCTTTAGTGAAAAGAGAAGAGAAGAATGGAGATGGAGACAGCAGTGAGAAGAGGAAGGGGAGAGAGAGACAGGGAGAAGCTAGATGCAGAACAGGGGAGTATACTGTCAAAGGGGATAATGGTATAAGAACAGAGTAGTACACCGTTATCATATGCCACAGACAGATCAAGAAGGATAAGGACCTGACAAAAAAAGACATAATAATAGCTGGCATTTATGTAGTGCTTTACATATGTTATATCATTCGATCATTATAACAGCCTTGTAAAGTGCTACAGGAATACCACAGAGATATTGTGGGATCAGTTCCAGACCACCATAATAAAGTGAATATCACAATAAAGTGAGTTACATGAATTTTTTTGTTTCCCAGAGGCGTGTAAAAGTTACGTTTACACAATACTGCAGGTGTAAAATAGTGTTACATCTAGAAAATTATGTGTGCAAAAGTATTATGTCTAAAAAAATGTACATACCTTAATTAAAAAATACTTTATTGCTAAAAAAAAAATAGTAACCATCATCTGAGCCCTTCAGTAAGTCATGATCTTTTTTTTTTTTACGGTCTTAAATGCTTTTTATTTTAAACAGCAATTTTTACCAATAACAGCTTAGAGTTAATTTTATTCTCATCTACCTATAATAAACAGTAAAGCTCTACTAGGTCTTTTAATACATAAGGGATATCAT
>CM053580.1:67998374-68061860 GCA_028627135.1 Pseudochirops cupreus | reverse complement strand
GTTTATTGGAGGCCCCTGGTGGGGGTGCTCTGGCTGCGCTCTCCTCCTTCCTCTCTCTCCCATGATCTTTCTTTTCCCCAAAGAAGGAATCAAGGGTTTGGGAGCTGTTCTTACTTTGCTTCTTATGCTTATTCTTACTCATGGTTGTTCAGTCCGTGATTTTTTTTTAATCTCTGTGGGGCTCTGCTTCCAGAAGGGAAAGCTCTGTCCCAAATCGCTGGGGTCCTCCCGGCTGCCGTAGCTCTCAGGAAGATGCTGGGACTCTTCCTAATTACTTCCGGCTGACTGGATAATGAAGACTCCAAGAAGGAGGCCCAAGACGGCGATCCGGATCCAGGCCGCTCAATGCGAGAGCACTGGCCTGAGAATAATCGCTAAGTCCCCCTGCTGTCTGCAGGCCGCGGGCAGGAAGCTACAACGCGGAGGCGAGGCGGGTGCAAAACCTCTGCCTTTGGCTTTTCCACTCTGGAGACTGCTTATCTCCCCCTTTCGCAATCGTCACTCACAGCTGCTGCTAATCCGCTCACCTGAGAGGCTCCTCCACTCCTCCCGTCCAGCCGCCCCCAGGGCACAGCCGTGGCTTCAGGGCAGGCTGGTTTCGGTTCGCAGTGCTGATACGGTTCCTCGTAGCCAAGCTGACTTTAGTGGGAAGTATCTTTGTGTGCATTTTGGAGTTCTAGGATTGGTTTAGAGTCCTGTTTTGTGGGTATTTTGGGGTGGCTATGTGAGAGCTGCGATATGTTGCTGCTGCTACGCCGCCATCTTGGCTCCGCCCCCCAGTCATGATCTTTTTGCTGATGAAGAGTCTTGCCTCCATGTTGATGGCTGCTGATTAATCAGGGTGATGGTTGCTGAAGGTTGGGATGGCTGGGATGATTTCTTAAAATGAGACAACAATGAAATTTGCCACATTGATTGACTCTTCCTTTCACATTGTAGGGTGTTGACCTGATTTCAATGTTGTTGTGTCTCAGAGAATTGGGAGGCCCGAGGAGAGGGAGACAGGAATGGTTGGTCAGTGGAGCAGTCAGGACACACATAACATTTATTGATTAAGTTTGCTATCTTAAATGGGCATGGTTCAAGGCATCCTAAAATAATTACTAAAGTAGCATGAAAGTTCATTGATCACAGATCACTGTAATAGATATAATAATAATAATGAAAAAGTTTGAAATATTTCAAGAGTTACCAAAATGTGACACAGAGACACAATGTGAACATGTGCTGTTGGGAAAATGGCATCAATAGACTTATTCACCACAAGGTTACCACAAACCTTCAATTTGTAAAAACCCATTATCTGTGAAATGCAATAGAGCAAAGTGCAATAAAATGAGGCATTCTTACATTTTACAGATGAGGGAACTGAAACTAAGAAAGGGTAAGTGACTTGCCTAGGGTCACACAGCCAGTGAGTGTCTGAGGTGAGATTTGAGCTCTGGACTTCCTAATTCCAAATCCAGCACTCTGTCCACCCAGATATCTAACTCATTATATTGGGTTTGGTGATAAAAAGCCCATTAATGACCTTATAAAGAATTGTCATAGCAGAATATTGAGAAGACAAACCAGATTTCAAAGACTGGAGAAGTGAATTATGTGGTGATGGGACGTGGACCCTTAAAAGAAAAAGACCATGTCTTTGATAGCAGCCCAGTCCCTGAACTTTCTCACACAGCCCAGATCAATGGCACTTCACCCAAGACATCTGGCTTATTCCAGCCTGTGTAGATACTTAATAATCCTTTTAATTGCCCTTTCATTGTGACTCTCTAATCAATTAATTCCATTCATTGTCTGCATCTGGCCTACCCCAGGCTACTTACCACTCCTTAATCCCATCTAGATCTTTTCACTGACCCTTTTCCCCTTTTTTGTATATAAGTATGTCCCATCCTCATCAAATTCTCAGATTCCCTAAGAATCTTCCTGCTCCTACTGGCATTACAATAAACTGCTCCTTGACTGGAAGAAGATTTGAGTGCTTAAATTCTGTCCAGGCAAACCCCTTGAACCCTTACATTTTGGGGTTCCCAGCACTGCAAACTGCATCATAAGTAGGTATAGATGAAGTGGGAAGAAGGGAGAAGTAGCAGCAGAGTGTTGTACACTCTTCCAAAGGAAAGTGCCTTACATATGAAAGATATTATCTTTTAAATTCCCACTGCTCAAGAATTTGGCCATAATACCCTAGGAAGATCAAGGAGTCAGTCATGGGAAGATTAGCAAGTGACTCCTTCCCACCCCTCAATCCCTTCTGTATATGCATAGATGAATTTAAAAAATGTAGGATAGAAAGAGTAAGGGAATGCCTGGTCACATTGGCTGTCTGCCCACTGAGAAACATCAGAATGACTCTGCTATCTATAGAAAGCAGAGAAAACAGCTGTGGTTGGACCCACTGCTCACAGATGTTCGGGTCATTCTTCCTCCTTCAGGGTACACATGCTGAGTCAGCACTGTGAACTCTCCAAGGTCCTAGGAAGTACTGGTCATAACGGATATTTGGGGGGAGGAAACAAGAGGTGGGAACTGAGGGACCACAGAGAGAATGATCTGGGGTCGGGGAAGGGACACTACCATAGCACAAGAAAGAAGGAAGCAAATAATATATGGGACTATTTAAGTATGAAGATCACAGAAAAGAGAAGGGGAAAGAAAATAATGAGTGGAGTGAAAAGAGAACTGAAAAACAAAGGCAATTTAAAATACTTAACTCAAAAGGAGAATATAGAGAAAGGAAGAAGAAAAAAATTAAAAAGTATAATAATCACTAGCAATATATTCTCAAATTTCAGTATTAATATAGATGGGAAAGAGGTGAAGCTGAAAAAGCCCAGACTTGGCACATACTAGATCTCTGAACCTGGCAAGGACAACATCTCAGAACATCAATTTCCTTATCTATAGAATAAGGATAACAGAAGCAGGTATATGGTACAGTGGATAGAGTACTAGACTCATAGTCAGGAAGACCTGCTTTCAAATTCAACCTTAGACAATTACTAGCTGTGTGTCCCTGGACAGATCACTTGACCTCTCTGTGCCTTACTTCTTCATCTGTAAAATGGTGTGAATAATAGTAGCTCCCCCTCGCTGCCCCCATGATAGCTCTGAGGAAAAATGAAATCTATTTATAAAGTGCTTTGTAAACTCTGAAATGCTATATGAACGCTAACTATTATTATTATTTGACAAGGACTATTATGAAGTGTTTGGGTTTTTTTTTTGTCTTCCTAGAGGGGAGAAGGCAGGGTAATTAGAGTTCATACAGCTAGTAAGTGTTAAGTGCCTGAAGTCGGATTTGAACTTAGATCCTCCTGACTCCATGACTGGTGCTCTATTCAGTATGCCACCTAGCTGCCCCGAAAGTGTTGGTTCTTAAATCTCTGCAGATATGGGAGCAAATCTAATGATGCTGATAATATATAAGAATGATAATAATATATAATTAACATGTCAGTAGAAAATAAGCCCTGCCTTTAGTGTACAAATTAAATCTGAAAATAGAAAATAAAACTTGAAATCTAATCCTAACCTTCTCTTCCACTCATATTTTACAATCTGCGATTAAAGTAACAGCCTTATAAGGTACTATTATTGTCCCCACTTTATAGATGAGGGAACTGAATCTAAGAATAGATAAGTGCCTTCTTTGTATGTAGTCATTTGCATGCTGTCTTCGCCATTAAAACGTGAGCTCCTTGAAGGCAGGGACTTTTCTGGCTTTCTTTGTAAGCCTACCACCACCACCACCACCACCATCACCATCACCATCACCACCACCACCACCATCACCACCACCACTACCACCACCACCATCACCACCATCACCACCATCACTATCATCACCACCTGTAACAGTAATAAGATTTGAAGTTCCTTTTATATTGCTAAGCTAAGAAGTACTCAGCTCCTAGTTCAGAGTAAGCCTCTGTTAAAGAAACAGAAGGTATGAAATCCTGTCTCCTGTTGCTGACATAACAGGAAGGGGTTGAGCAGGGAGGAGCAATACTGTATATAAGGAAAAATCCAGAGAGGGAAAGTGAGAATTTTTTGGGACAGGCATCTATCTGGAGGCTGAAGCTGCTGCTGCCAGGGAGGCTGAAGAGGAGCCAAGGAGGCTAAAGAGGAAAGCCCCTCCCAGGCCAGAGAGAATGATTTTGATTTTGAAAACCTGGATGGAGTGATCTTGATTCTGGGAACCAGCCAAAACTTCTGCTGAGTCCAAGGGCCAGTAAGAGTTGATAAAAGACTGAGGAAGCATGATTGTGAAGGATTTAAGACTTTGTCTGTTTGTGGCTTTGTTAAGCCTTGTCTTCTCAGAACAGAGACTGTGAAGGATTTGAGATGGATTGGACACTGTGGGCTCCAATGTGGAGCAAGAACTGCACAGGGTCCTGGACAAGGACCTGGGAGCTGTCTGCCTTTGAACCCAGGTGACAGTTCAGTGAATCCAGGGGATCATTCACATATGTCCAAAGCTTACCTCTCAATCTGCCTCAAGAGAACCTTGAGCCTATTAGAATTTCATTGACCAGGCTGCTAAAGTAGGAGTTAACAGATATAGACTTATTTGCATACATGCACATTACACAGAGATAGATAGTAGATAGATATGCAGATAGATGTAAGCCCTGAAGTCACCTACAGATGAGAGCTCTAAGATTCTTACCTGCTCCAAATGCAGGCTCTTATGTACCTAGTTTAGGCTGTTAGGATGTCTGATACCAGAAAATTAGACTACGCAGTTCATGAAGCATGGGGTCTGTAGTCAGGAATACCTGAGTTCAAATGTCACCTCAGACACTTAATAGTTGGGTGACCCTGGGAAAGTTATGTAATCTTACTTAGTCTCAGTTTCCTTATCTGTAAAACAAGAATCATAATAGTATCTACCTCCTGAAGAAGGTACACCCACAAAGAGGGTTAGGGTTGCCTGAGACCCCAAAATACCAACATGCCAGGTCCTGCCAAAAGAATTCCACTCAAGTCTTCTCAGTCAAAGAAAAGTAAAGTTTATTGAAAGTTCATTAAAAGTTCACCATATGGAGTAGACTCTTAAGAAGCCAGTCTATGCTAGGTCATTCTATGGCGCTTTCACAAAGCAAGTCTGTGCTAGGGCATTCTGTGGCGCTCCCATACCACATGGAGGGGAGATGGGATTCTATAAACAGAAAGGTTGTGGGAGGAATCTAGGGGTGGTCTAGAGGAGGAGTTTGGGGAGGGTCTTCAGGAGGAGTCAGATGAGGTCAGACTCCAGTAATGAGTTTGGGGAGGGTCTTCAGGGGTCCAGATGGGGTAGGACTCCAGTAATGAGTGATTAAGGGTGGGAAGTTGCTGGAGGCTACCTGGAGACCATAGATAAAGGTGAGCCAGGCCAGTTCAAGGGTGGGAACTGGAGCATTAAGGGTGGGAAACTATTGAAACAAAGGAGGGCTAAAGACTTGGTCGGAGACACAACTTAAGGCCCATAACCTTAGGCAAATGCCTTCCCTTGGGGAAGATTCAAGAAGAGCTCAAGGAGGGTCCCAGAGCCTGTACCTCAAGGAGAGCTCAAGGGGGCTCCCAAAGCCTGCACCTCATCACCTCCCACAGTTGTTATAAGGAGCCCTTTGCAAACACTGATGTTCTCTCTAAGTGCTCCATTTTAATTAATGTGTGTCATGTATGTATAGTCCACATTTTATGACACATGCATCATCTATATGTTATATATAATGCTATATGTTACATATGTACATTTATAGTTGTGTTATGTGTATCTATAAGAATGTATTAGTGTGTGAATATATACACATATGCATATATAACACATATACATATATACACACACATATGATATGTAACTGGAACTGTGATTTCATCCAGTCAGGAGCTCCAGGTGAGGAATTTCTTCTTCTAATAATGTAGGTCAACACTTTCTCTGCAACTTACAGTCCCAGAGAGTTGCCTAGGGGCATTGAATAGAGGAGACTGAATTTGAATCTAGGTCTTTCTAGTTAATACTGAAGGCTTAAAAATACTAAAGTAGAAAAAACTTTGATGAGAAGATGGCGGCAAGGAATAAAGATAAAACATAAACTAGGAAAATAGAAAGAGAAGGATATTTAGATTTAACCTTTCAATTATTTAAGCTGTTCCCCTCATCTACCTATGGGATTATGCAAATTTTTCTTGGGTTATACTTAGAGGAAATCTTTTGATTGAAAATCGGTATTCTTTTCATACATAAAGGCGGGAACCACCTACTTAGATGCAGGGTATAAAACCCTTAAGCTAGAATACACAGCAGGATCTGCCTTATTGGGCATGAATGTGCCAATGAATGCTTTGTCCTTGTCAAGTCTTTACTGTAATTATACATCTCCTTAGTGATTTCAATGGAAATGAAGCTCTGAGGGGTTCTTAAGGAAGAGATGCAGAAACCACAGAGCAAACCTCTTTGACTCAGCCAGGTAACTTGGGACTCCCCTCAGTTTGATTCCTGGAGAAGAAAAAGGAAAAGTAACTAAAATAAATCTCCTCTTTAGAGAGGCCTAAAAACCTTCGAAAGCACAGAGGGCTAAATTTACATCTTCTACCTCTACAAGCTACCTTCTTTTCTTGTTAACAACCTATCTTTGAGGTTCAACAAAAATGAACCACTCTCCTGCCTGGGGAAAATGTGGCTTACAGATACAAGCAAGAAGATAGTTAGACCTGGGTAACCTCCTACCTCCCACCAAAAAAAAAAGGGGGGGGGGGAAATGATAATGTGCTATAATGTAAAAGCTACATTGTGAGTGCCCAGAATTTACAATGCATTTTATTTACAATATTTACAATGCAGCTCCTGAGGGAACTGGTGAAGCAGTAGGAATGGAGTGCTGGACTTGGGAGTCAGGAAGACCAGAGTTTAAATACAGCTTTAGACGCTCACTAGCTATGGGGCCCTTGTCATGTGGCTTCACCTGTTTGCCTCGGTTTGCCTCACTGTAAAACAGACATAATGCCTGCAACTTACCCAGGCCTTGAGGAGTATTTCTCCCCCTTCCCATATCCATACAATGCTATGATCTAAGGAAGAAAATATGATGTAATGTATGATGTAATGGAAGGAGAGGAAGACCAGACCTCAAGTCCCAGTTCTGCAACTATCTATGTGTTAGCCTGGCAAATCATTTCATGCCTCAGTTTCCTAGAGTATGAAATGAAGGGCTTGATCTAGATGAGGGGTTCTTAACCTGTGTTCCATGAACTTTAAAAAAATATGTATTTTGAAAAATGCATTTCAATATAATAGTTTTTAAAAAATTCTTTTCCTTTCTTTCCTCTGTCTTTTATCTTATTCATTCTGAGACATGGTCCCTCGACTTCACCAGACCCTATCAAAGGGGACTATGACATAAACAGGTTAAGGATCCCTGAAAGACATGGTTGCTAAGCTTCTTTCCAGCTCTGTGAGTCAGTAAAATTCTGTGACCTTTATTTAGGTAGAGGTTTTAGAATGTAAGCCCTATGTGGAAGAGTTTGCTTTGCTTTTGTCCTTGTAACCCCCTTTGCTTAGGACAACGCCCGGCATACAACAGGTACTTCATAAATGTTAGCTGATTGATTGACATGTACTTTTTTCCATAGACCTCACCTTTAGGTCTAAAAAGTTGCATAGAGAATTCGGCCAACTTGACTTTCTCAGCTGAGGGGGGTGGAGCCAAGATGACGGCGTAGGAGCAGCAGGAAATCACAGCTCCGACACAGCCACATCAAATACCTAAAAAATATGACTCTGAACAAATTCTAGGGCTATAAAACGCACACAGATATATTTCCTGCTGAAGGCAGCTCAGCTCAGAGCAACCATTTCAACTCTGAGAGCAGAAACCAGCCCAGTGTGAAACAGCGGCTTTTGCCCTGGGGGCGGCTAGATGAGCTGAGCCCTGCCCCGGCTGGAGCTTCGGGAGAGCGGATCTGCAGCAGCTGTGGCAGTATCCAGAATTATTAAGCCATAAGAGGAAAGGACTAAGGTTAGTGGAACTTGGCTAAGAACCGGGGAAGAAAAGCAGGTCCGGCCAAGCCGCCTCCAGGGTAAAGAAGCGGAAAGCAGAGGTTCTGCACCCGCCTCCACATTGCCGCTTCAGAGCTCCCAGCCTGCAGACAGCAGGGGGGCCAAGCGATCGTTCAGAGGCCAAGTGCTCTCCCATTGAGTGGCCTGGATCCAGATTGCGGTCTTGGGTGGTGGTCCTGGGGTTTTTTTTTTCAGTGAGCCAGAGCTGGGGAGGGACCCAGCAGCCTCCTGAAAGCCCCAGCAGCTGGGAAAACCCCAGAGATTTGGGACAGAGCTGTTCCCTCTGGAAGCAGAGTTCCATAGAACTAAAAAACAAACAAACAAACAAAAACCATTGAATGGCGACCATGAATAAGCATAGGAAGCAAAGTAAGAACAGCAACCAAACGCTAGATTACTTCTTCAGGGAAAAGAAGGAACAAAGCAGGGAGAGGGAGGAAGACAACACAGTCAGAACTCCCACCCCAAAAGCTTCCAAGAAACATGAAGATTGCCAAAAAGCTAGAGATCAGCTGAAGAAAGATTTTGAAAACCAAATGAGAGAAGTAGAAGAAAAACTGGGAAGAGAAATAAGAATGATGCAAGAAAATCATGAAAAGAGAGTCAACAACCTGACTGAAGAAATTAACACCTTAAAAAATAGATTAACTCAAATGACAAAAGACGCCCAAAAAGCCAATGACGAGAAGAATGCCTTAAAAAGTCGACTTTGCCAGACAGAAAAAGAATCTCAAAAGCATTCTGAAGAGAATAACTCCTTCAAAATTAGAGTGGGGCAAATGGAAGCAAATGACTTAATCAGAAATCAAGATACTATCAAACAGATCCAAACAAATGAAAAAATGGAAGGCAATGTGAAATATCTCCTTGAAAAAGACTTTCTCAGCTGAAAAAAACATGATTAGGGGCAGCTAGGTGGTGCAGTGAATAGAGCACCAGCCCTGGAGTCAGGAGGACCTGAGTTCAAATCCAGACTCAGACACTTAACACTTACTAGTTGTGTGACCTTGGGCAAGTCACTTAACCCCAAATGCCCTGCCTTCCTCCCTCCAAAAAAGCAAAAAACAACCCCCCCAAAAAAACATGATTAGAAAATGTAGCAGAAAAGAAAGGGCAAAGCACCTTATCTTGAACTAAGTTAATGTCAGAGCAGCTGTCCAATCTCACCAATGCCATCAGAAGCTTGAATTAAAAGATGCACAGTTTACTCACAATGCAATACCCAATAAAGCCCACTCTTCTCTGTTTGTTCCTTTTATCTAATGGCACGAAAATACCCCTTGGAAAATTTCTGTCAAGAAATTACAGGAAAATGGAATAGGATTATGAGATGTGTCATTATCTCTGTTTTTAGCCAAGAAGGGAAGAAAAACACATACATACAAATGAAATGAGTATTCATAACTACCATCACACATGCACTTCCCAATTGTGTTATCAAGGAATTTAGAATAAAAATGAAATAGCGTTCTAATATTCCACATTTCTGTTTCAGTTGGAAAGGCCCATTTGGCATGTTGAAGCATGGGGACTTTGACTGTTTACCCTCTGCATATATTAATCCCTTTGCCATTTACATTGGTGCCTCTTATTTATATGTACATTTGTTTTCCTTATGAAAACAATAAAGTATATTTTCCTTCAAAAAGCAAGAATATCCTTCCATGTTGGGGTGTCCCTTGAGATTCCCAGCTCCCTTTTACATGTTAGGAAGAAATACAATTCTCAAGAAAAGTTGATTATTACATTTGTTTATTTGCTGAAAAAATAATCCATTCTCTAGCTTTAAAATTAATCAGAGTATGAAGAAAGTTACTCGGAAAAATCTGACTGTCAAATCTAAGTTTAAGTAACATATCTCTGCTACAGTTTACTTCTACAAGAAATGTGATCTATGAGATGATGCTAGATTAACTGAAAATGTTCAAAGAAAATATTTTCCAGCCCTGAACCAATTTTGACATATTTTCAAATATAAGAGGTCTGATGAGAATACCATCAGTTTTCTGCCTCGTGATAATAAAAATAATATCAGTGGCACAGTGAATACAGTAGGCAAACCTCAGTTTGCCCCAATTCCCTCATCTGTAAAGTGGGGGGAAATCTTCCTGATTCCAAACCCAGCACTCTATCCACAGCTACCTAGCTGCCCCTTACAACCTCCTGTAAAAGCACTGCAGTGAGTACATGTGTTTGCACACACATACACAGGTGGGGAAAATTTTTATTGCTACTTTGCACTCAACCATTAGTAAATGGGCAGAAGAGAGTATTCAGGAGAAAGCAAGCTGTGTGACCCTGGGTAAATCACTTAACCCATTTGCCTTAGTTTTCTCATCTGTAAAATGAGTTGGAGGAAATGACAAATCACGCCAGTATCTCTGCCTAGAAAACCACAAATGGGGTCACAAAGAGTCAGATGTCATCCTGTTTGCCTCAGTTTCCTCATCTGCAAAATGAGCCATGGGAGGAAATGGCAAACCACTCCAGGACCTTTGCCAGTGGGGTCACAAAAAAGTTAGGCACAACTCAAATGACTGAACAAGAAAATGGGCTGAAGGAGGGTAAGGCGGACCCCCATGCTAACAGTTTATAGATTTGCAGGAGGAATATAACCCACAACTTAGATAGCTGGAGATGTATTTAATAGTATGTCAGATATTAGGAGGCATGCTGTTGGTATACTGGAAAAAATGCTGGCCCCTCACTTAGTCAGGAAACCTAGAATCTAGTTCTAGATCTGCAAGTAATTCTGTGTGCTTGGGCTAACTGATCCCCTTCTCTTGGCCTCTGTTTCATCATCTGTCTTAGAGAAAAACAAAAAAGGGGTTGACCTAGATGATCTCTTTCAGCGGTTCTCAACCTGTGGGTTATGTTCAGTTTGTAACAATGAAAATACATCCTGCATATCAGATAGATTCATAACCGTAGCAAAATTACAGTTATGAAGTAGCAATGAAAATAATTTTATGGTTGGGGGGGGGTCACCACAACATGAGGAACTGTATTAAAGGGTCGCAGCATTAGGAAGGTTGAGAACCACTGCCTTAGATTCTCTCAACACCAAAAGCACTTGCTTGGCAAATAGTAGGTGCTCTGTGTAGTTTGGGGGCCAGGTATGTGTTATCTAATCCAAAGACCTTAATAGACATAGAAAATAAAACCCAGCAAGATCCTACAGAACCACTCCAGAACAAATCAAGTCCTTCTTTCCTAGCAAAGATTGGAAAATACTTCCAGGAGATCATCATGTCTCACCATCTCCCTCTTCCACAACCATTAAAAAAAATACTTGCCTAGCCAGATTTACAGGAGGGAAAACAGCATATCAAATTATGTGACAGTAAAAGGTATAAAACAAGAGAGCCTCTCCCCTCCTTCCCCCACTACCACTCCACACTGAAGGTTTTACTCTAAGGCCTCATCTCAGTATGAACATGGCTATGGGTCCTCAAGGCTATGCTATGTGGATTCTATCTCTCTGGAAGAGTGTTGAGTATGAGTTCTGTGGCAGATTGTGTACCTGCTTGTGAGGATCATGCTAATTAAGCTCCAAAACCCATCATTGGAAAAGCATCCACTAGGTTATGAATTATTTAGTCATAGCAACACACATTTAACATGTGCTAAGACCTGAAGAAGCTATGTTGAATATTTTGAGATACTGAAATATAAAGTCATCAGGAAGTATTGATTAAGCCCCTTACTCTGTGCTAGGCATTGTGCTAAATACTGGGGATATTGTGGAAAAACAGCACCTTCTCTCAAGGAGCTCAGTCTAATGAGGGGGTAAAGGTACTGACTGGTCACTAGTTCAAACCCTGTTCTTTGATTATAGACATCAAAATGTTAAAAAACTGAAGTGATTTGGCTAGGATTGACCCTGCTGGAATCATGCAATGTTATTGAATGACAGAGAGTGAACTAGACCTTAAGTTTCCTGACTCCTAGATCAGTGCTCTTGGGTGAAATGCTAGTCTTGTGATATTTATTCAGTAACAGTTATGAAATTCAAGATCTTTCACTGACAGCCATTCATACTTTAAGGGGTAAGACTTTAAACAGCCAAAAGATTAGCATTAAGGTGACAGATGTGTATATAAAGGGCGCTAATGACTTTGCTAATTAGGGCCTCTGCTATACATATATAGTAATACTCCAATGGATCAGTGATCCCATCTAATTGGGTATTTTCTCCAACAATGCAGATCAATCCATCCATTCTCATCCATATTTTTCCACCAGTCTTCCATACAGGGCTCACTCAGTGTGGAAGGGGCCTTCTGTGTGCTTTTGAGACTGCCTAGATACCACTGGAGTTTGATGGTGACTATCCCTCCCTCTTCCTATTTGACCTGCCCAACTTTTTCCCCTCCACTCACACATTTCTCTGATTGTATCCTTTACACAGCTTCTCCTGCATAATTCCACACTGAAACATGTTATATAGCTTGAACATAACCACCACGCTCTTTGTGTGACTCTCAACCTCATCATTACATAATCCATTTATCATCTCTATTGATAGGGAATGTGATCCACAATACCTAAACTTATCATTGGAAATTTAAAGTGAAGTGTCTTTCCTACAGGGCTATCCACTTTACACATTGGCAGATAAGGTAGAAAGTGGGAAGCTGTCCAGCAAACAGGAGAAAGCTACAACTGAAATATACAAATCACTGCAAAGCTACTTCGCTCACAAAATCTTTTCTCAGAGCTGCTGAGAAACTAAAAACTGAAAAGGAATACTCAGTTTTCTCTTCCTTGACTTCCTCAGATCATTCCCAGGTCAAGATCCATAAGCAGAATGATGTATCCAGACAGAAGACAAGGAGCCAGAAAGAGAAGTAAATGATTTATACAGATTTATGCAATAATTAGTCCTGAATGATTGATTAATCAGACTCCAAGGCGGTTATTTCTGCAAACATCCTTAATTGGTAACAAAACTAATTCAGCTTTTCCACAGCCCCAACAAGTAAACAGGTATACAGGTATATTCCAATAAAAGGAAACTTACTTTACAGAAATGAACGATTAAGAAATTGGGACATGATTAAATTAAAATAGCCATGGGTGAAAGGAGTGGCTGTCACAGAGTAGAGATTCCTTTTTAGATACTGGAAATAAGGGCTTCCCAACTTTTTTCCTTTCAGATCATGCTTGTAAATTTCTGAATTTGATACAGTAAATTTAGAGGAGTGCTGGAAACAGAAGACACACTATATCCAATAATGAAAAGTAGTATAATATTGAAACGATTATGAAAGAAAAGGAGAATACCAGGACGACAGGCTGTGGGGGTTGAATTTAGGAACCAAAGATCAACTGTGCCCAGTTTAAGATAGTGGGAGAAGGGACGTAGACAGGAGAGGGACAAAGGACACTATGGAGGTCATCCAAATGGCTGAATTGATTTCTAAAGACCCTTACAACTCTAACAAATGAGAAAGGATGAGGAAGAATATTTCAGATAGAGGATAGTATGAACAAAGATACAGGTATGGACATGGGAAAAAAGTGAAGATTCAGCACTGTGCTAGGTACAATGGGGGATACAAAAACATGGTGATCTCAGCCCTTAAGTAGTTTTTTAACTAGATAAGAAGAATTAGAGTAATAAGAATCAAATCCTAACATGTATTGTACTCACAGTAAGTGTGTCATTATGGGATGCGTATATTGTATTCCTAAGTACGATAATGGAGATGTTGCCTTATAGCTTTGTTTCAATTCAATTTTGTATTTGTAATTTCTAGATCCGTAGTTAGTATGGTGACAGCCCTTATTCATTAAACTTGACATATGTAGGAGATACAGGACTCTATTCTGTTAAATTCATTTTCGTAGTAGATTTTCTACCACAGTGCACAGTAGTATGTTTACAATATTTTGCTCCATTAAATGGTACTTTGTATTATATAAGATGTGGGGAAAAAGGAAAAGAGAACAGGCCAAATTGTAATTTAAATAAATGGAATTTTAAGAACTAGATGTGTTCTGAAAGACAGGGAGCTTGCTTGTTTAGGTAAGTCACCCTTTGTGATATTTCCTCTTTTATTCTCTAAAAAAATATAGACAAATGTCAAATGGCCCAGCATACGACTGAATTCCCTCATTTAGAATGCTGAGCTGCTGGGCAGCTTCTCATTCACATGGCTTTTAAGTAACTATAGTAGAAAAGGATTGGATAAAGAGGAATTTCCCAGTGAGTCAGCTCTAAGAAGGGAACAGATTAATATTGCCTTAAGCTTCAGACCCACATATTCATGAAAGGTATAAATTAATGCAAATAGCAGGTTTCCAAATAATGCAGGCTAATGTTTTTAAAAGAATTGCTGCTAAATTTCAACAAAGCAGAGAAAAAGGGCCAAGGAGGTAGTGATATGTTCAAGAAGAGAAGTAAAAAGAAAATACATTCTTTTCTAAACTCTTAATTTTTGCTTCCACTTGCCAATCCATCCATAAGATTCGAATGCCACTCCTTCAAAGATGTCAGCTCAACATGGACATTAAGCTAATGAACATATCACATGAGGGTATGATTTTTTAATTTTTTTAAATTTTTGAGCCAAGAACTAATCTCTAAATGTCTGCACCTTGTTTTCAAAAGCATAATATACAAAGACAGAAAAAAAAAACAATTGGTCAAAAATTAACAACTCCATCTCTGGATAGTAGAGTAGGACTGAGCTGATCATAAAATCATAAATTCAGAACTAAAAGGGACCTTAGAGGCTATTTCCCTCTCTTTGTAGATGAGAAATATGAGGCTCAGAGAGGTTCCCACATTTACACAGCAAGGATTTGACTCCTTGTTTTTTGTTTGTTTTTGCTTTTTGGAGGGGGGAAGGTAGGAAATTGGGGTAAAGTGACTTGCCCAAGGTCACATGGCTAGTTTTGTGTTAAGTGTCTGAGGCCACATTTGAACTCAGGTCCTCCTGACTCCAGGGCTGGGTGCTCTATTCACTGCGCCACCTAGCTGCCCCTCCATGTTTTCTTCACTGCAAGTTCAGTACTTGATGATGCTGATGGTGCCTCATTAATTTCAAATACCCTTACCACATACCCTAAGTTTTAAAAGGAGAAAATTGGAATGAATGAAGCTCTAGCATCAATGGGCCACTGGTTTGATTTGCTATACCAATATACACATCTCTGGACTCATATATGTCATCTCACATATACCAGAGGTTACAATAGACCTATGGTATGCATCTTGTAGTCTATTAAAGATATAAAGACAATACCAAAAGGGCAGAATGCCTGCCTGCTCCTATATACGTGCATGCACTCATGCGTACACAAACACAAATTAGAGCCTATTATGGGGATCTTGCATATGAGGATTGCTCATGCTACTTGATAAATCGAGTCTTAGATTCTAATTCCAGAGATCCATGATTTAATTAGTACAAGAACTCCCTCTATTGAAGCAAATATAACACATCTATGACTAAGTAGATGGCATTTGCTATTGTACACACACAAAAAAATTGTCATGTATGGCCAATCTTTTGGTAATGAGATTCTCCATATGTAGGTGTCCTAAGTCCACAGACACACAGTTGCCATCCCTAGGGCCATATATCTGAAACCTTCCCAGTTTGATAGGAACTGCTGTCATATCTTGAAAGAACAGCTCTCAAGGATCTAGGATCATCTCTTTGCCATGATGAAACATATAAGGAGGACTTAGCTGAGTTCAGATATTTAAAAGGCAGTCACTTTGAAGAGGGATTAGACATGATTCTATTTGGCCGCAGAACCAGGAACAATGGGGTAGCAGTGGGAAAGAAGAAAGCTTAGGCTTTATGTAAGGAAAAACTTGCTTGCCATGTGAGCTATTCCAAAATGAACAGGGCCACTTTGGGAAGAAGTAGGTTTCCTCTCCCTTGAGGTTCCTGAACACAGTTTAAATGTTCACTTGTTGGGAATGTCACAAAGAGGGCTCCTGTTCAAGTGCTGGTCTCTTCTAACTCTCTGTCACTCTGGGATTTTTATAGACTTAACCTTCATATGTTTTTTTAAAAAATGTACACAACAGCTTCCCACACAAAGGGAGTGCAGAGAAATTTTTCAATCAATAAACACTTACCACCATAAGTAGATGTAAGGCAAGCTCTTTTGCATCATTCCCAAATGAAGAGGTTGCATTTTAAGAGAAAAAATAATTTTTGTCTTTGGCCTTGCAGCTTTTACAGTCAATCTTGTACCTGTGGAAATCCTGTGGAAATCTGGAAGGTGTGGTTTTCTGATGAAGTGAACTCTGGGGATATTATGTCAGGCAATGATACCTTAAAGGACTTTTGGGAAGGAACCGTAAGTTATGTCAGATTTCAGATTTATTCAGATTTATATAATTTATATATAATTCATATATGCATATATATAATTTATATAAATTCAGATTTATTTATAAATAAATAAAAACAATAGAGAAAAGTGCTGCGACATCATTAAGTTGGTCACCAGCTACTAAATAAATTAACCTGTTAGTTCAATCATGGAGGCGTGAAGATAAAGGCCAGACAAGCTTATTAAAAAAAAAAAAGAAAGTCATTCAGATAAGAAAGAATTAAAATGCAGCAGATAAATATCAACTTACATTAGATCCCCAGTAATGGAAATTACACTAAAGTAAAACAAGACTATTTCACAGCAAGATTTATTAATACATCCAAAAGAAAGAAAGAAAAATCATTTTGTCACACTATATACAGATAATACATACAGTGTTTTATACACATATTACATCAGTTTTTACACAAGAAAAATATACATAAAAATGTAAACTTTTGTATACAAAAACCCTTAAACAAATTAAACAAGGACCAGATAACAAAAGGAGACCAATCCATTATTATTTCATCAAATTTTTTAAAATGGTCATACAGTACATTCATTGAGATATATATGGAAAATGTGAGCCAAAAGTCTTCCTGTTTAAAGGGAAAATACAAACCAGAAGCCTTCCTGCTCCTAAAATGTGGTCCTCCAGCACACCTGCTTTAAAAGCCGTGGGTGTGAATTTTGATCAGAGCTGGGGGCTCTGGTCAAAAACCATTTCTCTCCTCATCTTGCTCCCACACATTGTTTAAAAGCGAGCGGTCTCTGCAGAAACAAGTGGCATCAGGCTTTTGTGCATCCTAACTAAGCTTTCAGCCACCACTAAGACAGAGGACAATTGAAGTTTGTATGTTCCCTTTAAGCAATTATTTTCTTTTTTTGTGAGCATTTTCAATGTATGGCATGTTAGCAAACTTTGTGTGCCAAGGTGAGAGGGGACAATGAAAAAGAAGGACTGGGGGAAAGGACTGCTAGTCCTCGCTACCGTGCAGCTACTTTAAAAAAAAAGAAAGACAATGAAAGTGTGCAAGCTGTCGTTCACTGTTCCATATGTGCTGCCTCCTCCTGGCTTCCCCACTGCAGCTGGTTCATAGTCTGTAGCACTCCAGCAGCTACACAACTGCCCCAAGACTCAGAATTCTGTTGTAAGGCTGCTTCTGCTATCTGGCTGTGGCTAGGCTAACTTTCCAAATGACAGAGACACAAACCTCTCTAGGACAGTCTTAAGGTATACTGTTAGTTATGTCCAATGTGTTCTGTAACATCTTGAAATGTACGATTGTCCATCTACCTTGTTTGTCTGTTATGTCTCAGAGAGGTAATCTGTTCTGCCATTCAATCACAAAATCAAACAGCAATGAAGAGTTTTCTTAATGTTCTTGCAATCAGCATGATAAATCACTGAAAAACACTTGAGGCTGTGGGTCTAACGAAGGGTTAGGCCTGTGTCCAGTATGAACAGTCTCATAATTCCTTTAACAGAATTCTTAGTGAAGATACTTTTAATTAAATAAATGAAAGGCTCACTTCAGACAGCTTCATGAGAAATCCACACTCTCTAAGGTGTATTTTGAGCAAGGCTAGGTAACAATGAGGTGATATTTTCTCCCTGCAGCAGGAGGAGAATATTTAACTCTCCTCAGTCAAATCAATTTTAGTTATCATTATATATTAATGAAATAAACAGGCAACCAATGGTGGACCACTATTGATCTAGGGGATAGTAGACAAAGTGTACTAAAGGAAAAGTTAGGGTGTCTTTGTAATTGAAATGGCCAGACTGGTTGTAGCACGTCTCTGTTCCAGAGACAGGAAAAACCACACAAGTTCTTCAAGTGCACTCCAGCTCTCTCCCACTCCCTCTGAACAGATGACAACTTTTAGGACCGCTTCCCTTGAGATTTAATTTATAACAATGACAATAAGGAAACAAACAAAAATAATAAATAAATAATTTCCCAATGACTTTAGATGACTTAAAATTTTTAAATGCTTTTTAAATAATTTTTCATAATGTTACACTTTTGACAATTTGTTACATTACACCTGCCACTGCAGGGACAATATTCCAGTAGGGGCAGCATTTTGCTAAATGTAAGAGATTGCCGTCCAAAACTCATACATGTACATGTGTATATACAGTATATCCACACTACTTATATACATATATTAATATACATATGCATGAGTATATGTCGAGAGCAATTATTTGTTGTCTCTGAATATCTATATATTCACTCACATAATATATACTAAAGACATACTGTGTGAGTATATATGCTAGTATATGTACACATGCTCCAACATGTATATATACACTTTGTTTCGTGTGTGCATAAGAGTTCAGAAGGCACAATTATAAATGGATGTAAAGTTTTCTACAAAACTGCAGCAAAGTTAAAACTCAATGTCACTATTGTGAGAATATCAAAGGCCATATTGCCAAGAATTTATCATATAAGAATGAGATTTCGCTAGAAGAGATGAGAATTTAAAGAGCAATTATAGTATGAATTAAAGCATGGGTTGGCCACAGACTTTAAGAGGCTTACATGTGGTTGAGTAGGCTTTTAACTGTCACTGAAAAAAGAAAGTGAAAATGGCAAGCTAACTATAACATGAATCAAAATTTTCAAATGCCAAATTAACAAGAGAATAAAGAAGGGAATAAACATGTTTTCTCTACAGACACTACTGTAACTTATGAAAAGCTTTAACTGTTACAATTCTTCCTCTTTCAGCAACGACCTTATAAAATTTTCTAGATGAAATTCCTAAATTGGTGGGACTTTTTTCAGATAGAATTTAAATCCACCTTTCCAAATCTGTGCAGTGTATACTATCGAGACCTAAGTTTTCTAGGAAACCTCTAAAATAAAGGCCTTTTAAAGAACGAACAACAGTGGTATCAATGAAAGACAGGGTGGTTAAACCAAATGCTTTGGACTAGAATGGAAGTGATTAAAGTGAGAGGAACATTGAAGTTTGGCTTTTAAAATGAAGAAAGTAAACCATAGTTGGTGGTGATGGTAATAAGGATCAGGGGAAACGGACAACAGAAATAATTTTTATAGGGCATCAATTGATTATAAACAGAAACAAGACAATAATCCAAGGGACTTCTATCCTGGGGAGTTACAGTGATGTGCCCTAGAGAGTCATTTTGTCTGGTTTGCAGTTTCATCTAGAACCCCATTGCTGACGTATTAATCTTGTTAACAAAGGCTATTTATCTATTATACACACACTTTTGGGGAAATATATGTATATAGCTCTATCTATATACACACATATACATACGTGTATATATAGATTTAGATTATACAAACGTATAAATAAACATAATACTTTTTAATCTTTCCATTGACAAGGGCAAGTTTACATTCAGCAAAGTGCCACCACATCTGATATACACATCTCTGTACAAATATACATTAAAAGGGTCTTTTCCCCTCTGTTGATGAATGGGGAATTTATTTTGGTAAATCCCATTACAAACAACTGAAGGGAGAATGGCACCAGTACAAACTCTCCTCTTTCATTTGCATGCTTATGTACAAGAAATATGCAGGAAACAAATTTTTTAAAAATCCACAGAGAGAGTGAACTTGGGAGATGCTGGAAAAGTACAACTGTAAAAAGAACCACATACAGAGCTTTCCTAGATTTTGACTGCATTTTAAGTAAATGTAGCTTCAAAATCAAATGACAAATATCTGTGTATTATGAGAAGCTGTTTTAAAAGATTTTAAAAATACATGATTTTCATTATTAAAAAATATGAATGAAAAATTCAGTAACCTCTATGGTTTTAGTTACTTCAAACTACTGGATATTACAGTGAAGTATAACAGAACAATGACTTTTAAAACCAAAATAAATAGGAATGTTTCTTCTGAAGTTAACTCTTAGATAAAGGTCTAAGAGAAAGCATCATCATCCCCAGACAAAATATGGAAACTCAAATTGTCCTAAATTCAAAAGGGATAGCCCAATTGAGATAAAAATATGTTGAAAATAATTTAAACTCTCCCTAGCTTTGAAACATAGTGAAATGATCCCACCAACTCCTCAGTAAAACAAAGATATGAAAATGGCATTCTTTAAAAAAAAATGCCTACCACAATATTTGTCAAAACAAAATAAGGATGATGGGCAATATTTTAAAGTCAGAATATAAAGTAATTTACTATTAACTTAAAAATTTACAACGGATATCTGGTCCCACTACCCCACAATAAAATACAGATAACACCTCATTTCCTCTCATTTTAAAACCAATAAAAAAAAAAAGAGGGGATAGAAGGGTGTCTTAGAGTCTGGTATTTCTCATGCCATTTTTTAAAAATGGAGCACAATGCAGGTCAATCAAAAGGTTTAAAATAAAATGCACATGATATCAGAGCTAGCCTTTTAACATAACATAATAAAGAATTTGGTGTATTTATACAATAGTGACAATGAGAAAATAAGTCCAATCCCCTCAACTAAATAAATCATATTTCTACAATACATTCCATCACCTTGTGTTGCTACTTTTCTCTATTTTACCCTACACACACATTCATCACACACACTCACACACACACACACACACACACACACTCCCCCAATGCATATTTTTGCATGTGTGTAAAACACAAATACATACATGCACACATGTAATTTAATTCTATTTTTAAGTCACAGTGGGAATTCCTTAGTGAGGAGGGGTAAAAAGTTCCTGAATAAGACACTGAGAACATCTAGATTTGACTTTTTCTCTCTTTTTGATTTCCCAACTTACAGAATGAACTGTAAATTAAAGAATAAATCCATAGGAAAAAAAAAGAGGTCTTACAAACTTAGTTCACAATTCCAGCTACAGTAGTTGGAGTTTTTATTTGATCTATGTATTTCTATTTACCCTGTAACTAAGCTTCTAGCCGTCTTAAGTGTAAACCACGATCATTTACTAAAGAATGAAATACTCAAGAATTCTATGAGCGGTAATAAATGGGCTAAAAGATGTTCTACATTTTGAGGCTGCAGGATACCATTTTATTTTATATATCTGCAAGGTAGCAAAGAATAGCTATACACCTTGACACGGCAGAGATCCAGTGTAAAAAGGTGCTTCACTAGTTTGTTTTTCACCAAAAAAAGCTTGTATATAATTTTATAGCTATTAAAACACATAGGAAACATAATTCATTACACTCAATACAGCTTTAGTATAAAACTTATAATTTATGAGGTGATGTTAATAGCATAAATTAATATACCTTTTTCTCTTAAAATCTACAATAAGTATTCTGAAAGCTCATTGGGGAAGGGAACTTTTAAATAAAACTTTTAAAGCTGAGCGTGATGGAAAAATATTCTGTATGCTGAAATTGAGATGAGAGCCCCAAGGAGAAAGAAAGAGTCTCTAGGCAAGACACTGTGGACTACAAAACTCAATGTGTTTTCTCTTTCTTGCGCTCTCTTTGATGATATTCTACCTTTATTTTCTTTTAAAACTATTTACTTTTTTGTTTTTTATTAAATTGCCCTTATTTCCACAAGGAATCCCTGAGACATACTCAAACTGTACAGTGAAAATAATCATCACTGTTCAGAGGAACTGGTTCAACCCATCCAAGCAGATGAAGATACTATCAACAAGTATCAAACTTTCCATCATTGCAGCATTGATCCACTGGAACCAACTGTACCTTAATGCTGAAGATTGGAGTCATTTCAGGGCAAATCAGTCTACTCCCAAAGTAAAAGCAATGGTGTGGCATTTAGCTGCATTGAAGCCTTCTGCACTGCATGCTGAAAATTTTCCATGGGGAACTCTGGGTGCATATAGAGCTTACTTCAGTGGTCCCCAGCTTTAAGAAAAAAAAAGTGAAAGATGTTTCTATTACTCAGACCAGAATAAGGTATAGCTCATACACCATGTGTATGTGTTTCATTACTGAGAAGTGGGCAGAGGCAAGTAGGCAGAAGAGAAAGAAAAGAACTGTGCTGTCTTAAATAGATTATATATAGATTTCTAAGTTTTTCTCATAGAGATTTTTCTGTAGACTAAACTCTAGAAGATCAAAAAAATGTGTTAGACAAACTAGCCAAATTCCCCAGTGAAAGGAGATGACAGATAAAAAGGAAATGATGTCATATTCTCCCTCCAAACTGCCACATAGAATACATTTCCTTCTACCAAATACAAGACACATAACACCATATCATTAACACCAAGGTACTGAGAGATCTAGAGCAGGTGATACCACAAAAAGTAAAAGCAGCGAGGAAAGCCAATAACCAAAAACAGAGTGAAAATGTTTGCAGTTTAGAAAAAAGCTCCCTGAAGTTGATTCATATTTAGCATTTACTGACATAGCAACTGGCAGTAAGGAAAAGCAGCCATATTGCCATGTGTTTCTGCCCTTTTTTCCGAAGTAAATGTTTGGAGGAAAAACAACAGAGCTACATGAACAAACACAGCTCCTTTCTAGTATGCCAGTAAAAACCATCCACTGAGAGCTATTCTTTCTAAAATAGGGTCATTTTAAACATGGACTTTCTCTTGGCCGTGTTTTAAATCATGGGATTGAATCTTATACAATGTTACCCTATAAAGAAGAAATGGTTAAATAGTTCTTCTTCTATGTAGACTGAGAGAGAGAGAGAGAGAGAGAGAGAGAGAGAGAGAGTGAGGATAATTGCTTCCAAATTGAAATAAACATCTACTCCATTTCTGAGCTGTCATTTATACATAGTGTATGTGTGTGTGTATGTGTGCGTGTGCGTATACACACACACACACACAGCTGTATATATGTGTGTATATACACGTATATATATATATACACACACAGACACACACCTATATCTACATATATATGAATGAAAACATTTAATCTGATAGCTTTTTCTTTTAGTCAGGAGAAAATTACTCCAAAAAGAATATACTGTCAGTCCGACATTCAATATAAATGTTTGATGGGAAGCCTTTCCATTTAATCACAACTACATATAAATTTTGAGGTGATTACAAAAGAATCTTTCTGCATCATTCCAACTATCCTAAAACCCCAACCTTTGGTGTCATCTGAGGGGTCATGGAGAAGGGGCAGAAACACAGGAAACTTGTTGAATGTGACTAGAATCTCTTTCAAGGTATCCTTAGAAATGTTCCACAAAACCCTAGAGTTCTCTATGCCACATTTAGAAAAGGACTGCATTTAAGGCCTTAAAATACACCAGATTCAACACTTTTGGCATACTTCATTCACAAAGAAAGGGGCAAGAGTTAGAGAGGAACAGGAGGAAGAAAACAGATTACAGACATTAAAAATTAAAAGAAAAAACCAACTTAAATGGATTGCAAAATTATTGAACAATTAGTGTTGTAAAAATTTTTACCTGTCCTTTTTCCAAGCACTTTACACACATTTTACTCAAAATTGGTAGAAACAGCTATTGTTTTATTCCTGCCATCACTAATACACCCTCTTAAATGCTGTTCAAGATCTCAGAAAGGATGAGAGGGAAGTTTCTAATAATAAAATATCTAAGATTTCAAAATTACCATGACTATGATTTCTTATACACATGTGCCCACAAGGTTATAGTTCCAATTTATACAGCTGGTTGGTCCAAGTCACTAGTAAGAAAATTCTTTAATATGAGCAATTATTAAAGAGGGAAACTGAACTGAGGGGACACTAATATGCAGCAAATATTTAATTTTCTTACCTTTTAATGAATAAAACTTCCCTCTATGGATTAAGGTAATCATAGGCTGAAAATGAGCTCGAGTTTAGTGTCATTAAAGAAAACAATACTGATCATTCAGAAATTTCTAGTTTGAGACTCACTGAGCTTTTAAGAATGCAGTCAACTATATAAATATTTCTTCAGAAGAAATAAATTCCCTACAGAATTACCGGATGAAGAAAAAAGCCATTAGCTTTCTTTAGACTTAAACTACAAGCTATACCACCACCAAAAACAAAACAAAATAAAACAAACAAACAAAAAACACACACAACACTTCTTACTTGATCTCCATATATACTACCTTTTTTTTTCAATAAATTATAATTTTCTCATGGAGGGGCATTTTATACATATGCCACATTGCTTGCCAACATGAAATTGCTCAGAAAAGTTACTTACAAGCAATTTTCCCACATGTGGTAGGTTACTCAAGAAAACAATCCTTCACTATATAACCTATAGAACAAATTATTAGAAAATCCTTCCATTGCATAGTCTGTTACTTGGTGGGTTAAGTGTAACCGCCATTCATTATTGTGAACAACTGTATACTAGCTACATAACCTACCCAGATGTGCAAAATGCTAAGCCAATTCCACAGAGGAAATGAAATAGTATTTTAACTCAAATAATAATAATAATTATTGTGTGGGGGTAATAAAGGAGAGAAAATACAACTTTTCTTCAGATGCTAAATTAGATTAGTAATCTAATATGCAAGCAGAAGATAGCATACATTGAAATGGTGATTCTCACTCCTATAGCATAGGATACTTCCATCAACTGCAGCAACTCTGTAAACGAAATCAGTATTAACTGTACCAACTGGCCTTTACAAATGGTCCCAAAACACTGCAGAAACAAAGTGATTCTTCTTGTGTCATGGTATTATTTTACTATGCATTGTGTACCTCGGTCTAAAATAACAGCAATTTTCCACCCAAAGAGGACCATATTCCTATTGTAAGATTTGCTTTTGATGCCAGTATTACCTCTAAATATTCCATAGAAGTAGCTAATTTTTAGATTTTCAGAATGAAATAAAAAGCTTTACTCCATTGTTTTCATATAAATAAATATATCTACCAAGAGATTAAAATTGCTACACTGACTCTTTGGCAAGAGAGTAATTGTTCTAACCTCTTGGTATTATAGAAATTTACTTCTCTTTTCAACCAAGGGAACAATCTAGGCAAACGGCAAGAGCAAACTAAATCAAAAGCTATGCAATCTTTCAACTGGGTGAGATGAGAGGAAAAGGAGTACTTGCACTATCTTCAACATTGCTCCAGTGCTTTCTAAAGGTGTTCCCCCCTCCGGCCTCAGCATGGGGGACTACATGAACATTAATTTACTCAAAGTTTTTGGTGTGAAGCTATAACTGGCAACATTCCTGATCATTGCATGCCTCCTTACTAGAAAGCAGAATAGGGCTTTTCAATGCACACAAAACAGAAAACTGCAAACATAATGTGCAACTTACTACAAGTTTTGTTAACTGAAGAGTTTTGAGCAGCCAATGCACAGGACAAAGAGCCAGGATAGATAAAATTCCAATCTATGATTACAATGATTATGAATTTCCCTTTGCTCAAAAAGGAGAGGCGATGAGGAAGACATGTAATTTTGCAATGAGCTTTAATTAGTACACAATAGGAACTAAGCTAAATCTATGGGAATGGATGACAATTACCCAATGATATTTAAATCTGTACTAAAAATTGGAAAATAGTCCAGAAAACTAAATGACACTTTCTGAGCCAAGGTTAACTACCCATAATCATCCCAATACATACGTTAAGGAGAGCTCACTAACATAAGGCTCACTGATGAAAAGCTGTCAAATTATCTGTCTTCCTCACCATCGCAGAATAAATTTATGGTGAGAAGTCTTGCTTCATAACATAATTTATAATTTAGAAATTTCTCAGGCTGAAGAAAAGACAAAGCTATTTGAAAAATAAATCTTCCATCCAACTTTTCGTGATTAAAAAAATTAAATACATTACAAACATTTTTTGGCCCATAAAAGTAAAAGAGTTTAATAAATACTTGTTTTAAAAGTAGGGCATATAAGGATTAAAGACAGTCTTGACATTTCCCCTCCATAAGCTCAGGCACATGGTTTCAGCACATAGTACATGCTGATCACTGCCATTCCTTTAAAAAGCAAAGAAAAGAAGCTTTCAAAAGAAGGGAGTGGCTAAAACTAGCATGGCATAAAGAGATACATACATGAAGTAGGAAAATATATCCAAAACTTCACTCATTTGGAAGGAATTAAATTCAAATATTCCCTGACTCAAAGGAACCTATTGTCCCACCTCACTAAAAGTTATGTTCTACCTGGTTGGTTTTTTTTTAAAAATATATAAATTAGACTAGATTCAGTAATAAACAGCCAATAACCTATCTCATGGGATGGTGAAACCTCTCTGCAAAAAAGCGGAAGCAGACTGCTTTTTAAATCTCTTTCATCACACATCTAAAAGACACAAAAGCAGGCAGTAGGAAACCTTCATATGTAATTTTATAGTCACTAAATTACTAAATCACCCAGTAGTTTAATCCTACTAATCACGAACAAACCTATAATTTTGAAAAATTTCCCAAAACCAAGTTTGAACTTCCTTTGCAAAGAGAACACCACACAGGTCCAATTCTACTTACAGCTAACAAATCCAAATTTATTTGCACCTAAGTATTTAAATTATTTTAATAAAATTAGGAGGTAGGTGAATTTAAGAATAATTTCTAATTTCCAGGTTTGCTTTAACAAAAATTATCAGTTTACCCTTCAGGTATTACATTTATTTCATAATTGGAACATTGATTTCATAAGTGTCTTCAACATTTTACAACTCCTATTGAAAAGATACTACAAAAATGAAAAAATTCTAAAGCAATAGATGGCTTATGGAATTCATAGATTCCCAATTTTTAAAATCCATTTAACTAATCCTGCTTTACACACCAAAATAATTTGTTCAATTACTTCTGGCAAACAGATTTCATGAAAAGGATTTAAAAACAAATGCTAGCCTGATAAACGCTGCTATGAGGCCATAGAAACCTTACAATAATTCTGGTCAATTTTTCCTGAGACTGTTAAGTCTCTCATTCTGTTTACCAATCAAATTTTTCCTTTGACTTTTTTTCCCCCTTGGGCTGCTAACCTTCAGAAGAAAAGGCGGCTGATTACAAAAGTGCAACTCATATGACCAGGTCACTTCCCTCACTAATCAATAAATTCAAGTTAACACACAGTAGGAAAGAATGATGGACTTTAGTACGGTTGGGAATTGGGGAAAAGGAGGGAAGTAAGCAAAAACAACCTTTTTTTCCTTATTAGAAAAATATGGGACTGTTGCTTCCTGCCTGTACATTCATACACACAAGCACACATAGACAAACATACACAGAGGAGGTCAAAAGACATTTTCTTCTTCTTAAGCACTGTCCTACTTAAGAATGGAACTCTAGCCTCAATGCAGTGTTTGAGTGGACTAGTGCTGAATTAGAGGCCTAATCCACCTCTCCACACCATCAACTATTTTCTTAAATGGGGACTCAGTAAATTAGCAATCTATCCAGAACCGCCTCTTATAAAATCTGGCAATGGGATGGAAAGTATTGATCTGAACCCTAGGAAGTAGTAAAGGGCACTGGTTATCTGAGGTATCTTCTCATTTCTCAGTCTCACTGCTAAAAATCAATGGCATCCAGTCACTGTGCTGAACCGCTAAGGAAAACGTGAGGGTAACGTGAACCTGTCAAGAGGAAAGGAGCACCGGTGGACAGAGCACACGTCAACACTGAAGCAAGGTTCACTTCAGGGGAACCTGCCCAACTGTGAAGTCAGGCTTCCCGCTGGCCCCAACCTTGTTTTTGAAAATGCTGAAGAAGGGGAAGCGGGAAGGGATGCCTCAAGAGGAAACTAAAGACAGAAAACACACGGTCCCCACCTGCCTGCAAACACACAGACATGCCGCTCAGTTAGGGGCAGTGAAGGGAGAAGATGAATTATTGGTACTCGTAGCAGTGGCACCTGTTACTGTGAAGCCTGTCGGAGGGGCTATCGAGCTGTGGCTGGGCTGCAGGTCCTTCGGAATGCCACTGTGAGAACTCAGCTGGTGGCCAAAGGCTGCACTGAACTGAGGGAGCTGCTGCTTAGGAGAGGTGGAGGCCATCAGGTCAGCAGAAGAAGGCCCCATGCCACTGAAGCTGGTCTGTGGTAACCCCGGAAGCACACTAGAGCTGTTTGGGGTCACAGTGGCGAAGGCAGGCTGTGTGGTCTCTGAGTTCGAGGTGGTAGGCGGTGTGGACAGGGAAGTGGAAAGGAGATGTCCATCTGCGCTGAGAAGGTTGCTAAATGGAGAAGGATCACCAAGATTGACAGGGAGATTGCCCCAGTGAGTTCTGGGGTTCACCACTCCACCAAGGGGCACCTCGAGTTGGGTTGGGAGCAAGTGCTGTGCCATGATGGGCATTTCTGCTGAGAAGGTAGCTGCCATGTTATCACCAGAGAAGGTTGTGGCATGGGGAGAGGTGATATGATCACTGTAAGGAGACGGCACGTGCTCGCTGTCATAATGGCTTCCATGGGGCGAGGAGTGTGAGTGATCACTGCTATATTGCTGTCGTGAGGTGATTAGGTCATCTGCCTTGCTCAGCAGCTGGGCAGGATGGGGCCTCTGGGAGGTATGGCTGCCATCATGAAGTCCATGAAACTGTCCTGGGAAGGCTCTCTCCCCAAGCGCACTCTGGCTTATCAGAGTAGCAGAAGTAAGGCCAACATTGGCTGGGGCAGAGAACTGCCCCTGGATCTGCCCTGCCAGGGGCGTAGGTGGGTTAGACAAGGTAGCAGAACGGAGCAAGTTCTCATCCAGCTCTAGACTAGAGAAATTATCATGCACTATACGCCCATTCAACAGCTCCCCTAGGTCTGTGTTAACTTCTCGGCTCAAGGACTGTATTCCTGAAGCTCCAGTACCTGTGGAGAACACCCCTATGCCTCTCTCTGAAAGCTCCTGACCTGGCACACCGTCTGACTGGGTAAGTACTCCAATGGTACTCAGGCACTCAAGGGAAGTGACAGCCTGCAAAGCCCGCTCGAGCTCCTCCGCCTCTTCTGTGGTAGGAAGGAGGTCTCCATTCTTACCTAAGGAAACAAAAGTCACCAAAAGGATCAGCCTGTCACCTAACACAGATGCAATACATTTAAACTGTTTCAAAACAGTACTCTATTCAAAGAATTGAACAAAATAAAATATTTTGATGAACTGGACTAGAAATGTCACCTGATGTTGATGCAATACATTTAAACTGTTATTCAAAGAATTGAATGAATTAAAATATTTTGATGAACTGGACTGGAAAAGAGAAAAATGAATATTAGATTGTGGAACACAACTCAGATTTCACACTGTCATAGCAACTGATTCACCAACATAATGTTATACATATGAATCTATGTCTCCAACTCATAAAAACTAAGCAATCAAATTACTCAATGTCAGGTCAAAATTCTTAACTGTTTACTTGCTTGTAGACTTTGTATAGACCTAGATTATATTAACATTATAAAGCACAGCAAACATATTATATAAGTTGAGCCTTGAGACAAAAAGTTCAGAAGGAGAAGTTCACTCTTAGCTCTTCCATGCTGAGGCTCCTCCCCTTGGAGTGGTAGCTGTGAAAAACTAGAACAAAGATTTACATTTCAGGTCAAGACTTAAGTGTTTGGCTCATTTCATACATTATCTTTTAAATTCTTTTCTTTACTCTCCAACTCTCCCCTCTACTCTTCCAAATACTCCCAAAGCTTTCATAAAATTGAAGTCCACGAAACTATTTTGCTCTGCTTTCTGATATATTATAAGGAATCTGACTGATCCCAAGAGGAAAAAAAGCTCCAATCCAAAAGGCTGACAGAAACATTCAAAAAGGCATGAAAACAATTAACTAAAAAGTTAAATTTCGCAGTGTCCAGGAACATTTCTAAAATTAACAAAATTTTAATGGGATAAGCAAACATAATTTTTGAAATGTACACTTCAGCTAAGTTTGGGGTAATAAATTTAGGACAGGTATTCATTTTTTTGAAGATCTATAATAAACTTTTTAAAAAACATTTAAAATAACTAATTTCAAATGACACTTACAAGGGTAGCTATCAAACAATGAATCTACCAAAACAACCCTATAGTCATGCAGACAACACAAACCACAACTTTTAAAGAAGGTGAAAGCAGCTTTTAGAATGTTGTAAACTCTACCTAAAATAAGACACTATTAATTGATAAAAATGTCTCAACTACATCTAAAAAAAGAAAAATCTGCTTCCTTCCTTTTCAACTCATTTTTTGAACTTGCTTCCTGAAAAAAAAATAATCAAAACAAGCAATTAAAAATACCTTCAAAAAAATCAAAATCTTGCAAGTCATCAGGTAGCCGTGGCAGGACATCTGAAAAGTCCTCCTGATTTAATTCCAAGTCATGTGGAATGTCAGTGATCTCATTGGCAATGTCATCAGGCAGCTCGTCAGTACTCAGTTCCGGTGTGGAAGGGCTCCTGGGAGAAGCATGGAAACCGCATCTTTAATTAGTTTCCCTCAACTTCTTATGTTTGTTACTAAAACAAATTCATTCATCCTTAGAAAGTTTTTTATATTCGTCACAAAAGTAGAAAATAATAATCTATTAATAAGTTTCATATTTTCCTATATGAATAGAAAACATGTCAAAGTAAATAATTCCTACAAGACAAGTAAGAAGATTGACTTGACAGAAACTACCCTAACACTGTTCTAAAATGAGCAGTTTAGGGGCGGCTAGGTGGTACAGCGAATATAGCACAGGTCCTGGAGTCAGGAAGACCTGAGTTCAAATCTGACATTAGACACAACACAAAAACTAGCTGTGTGACTTTGGGCATGACACTTAACCCCAACTGCCCTACTTCCCTCCCCCCCCCAAAAAAGCAAAAAATTAAAATAAAATAAAATGAGCAGTTTGATAAAACAAGATTCTGTTCAATGCTTATAAGCACTTGGTATATAGATAAAAGGTAACCTTTCCCAGGTATTAATGACATATATTAAAAATTGCATTAAATATGCCCATTTGAAAACTTTTACTGGCTATCATTTCAATTATTAATATTAAATTTGCACAAATACAAGAACAAAACTCAGAAAAATTTCACCAAGAGGATTTCTTACATATAGAATAAGGATGTTAAAAAGGAGGAATTTCCACATGGCTCCCCCCATTTAAATAGTTTTTTTTGTAAAAGAATAGAAAAAAAAGAAAAATAAACTTTTCTTTCTCCTTTAGTCACTGAAAAAATGCATATCAAAGAGCAGTTTGTAAATTCAGCAATCATGCTGACTCTGGTATCTTTTTAATCACAGCTACCCAAATTAATAATACCTAAGATTATATAATTCACTTATTCAGTGACACACTAATCAAACTACCAAAGAATTACTTAATAGATCAAGACAAAAATAACAAAATTCATCTGGAAGAACAAAAGGTTAAGATTATAAAGTGAATCAATGAAAAAAAAATATGAAGCAAGGAGGCCTAGCAGTATCAAATCACATTGCAAATGATAATCATCAAAACAATTTGGCACTGGATAAGAAACAGAGTGGTCCATCACCGAGACAGATGAGTTACATGATATATGTGAGTAAATGAACACAGTAGTCTAGTGTTTGATAAATCCAAAGATCATAGCTACTGGGGTAAGAACTAACTATCGGACAAAAACTGCTAAGAAAACTGGAAAGCAGCCTGGCAGAAACCAGGCACAGACCAACATTCATACCATATACCAAGATAAGATAAAAATGGGTACACAATTTATACAAAAAGGGTAATAAGATAAGCAAATTAAGGGAGCATGGAAGAAAAAATCTATCAGATCTATGAATAGGGGAAGAGTTCATAACCAAACAAGGGATAGAGAGGTTCATGGAAGGTAAAATGGACAATATTGATTATATAAAAGTTAAACTTTTTATTCATTCATTTATTTATTTATTTTTGCTTTTTGGAGGGGGAAGGCAAGGCAGTTGGGGTTAAGTGACTTGCCCAAGGTCACATGGCTAGTTTTGTGTTAAGTATCTGAGGCCAAATTTGAACTCAGGTCCTCCTGACTCCAGGCCTGGTGTTCTATTCACTGCGCCACCTACCTGCCCCCAATTAAAAAGTTTTTGCACAGATAAAACCAATGCAGCCAAATTAGAAGAAAAACAGAAAACTGGAAATTGGTTGAACAAGTTACAGTATATGAAATATGAATGTGATGAAATATTATTATGCTGTAAGAAATGATGAAGGGGATGGTTTCAGTATAACCCGGGAACACTTGTATGAACTGATGCAAAGTGAAGTAAGCAGAACCAAGGGAACCATCTACATAGTAACAGCAGTATCATAAAGATAATCAACTGTGAAAGAATCAGCAACTCGGATCAATACAACGAGCCACCTCATCTTCAAAGGACGCATAATATGCTATCCACCTCCAGATAGAGAACTGATGGACTCAGGGTACAGACTAAAGCATATTTTTCTTTTGTCATTTTTCTTATTTACCCTCCAAAACATGGCTACTGTGGAAATATTTTGCATGACTTAATATCGTAATGCATATCATATTTCTTGCCTTTTCAGTGGGGGGGGAAGAGGTTAAAGAAGAGGGAATTTAGAAGTAAAAAATAAAATTTAAAAATATTTTAAAGAATGCACATAATTTTTCATTATATACTTAGTTTATGAAAAAAATAGCTTATTCCTGAGTGCTTTTTATAAATAATATCATCTGCTCCTGATAACAACACTGTGAAGTGAGCAGGGAAAGAACTATACTTCTCATTTTATATGAAAGAACAGGTCTATTGAACTTTAATGACTTAGCCAGAGTCACATAATCAAAAAAAGGAAGAGTCAGGACTTAACTCCAGGGCTCCTGGGTTCAAATGCAATGCTCTCTTCACTACCCTGCCACACTACTTCCCAAAACACAGCTGGTAAAATAGAAGAATTAGACAGCACTCCCCAATTTTCCATTTTTGCAACTTCCCTTAATAGAAAGTTTTGCTTTAGATCTAATATAACTAGCTGTTATACAGATATAATTAGGTGTTATAACTAGATGTTAGCAATTGAGATTTTTCTTTTTTAAAAAAAATTTATTCTAAACTTAAGAGATAAAACAAGCATTTTCATAACAGTAGAATACAAAGAAAAAAAGAGCTGCACATGAAACTGCAAATCTATTACGTACAATTTACTATTTGTAAATATATGGTGAAGTTATTGTGTAACTTTCTTTTTTTTTCTTCTATTCCCCCACCCATGCCCTAGAGATGGCAACCATTAGACACAAATGTGTGTGTGTATGTGTGTAAAATTATTCTATACATACTACTGTTTATCAGTTCTTTCTCCAGATACAGATAGTAGCTTTATTCCTAGGTCCTTTGTAGCTAATCAGGGTCTTTATAATAGTCAAAATGAATCAGTCACTCAAAGCTGTTCTTAAAACAATATTGCTGTTACTATATACAGCATTCTCTTGGTCGTGCTCTTTTAGTTCTTCATTATTTCATGCAAGTCTATCCATGCTTTTCTAAGATCATCAAGCTCATCGTTTCTTAGATCACATTAGTATCCCATCACAATCATATACCACAAATCATTCAGCCATTCCTCAATTGATGGGCATCTCTGAAATTTCCAGTTCTTTGCCACTACAAATAGAGCTACTATAAGTATTTTGGAACATGTAGATTCTTTTCCTTTTTTCCTAATTATCTTCGGGAACAGACCTAATAGTGGTACTGCTGGAGGGTAAAGGCAGTTTAATAACTCTTAGGGAGGGCATAATTCCAGATTGTTCTCCAAAATGGACTGGATTAGCTCCCAATCCTACCAATAATGAATTAATTTTTTAATTTTTCCACATCCCCTCCAACATTTGTTGCTTTCCCCTTCAATTATTTTAGCCAATCTGACAGGTGTGAGATATCTCAAAGTTGTTTTAATTTGTATTTCTCTAATCAATAATAATTTAAAGCATTTTATATATATCATTTTGATTTCTTCATCAGAAAATTGCCTGTTCATATCCATTGACCATTTATCAATTGGGGAATGACTAATAATCTTATAAATTTGACAAAGTTCTTTATATATTTAAGATATGAGACCTTTATCTGAGAAACTGTTTATAAAATTGTTTCCCCCAAATTTTCTGCTTTTGGCTACATTTGTCTAATTTGTACAAAACATTTCAATTGAATGTAATCAAAAAAGAGTTCTTAGAAGAACTTAAAAAGAATTTCAAAAATCAAATTAAAGAGGCTGAAGAAAATTTAGGAAAAAATATAAAATCAATCCAAGAAAATCATGAAAATTATGAAAAGTAATTGAAATTTAAGTATCTGCACAAACAAAAAGTGATCAGCCTCTCTCTTCCAGAACAGACTGCTCCAAAGGTACAGGTATTAGAAAGATTTGGATGCTACGTTCTAGACCTAATTCCCTCCATCTCATCTAACCACATTCTTCCTCCTGCAAAGAAAAGTAAATGCTAATAATGTAGGTAACTGACCGCATCTGGGAGATTTCCACTGGCAGTGAGACGCTGGTGGGCATGCTGAGGTTTCCTTGGGGCACTGCAGGGGGAATGGGTTTCTGTGGTCGACGTGGTCCACGCCTTCTTTTCTTCTTATGTTTTTTGGTAAGTGCAGGTGGCTTTGTTTTTTTCCTGGGTTTCCTCTGCTGCTGGTGCTGAACTTTACGGGAGCTATCTCCTCTCAAAAAATTATCCTTTTGTAAAGAGTATGATGTGGAAACAATAAATATCATGGTTTCAGTTGGGCTGTTTAGTTTTTTTAAAAATATAATTCACTGTTCAAAAAAAACACACTCAAAACTTAAAAATCCTTCCTAAGAAAGAAAACACTTATCTTGTTTTACTTGTTGATTTTAGTAATGATTTCAATAGAATTCATTATTAACAATTCATATAGAAGACAATTATGCGAGGGGAACAAAGGAACCACTAAAAGTTAAGTCCTGCAGTATTTCTAAATTTTCTACCTCCTATCACACCAAGCCTAAGGCTCTGCAACACAGAACTGAATTAGACTACAAATAGCTTTCTCCAAACCAATTAAAAACCTGCGATCATTTATTCTAACCTTCATAAACACTTATTCTAGTCTTCATAGACACTTTGGAACACAGAAAATAAATTAGTTGTATCTACCTAACAAATACAAGGTCAGCACAAAAAATATATTAGTGGTGGCAGTTCTAGGAAATGCTTTGAGCCACACACCTAACACAAAGTCAGGTTCAAGAAATATGTCACTATGGAAGATGTTTGTAGAGAGAGAAAATAACTTTATTCAAGAAGTTCAAAAGTGCAGTGCTCATATGTCAGCACTCATAGTAAAATCCTATAACCAATATTATGGGAATACAAACCAACAGAGCTTATATTTTCATTTTAGCCTAAAAAGTCAGAAATTCATGTCACTATAGGTAGTCAGATGCATATATACAAAGAATGTGTATGAGGCAAAGTAACTGCAAGAAATTATATAAGCTTTCAACATCTAGAAGAAATGAAGAGATGGATGTAAACAGATTGACAGGCTTCTTGGAGACCAGAAAGAGTATCTCTCATCATCAACTTGATTTCTTTTGGATATTTTATGTTAAATCCAACTATGTGGGGGTGAAGAAATAGTTTTAGCAAGATGAATGTAAAAGCAGCTCTGAACTAGGAGGAATTAGGAGCCCTAAATCTCGTATCTTCAATTATTCAACTATCTAACCTTGGGCATATCTCAACCTTTCTAGGCTTCTATTTTTCCTCATCTAGAGCAATGGTGGGGCACTGTAGAAGCAGATGGTGCCAAGACCTCTTCTAGCTCTAAAGTGCCAACCTCCCCCTCCTCTTCAATTTTATCAATGATAAACAGTAGTAGCAAAATTAGTCCCTGGGGACCTCCTCACTTCCAGTTTTGAGCATTTCTTAAATGTACCCTACCAAGCCACACTTTCTTCTCCCTTACTTCATTCCTTGCCCTGGACTAACTGTGCTTGGAGTCTCCCACTTTTACCTTCAATAGACTCTTTGAGATTACTTTTGTCAAAATGGATTGGCAGTTATTTCCCCAAAGTGGGTATTGGAATTGTAAGGAAGGTGGAAGGACTGAGAAAAGGGGAAAGTTTACAGTGGAAGAGCTCAAACAGCACTGACAAAACACATCATAAGTCTGTCAGAAAAGGCTTCCTTGGTCAATTACTGTTTCTTTTTTTTTTTTTACCCTTATGGAAAGATTTCATATCACAATGAGCTTTTGTGGTGCCTTTTTTTAAGGCTACATGAAAGTTGAAGCTGATTTTCCTTACTTGGCACATGCCTGAAGGCTGTCCATGCACGGGAAGAACAACCAGCATGGTTTTCCTCTTGCATAAAAATTAACAGCAAGATAAATTAACTTTTAAAGATTCTATAGCTCCCTTTGGACAGAAACATAAAGGATGCTGTTTAATCTACTTAAGACGGTGTTTCTCAACCTTCCTAATGCCACGACCCTTTAATACAGTTCCTCATGTTGTGGTGACCCCCAACCATAAAATTATTTTTGTTGCTACTTCATAACTGTAATTTTGCTACTGTTGTGAATCGTAATGTAAATATCTGATATGCAGGATGTATTTAAATTGAACATAACCCACAGGTTGAGAACTGCTGACAAGAGAACTGCCTTTAAATCCCTTTTAGGAGCACTCATTTCCCCAGAAAATCAACGTTCTTTACAAATCATCCTTATCGTACAGAGCAGGTTCTGAAATACTGCACTTTTATTGGAAGCCTTTTGCTGGCCTACTTGGTATTACTATATTTACTCAAAAACATTCAACAGATATTTGTGAAGTGTTTACTATATGCAAGACATTGTCAGCATGAAATCACAGAATGTTAGAGCTGAAGGGAACACTAAAGAATGTCATCGAGCCTAAAACCCTTTACATCACACATGATGAAGATGAAAGCTGGGATTGAGGATGCCAGTGCTAACACTTGGTCTGAATTCCAATCCAGCATCAAACATCTGCTGGTTGTGTGACCCCTGGGCAAGTCATTTAACTTCTGCTTGGCTCAGTTTCCTCAACTGTAAAATGGAGATGATAATAGCACCTGCCATACAGCGTTTTTGTGAGGATTAAATGAGATAATATCTGTAAAGTACCCAGTGTAGTGCCTGGCACAAAGCAGGCGTTACTACACAAGTGTTAGCTATTATTATTTGTATGACACTGCTCTTCTCTTACTTGAGGGACCTTTATATCTTTAAAACGTTACAACAATATTTCTTTAAATAATTTTTAATTTGGATACATCACTAAATCATATTCCTTTCTCCTACTCCCCCCACCCCTGAACTGCTCTGAATCAGGGCTTACTGTATCAGCATGGGCCAAAGCAATAACTAAGTCTATTATTCAGAACTCTACAAAAGCAAATGTGGAAGAAACTATGAATATAAAAAATTTTGGAATATATTAGGTCTGATACTGTAATGGCTAAAGTTAAGAAAACATATATATATATATATATATATATATAGATATATCTATCTATCTATCTATCTATATATATATGTTTTAGGGATATTAGAGGAATGTGAGAGGGGCAGGGAGCAGAGTTATTGGTAAACAGGGAAAAGAATGGTCAATATTTTCATCTATAAAATGAGGTCATTGGACATGATAACCTCTAAATTCTCTTTCAGCTATAAATGTGGTGATCCTATCGCCAAAAAAAGAACCTTATTTCTTCTGTTTGTTTGTTTTTTTAGGGGTCTGAATCTGTGAATTCATTAGTGTGGTGAATTCTCTTTAGCTAAGCAGATATATAAATTTCTGGAACTTAAAGACTTGCCTAAGTAAGATGAGGGGGGGAAAGTGATTTGCCCTTGGTCACAAAGACAAGATATGTCAGAAACAACACTGGAACCCAGGTTGAACTGATTTATATAAAAATAAAACTTGAACTCACCATTTTTTTGGCATGTTCTTCACACAGAGGTGTCTGGTGCGTAATGTCAAAAACTGGCACACAACACTGTTGTCCATCTGCAAATTTAGCTGTGCAACTTGAGAAGAGCTGCTGAGAGCGGTTCAAGAGGATATCTGTGTTTTTCAATGTCAGGAAAAACACACAGCAAAAGCAATGATGGAAAATTCCATTTAATTTTTCTAATAATAATAATTATGTACAATATGTAAAACATATTTTAAATAAATATATAATATATAAATAAAACACATGAAATGTAAAAGAAAATGTACCTTTTTCATTACAGAGGTGGGAGGCTATTATCTGGAATGATGCATGTGCTATCAGATGTGGCTAATATATATTGTTTGGTTTTGCTGCATTTTAAAAAACCTTGTTACAAAGAGAAGCTATATTGGGAACGGAAAGGAATATATTCAGAAACGAATGTGAAATTTTAAAAGAGAGAAATAAATTTCTTTTTTTAAAAGCAAACATTTTTTAAAGTACCTCACAATGTTTGAGAAATATAACTTTTTGAATTTTATCATTAAGACAAAAACTAAGACAGCAGCCCAATTACTAATGTGGGAGGAAATGGTAAAGCTGAATGGCCAGCCATTTATTAGGATATGTCTCTGAATGTAGTCCATTTTGCTAACTGTCTTCCAAGCAGAGCTTTTTTTCACAGTACATTTTAAAATTCATTTTCTTCATTGTAGAATTACATCAACAATATGTAATTTCTTTAGAAATTCACTAGTGGGGTGGTTAGGTGGTACAGTGAATAAAGCATCAGCCCTGGAGTCAGGAGGACTGAGTTCAAATTTGACCTCAGACACTTGACACACTGACTAGCCGTGTGACTTTGGGCAAGTCACTTAACCCCAATTGCCCTCCAAAAAGAAAAAAAAATCCACTAGCTCATAAAAGTCTGTGACAGTAAGAAGAAACTTTTATTCCTAAACGGAAAATATTTTCACGAGCAATCTAGCTCATGGGTAAAATTTTACATACGAATAACAGATTCAAATCATTGAATGCCAATCAGCATAGAACTGATTTTTATATTTCATATTTCCAAATAAAAACACATATTCAAAGATCTAGGATGGCATTTTAATGCCAAAATATTGCTTTGAATTACAATTATTCAACAATTGGCTCCCCAGAACTCAGTTAATATCCTCCACTAAGACTTTAAATACTGCCCAAATGAACATGGGAACAAAATAAGTTGAAAAACAAAACTAACATAGTGAAACAGACAATACTAAATTTGGAAAGTCAATATCCTTTTCAGGGTGAAATTTATACCCAAAGAAATATCTTTCCATTTTCTACATGTGAACTACAATTTTTTTTTTAACTTTAGGGTAAATGCCAAAGAAGTTGTAAAAAAGGAGAACTCAAAATTATGCATAGGAAAAAAAGCAGGCAAGAAGTAATGAATTTTTAAAAAAAATTTGTTTCTACCATCAAAAGAATAAAAATAGAAAGCTTGTTAATAGAATATAAGACTCCTGTAATAGCTGGAGGTAGAAGCACCCAAATCTAAATATCCTTCAGTTAACTCGCAATGAAAGATATCTCACTTCCTAGAGAGTGATATGAGACTTTTACCTTTCATTCATTCCAGACTACCTCTATACTCACGAACTCTAACAACTGCTGATACAACTTAATGTCATAGCAAAAGGCACATTATAAAATTATATAGTAATTCTATAGGATCTATAAGCAGCTGTTGAAATTGCTGAAATGTAATTTATAGATTTTTGTCAATAAGTACAATTATTATCTCTTTAAAAAAAAGTTACTTGTATCACTAATTACAGAAATGCAAATTAAAGTAACTCTGAGGTTCCACCTCACATCCATTAGATTGTCAAAAGTGAAAAAAAAAACATGACAAATGTTGGAGGGGTTACCACTGGCTCTAAACTCCCAACAGATTAAAGAAAGAGGAATAGGGTATAGACATTAGATATCTATATAAAATTTACTAAAGCTCTATTTATAATGGCAGAGAATGGGAAACTCAGAGAGTTCTCATCAATCGACAAATGACTGAAGCAAATTATGGCATATGAATTCTACTGTGCCATAAAATGTGAGGAAAAGGATGGGTTCAATGAAAACTGGAAAGACTTGTATGAACTGATGCAGAATGTTGTGAGCAGTCTAAGGAGAAAAATGCATGTAACAGTAACACTGTAAAGACAAACAACTCTGCAAGATTTAAGAACTCTAATCGATGAAATGACCAACCATGATTCCAGAGGACCAGGATGAAGCATGTGAATCACCACTTGACAGACAAGGTGATGGATTCGGCAAGCAGAATGAGACATATTGATAGACATGGACCCTACGGGAACACTTTTTTTGCATGACTAGGTATAATCATTACAGGGTTTTTGCCTTTTCTTTTTCAGTGGGGGTGGGGGAGGTGTCATAGGAAGAGAAAACAAATGCTTCTTGTGCTGCTACTATTGAATGTTTATTCTGAAATGACTATTTAATATAGTACGGCAGTAATTTTCTTAAAAGTAGGAAAGAGTAGTCAATTCTCATGGCGATCACAAGAAAATAAGAATAAGAATGAGTAATATTTATGCTAAATCCATTGCAGTTTTGCAAACTATAATTTTAAACAAATTCACTGTCACTGACTAAAGAACAAAAAACATAGTACAAAGAGGTTGCTGCTTCCAGCTCACACCAAATTCTAATAAGAGGATACGCTGAAAACAATGTCTGGTGAACGGAAGGGCTTTATTAGTGCACGGTTCCCCCTTCACCATTCCACTACATGGTGCTGGTTCCACCTCCCTCAAATGAGCCTGATTTGTGCTGAGGGAAGAAGAAAAGAGAAAGAGATTTTGTGAAAAAACACATTAAGCATCTCCAGGGTATAGCATTTCAATATGATGTTACTATAAAATGTAAACTATATAACATAATTAATACAGATATTGCTATTACATGTAATTCACTAATGTTTGTTACATCAGGTTATCAGTTACAAGCTGCCATTTAGATTTGGCGCCAAAATATGTAAATTATTTCATCTTAATTATTTGTTAAATGTATCTATCAATAAATAAGAAATAGATGAAGTAAGAGTACCTTAACATCAATCGGCTTACAACCACATACCTTTATTTAAGTGTATTCATAGGCAGCAATAAGACAGTGAACAGAGTGCTAGATGAAGTCAGGAAGACCTCCTTTCCAATGCTGCCTCTGACATTTACTAGCTGTGCAGCCATGAACAAGCTACTTACCCTCAAGTTTTAGATAGCTCTATAAGACTAGATAGTCTGCAATATGAAGTATTAATGTTCTATTCTAGCTCTAATAGTCTATGATTTAAACACAGAGCCCAGTGCAAAGCAATATCTTGGTCTGCATATTTTCTTAATTATTAACTTAAGGAGGCTGGTTGCCTATTGTCACCACTATAAGATCAAGGCAATTTGTCACACATACAAAGCAAAATAATGATTTTTTTTTCCCATCACTTAGTAAAAAAATAGCACTGGCAAACCATTAACTTTTCTCAAGTAAGCTGACAAAATTACGTAAAGAACTATACTAATATTTGCCTTTTACCTTCTTTATTATGAGCTAAGATTCCATGCATATTAAAACAACCGCTATTACTGAAATTAGTTTTGTATAAATTTCCATGCGGTCGAAGTAGCTTCTGCCTAATACATCTCCTTGATTTAATGTTTATGAGCAAAAAGCAACTTCCCACTGATACCAAACTGTCTCTACCTCATAGTATAACTGCACTGGCAGGATCCATGTAAACACAATATACTAGAACCAAAGTATAAAACTTGCCATAGATTCAGGTCATGCTAGAAGAATAACAAATGCAATCTTAACTTCATGGTTCCACCATGTGCAATGAGCAATTCAAAACTGAGCTGAGCTAACTGTATTTTGGGGACTTAAATCAGTTCATTCACTGAATACAGATATGATATTCGTCTATCTAGTTCTGGATGGCATATTCCCTATACAGGCCTTGAGACCCGTGAGAAGCAAAGAACACAGCACTAAAGGCTGTCTTTGTTCTGTCCTGGCCCATCACATTGATATGAGTACTGAACAATGATGCATGCCAAGAATAACAGTACTCTCAGGGAGTATGCTAGGTGAAACGCACAATTAAAAATTAAGATACTTAGTTTGCATATATTGAAAGAGCTGACAGGAAAACCAAAATAGATCACTTAGTGAATGTTTATAGAGCAGGAAGCATGATCAAAAATTACACGGCTGAAATTTTATTCAAAGCATAAAAATGTAGGCCTTCTACTCATAACCATACACTACATTAAACAAGTGTTCCAGTTTTTACAACTCCAATTTCTGGCTCAAATGGGGGGAAATCCTGGGAATTCTAAAAAGCATTCAAATTAGTATGTTAAAAGCACACAGTGGCCTACATATAAGGAGGCAGTAGAAATACATAATCAAATAGCTCTTTCATATGCATATATATATATATATATATACACACACCACAAAATTCTACAAAGCAAAGCAATTTATCCAAAGTGGTATCAAATTTTTCTGTATTTGTTGTCATATTTGAATGAGCAGTTTATTTATATTCTTTAAAATGATGTCCTTATAACTAGACTGCAAAAGCTACTAAGAACAATAATTTTATTATAAGTCTTAAAAGCCCCAATATTTTTGATGAATTTTCAAAGAATTGTTTTATATATAAAATTTTACCTTAAGAGTTTTATAGAGACTCAACAAAGTTGCCTAGCTATAATACAATAAATTTGCAATAGACATTAGTATATCTGTATATCAACCAAAGCTAAAAATGACTTTTTTTTAGTATTTTGGATTTTTTTAATTGGATAACTAATCACAAATGATCAAACTGTTAATAAGCAGTGAACACATACAACTGTGATACTTCAAATTTTGTGTGAGATTTATTTTTTATTTTGCTTGTTCAATGGAAAAACTACCTTAAAATATATATCTGCTTGAAGTACTGACTCCAGGAAAAATAAAATTATGCATTAATTTACTGGTATAATTTATTACATAGAAATGTGATCAGGGTTATTTTGCCTCTTGTGTAGAACACTATTTCAGACATAAAGATAAAGGGGCTGTACATCACCCTTTTTATTAGGGTGCTCATCTTCCCCTGGGTCTCAGTCACAGTGACAGAAACACACAAAACAAAGCCAGAGACTACAATGCTCCTACATGGCATCTTTGCTCTAACCTGGTTTGAGTGCATGCAGCTTTTCGGAGTTCTTGTATCAATTGCCCAGCACATTCTGGTTCTCTACTGGCCGCCTGCAGCAAGGCTTTCCGAAATGTATGCCGGCATTTCTTTTGACGAGATTCTGCCCGCTCCAGGCGGCAGAGGTGCTTATATTTCTGCTGAAAGTAAGTGCAAAGTTGGGTCACCCTGGAGCTCCTGCTATCTGTATCATCATCATCTGACCTGGAAAGATAAGGAAGTAGAAAGGAAAATAAAGTAACTTTATTAAGCTTTCAACTCATTTTACAGAAGATTAGGGGAAAAGAGAAACTAACTTCATAATTTACATAATGTACATTAACACTCATCTATTAAAGCAAGACTTAAGAGAACTCCACTAAGTAGGAACAAACCCAGTTTTTCATAAATGAATCAGGCAGTGAAGACACTTTAATATGCCTTCTGAATTTTAAGATGCTTAACCTTCTTAGCACATCATAATTAGAGACTGAACCAATACATCATCGCATCTTGGACATATTTAATTGTCAAGGGACTTCTGGAAAAGAATGAAATCCATATCTTTACCTTTACTTACTGTAAATGTCTCAGTAAAAGACAGGCCTTTAAATCAAGCAGCAGTTATGAGGAAGCACTCAGCATAATTTCATAAAAGAAAGGTCACGACAGAAACATTGCTTTGAATTTTAGCAACAGAATATCAAAGAGTTGACCTTTTTCAGATGTCTGACACTTTTTTTGGTGTTATGTTCAACTCCCCCCCTCCTCAATATAAAAGTAGCAATCTGTGAGCTGGTTTTTACTGCTCTAGTTCTGACAAACAGTCTTTGAACTGACCTCTACTGTGATGAAAGAGAGAACAAGACTACGGGAACAATCTCAGTTTCTAAGTCTTATTAGATTTATGGAAAGACATAGCCAATGGACTAGGAAGGCATGGGGGAGTTTTGCTCTGCAACAGTGAAGGGAACTGTCTACATTGGTAAGATTATAGAGTAGCTCCACTTTCTTCCATGTTACAAAACTATTGATATCACTTTAGCTCCACAGAAAAGGATCACTGGATCACAGGATCCCAGAAACTGGCGTTTGAAAGATCTTCCTAGTTACATGCGACACTAACTACAGGTAGGCTTCTGAAGACTCATATAGTCCTGTGCAATTATGATTCAGTTTTCTCTTCCCATCTAGAACTAAAAGCAGCATATTTTCTTTCTCTTGTGATACCACAATGAGAATTGTTCAACAAACAGTACATTACTAATAATTTTTTGATTGAAGTAGGATGGTAAAGCTTTCAGATGTTTCTCTTTCACAGTCACTCAGTACAAACAGGCACATCAAAGAATCCACTGCATTCTTTCACTCATTCAATAAATGTGTACTGAATGTCTGTTTCACTGTCTGTGACGGGTGCCAATAGAGAGGTACACAGCAAGGTTTCTTCCCTCAAGTGACTTAAAACCCAGTCGCAAAGAAGTCAGGTATTTTTGGACGTGTGCATATATATGTGTACCCACATACATTTTTAAAACTTACACATTTACATGTGTGTATGTAAGTGTGCACATGCACACACATATATGAAAACACATGCCATAATGTTAAGGAGTAAGAGTGGCACAACTGACAAGTGTCACAGGAAGTCAAAGATAGGTCCTATTGCTGCAGTCTGAAATGATCTTAACGGTTTCCTGAAGAATGGGTAGTAAAGCATGAAGTGGAGGAGAAGGGCATTATTAGAGGAGGTATAGCACAGTACAGAGTAAGACCACTAGATGGCTGGCCAATGGTCAGTTCTACTTCTGCCACTGATTAAACTGGAGACCTTGATGAGTCACTTACTTTTTTGGTCTTTAGCTTCTTCTACAAAATGACACAACTGGACAGAGATCCCTTCTAGCTCTAGATGCTATAAGCAATATTGGTTCAAAGGACAGAGAGAAGAAGAACCTGCCAGGAACAGAGTTGATGTTGCATAAGAGTGGAAAATCTGCCTAAGAAAAAGAAGGCTAGAGGCAAACTGTGGAAGGTCTTGAGTACTAGGGTTAAAAGTTGCCTTGAAGACAATGGAAAGTCAGTGAAGTTTTTTGAACAAAAGAGCAACAAGATTAAAGTGATCTATCAGGCAAATTAGTATGGCAGCACTAGAGAGGTAAAAGACTAGAGGAAGAGACACAATTAGGAGGCTGTTGTAGTATATGTAGGTAAAACATTATGAGAGTCTGGATTTGGTGCTAGCAGGGAGAATGGAAAGAAGAAACCCATGTGAGAAATATTAGGAAGGGAAAATAGTCAGAATTTAATGGTTGACTAGATATAGAAGATGAAGAAGCAGAAAGTCAGGACCTTAAACAAGGATAACTGAAAATGGTGATACAAACTGATGGCTTAAGGAAGTTGGAGAGAAAAGCCTGCTTTCTAGGAGGGAGGTGAAGGCGTTGTTTTTAAGGTGATGATGGAAAAATAGGAAGCTGGAATGTGGGTAAGAGGTCAAGGCCAGAATTGGTCATTTGGGAGGCATCAATAGAAACGACAAGATATAAGAATAGATATTTTGTAAATGGGTAGGCTAGGAAAGTCAAGCACAGTAAAGGGATATAGTTTACTGAGCTGAGAGAGAATTATGAGCATAGCTCTGGAGGATTTACTAAGTAGGGAGTAGGTTATCTGAAAAGCAAAGGGAAAAAATTGGCTGGAGAGGGTGTTTTCAGAGTTGGCCAAAAAGCAGAGATATAGATACGACACTCACCATTCTAAAAACAACTGTGTAAGACATATAATGATGAAAATTATCCCTGTTACATTCCCTTTAAATGATTTAGAAACTCCAGGGCAAGAAACACCATGAAAATGCAAAGCATCACCTAATATTCATAAATTAGGAAAATAAAAGTAATTAGTACTGCACAGTGGTGATGAACCTATGTAGCAAAGCAAACTTCTTTCCTTGTTTCTGTAAGCACCTAACTCACTGTTAAGTAAATCTCGGTTTACATTCAATCCCCTTGACAAATAACACCACACTCCTACATCTCTCCATCAACAAACTGAACCTTACGTACATAATCCACTAGACTCAGACATTTAATATTCCTGGGTCATCCCTAGAAGGTGGCAGACCAGGGCAAATCCCATGGAATGCTTTCCCTTCACATCTGCACAAAGGTGAAATCAAGTTAAAAAGTTAACAACAAAAACAAAACTGATGCAGTGAGGAGGGCAGTCAGGAGGACTTCCTACAGTTAAGTATGCTTGTAGTATAGGAAAGGGATATGGCAGACCAGGAACATTGCCTAGGGGCTAGGGAAAAGGGAAGAGACAAAGCAGGACCAAAGGTGATTAGCTAACTATAATTAATAGCCTATGGGTCTTTTCAAATTCTGCCACAAGTTTTTTCAGTGAAGGGGTAACAAAGTCAGCAGTAGTGTAAAACTACAGAGAGCTGACTGGAACAGAGAGATTTGCAACTTATCTCAGGTCCCCTCAGATGGTGGGGTCCCAAGTTGGGCTCAGCTCAGATCTTGGCACTTGGAGGTCTTGCCATAGGATCCCAGAATCTAGCGTTTGAAAGCTCTTCATAACTCACTGGTCCAAAAACCCATTTTACAGCTAAGGACACAGGCCAGGAGAGAGCCTGTAGGTGATTTACTCAAGGACATCAGGTGGTGAATAGCCTGGGTGTGACCCAAGTCTGCCACAGTAAAGCAAAGAATAATGAAAACAACCCAGATTTGGAGGCTGGAGGGCCAGTGCCAGTTCACATTGTAGCTTCCACTTAGTGATCCTGAGCAAGTTGCTTTCTCTCTGGATTTCAGTGTCCTTACCTGCAAAAATGAGGGGAAGCAACAGAGGAAGGGAGGGGAGACAAGAAGACGCCAAGGTCCCTTCCAGCTCTAGAGCTATTATCAGTATGTAAACCATAAGTACTACATAGGGATGTTTTCTCCACAAAAGTACTGACTCTCAAGCTTTTCAGTGGTGCTGAGACAGCAAGACCCTGTCAGTGAAACACAAGCTGTGACAGGTTCTACTCAACTAAAAAAGGTCTGAGTAGGATCTCAGGGGCAGATTGGGTTAACTGTCCATTCTAGATAAGTAAAAAGAGGTTCACTAGGAGAGCTAAGATATCTACCGTTATGGAGGATTTGTAGAAACAAAGTCAGAATTGCACAACAGAAGGCATGAATGGGCTGTATTTTACATGAATTGAAGAAGTATACTCGTGGATGAGATCAGAGATCCATCAAAGTGTCAAAATAAGTATGGATACATGTTAGCATGCAATCCTGCTTCAGAAGTTCATAACAGATTTCTTTTTACCTTTTCAACTACAATTCACAATGAAATATGCTATCCCTACACAGTAAAATTGCATACTCCCAAAACTGAGACTAAAAAAAAAAAGTTGATAAAATGCTGACTGCTCACTGAGCGTTTTCTCATCCAGACATATCTTTCAAATGAATAAACAAATAAACAAAAAAAAAATCAGCTTAGGAACAATCCCTTAGAAAACCTAATATCTGATGAAAATTGCAGTATAAATTTCTATAGTTGTTTAAGATCTATTGTAACATTAATTTTCTACAGGTAACACAATACAGACAAGGGTACTATTCCCATACAAAACACTACAAAGGAGAAAAAAAAGATTTACCACAAGAAATTCCTTAGGTTTTAGAACTACTTCACGCTTTCCTATTCTCAATCGGGAGGGATCATATTGTAGTATGATCACAAGCACATTCTCCTGAGAAATCTTTTACAAACCACATTTTTTCAGTGTTAATATCCCACATACTCGGAGGGGTCAAATTTCACTTTTATATACTGACTAATTTAGCTAAGAAAGGACTTTACGGGAATGAGCTGTCTACATCAAGCTGGATGCATTCTCGCTAACTGAATTGGGAAGACAGTATTATTTATACAGTAGCCAGTTTTTTAGGCCACTGACTCTATTTCAATTTAACCATCTAAAGAAAACAAGATGACTTTTAAAACTATTCATCTAAGTCTTCACCCACGGTTTCTCTTATCTCAAGGAGGTTAAAAAAATACCTTAAAAACAGGACTTACATGGCCTGCAACACAATAAAAGATGATCAGTATACTGGTCTAAACACAAATACCCCTGAGAAGGGGGGGGTGTTCTATTAGAGCAGATGCCACTAAAACCGATCACAGCTTAGCACGTGAAAACTACAGGATCAAGAAAGAATTTTGGAAATGTATTTTTTATGCTCCTGGTCCTAAAAAGTACAGCTATCAAGAATAGCTTTGCTTTGATGTAAACACCTGTTTACATAAATTCTTTAACTAGGAATAGGGCAAAAAAAAAAGTTGAAAAACTGGAGAAGATAGAGATCTCTTTTATAGCTCTAGCTAGGAGAGTTCTTAAACAAAAAGGAGATAAGGAAGATCCAAAAGATAAAGGATATTTTCAATTATAGAAATTTAAAAGTTTTTACATGAACATAATCAATGTAAATAGGATAATATGGGAAACTGTCAAATTGGGGTGGGTAATCTTTGCATCAAATATCTCTACTTAACATCTAACATCTTAGATATATAGGAAATTAACCCAGATATATAGGAAGAGTCAAATACCAAGAGGGCACTCTAGTAGAATATTGGTGGAGTAGAGAATTGATCCAATCATTTTGGAAAATAATTTAGAATTATGTGAATTTTTAAAAAAAAAACTAAAATGTTCATACTCTTTGTCTCAGAGATCTCATTGCTAGTCAGTGTCAAAAAAACAGAAAGAACAGTTCCATACACAGGTCCATAAACACCTAGCTTTTTGTTAATGTCCTAAAATATCCATCATAGCACTTCTGGGGGCAGCCAAGGACTAGAAACAAAGTAGGTGCTCACTGACTGAGAAATAGCCAAAGTGTGGTATGTGAATATAACAGAATACTACATTGCTGTAAGAAGTGATGAACACAAGGAAAAGAGAAAAGTATGCAAAGATTTAAGTGAACTAATGAAAAGTGAAGTAAAACAGAACCAAAAAATAATATTATGATGATATAAATGGAAAGAACTTTGAGGGGGGGGAAGGAAATTGCCACAAAATTATAAAGACTGAAGGTTGGAAGACATGTCAGATGGCAGCTACTCCCCACTTCTGGCAGAGACTGGGGACACTGAGGATGCAGAATACTGCAGATACCACTAGATTTCATTTCCTGGTTATCTTTACACTATAACATCATCTCCTCATCCTCCACACCTGAACTTTGAAACCAAGGAACCACACCATGCTCTGCTAAGCCACTTTTGACTCCATCTTGCCAGGATCCGGGGTTCCAACACACTTTCAGGACATCTTCAGACCTGCCATTGTTGCACACACAGAACTTACCCTCTTTAAGTATTGTTGGCCTCCATTAGAATGTAAGTTTTTGGAAGGCAATGATTATCTGGGACCTTACTGGTTCAGAAGCCATTGGTTGCTTTTAGATCCCCAGTTCCTAGTATAGTGACTGGTATATAAGCATCTAATAATTGTTTTATCCATCTATCTATCTCTATCTATCTAACATGTTATGCTGAAATTTGTTTACCTCTTTTTTATTCTTTCTTATAAGAGATGGTGAGGTGAGGTAGCAGTGCCTTGGGACGTGTAGGTGATATAAAAGATATTGATAAAAATATATTTTGAAAAAGCAATAATAAAAAAGGAGAAATTATTTTTTGGTGTACTTTGGTGGATCTGTGATCCAATCAATGGCAACATATTTCTTTTAGCACAGGTATAAAACACCAGACTTGGAATCAGGAAGACCAAGGTTAAAATCCTGGCTCAGATATTTGCTAGCTGTGTGTCCACAGAGCAAATTATTTAAGCTCTCTTAACCTCAGTTTCTAATTTATATAATGGGAATATGTAGAGGGCTTTCAGGGGTCCACCGGCCCCACTAATGGAATGTCCCCTCTCCTTGTATAACTTCTATAAGGTCACAAGGCAGATATTCAGGAGGAGTATAGTCTTGTTTATTGATGCCTCCAGGACATGGTCCTATGAATAACTAAGGAAGATTCAAGGCTGTTAACCTGCAAGTCCCGTTTAGCCTCCTAGTTTGTTTGTTTGTGCCTGTGGAACTGGTCCTAGGATGAAGTCTTAATGAATAAACTAGCCTTAGGCTGGAGTAGGGAGTGGTCAAGGCCAAAGGAAGGTCCTTGTATTTTGGTTATGTAAATTTTTCTGCTAGGGGCATATAAGCCCTATAAGCTCCTTGTACCTTGGCTCTGTATGAAATGGCTCTGGAATAAACAGACTATGGAATACATCCCCGTCTCTTTACTCACTGGTTGCTAGCCCACCCAACTGTGCTGGTCGCAGTAGGAATAAAAATAGCACCTACTTCACAGGGTAGTTGAGCTCAAACAAGGTGATATATATGTGTGTACACACACATTCAAAATAGATTAATATTTATGTATATGTGTATGCATGTAAAACTATTAACAGATCACTTCACCCTTTTAAGTTAGTGCCCTATGTAATTTTATGGAAACAGGTATATAAAATGAAAACCTCCTGTCCTAACGGCATGGTACATTTGGGATAGTAGATGCATATTTTATATATTTTTCTATCCCTCTAAGCTTGGTATGCTCTAAGCAAGTGTCTTACTTATAGCTCATATTCGATTTTAAAACTTGATGTGATTTTACTGTACCTCAGTTGCCTGACCTTGTTACACTTCTGTTCTAAACCTTTTTCCAAGGTTACTCTTTATTAGTGACAGAGCCACAGTGAAAACATAGATCACTTAACTCATACTTTTTTCACTGCATCATGGTGACTTATGGGGAAATTTATTCACTAGAGGTATGAAATGCACAAGACTAGAATAGAGAAAAAATATGACAATTTTTCATCAGAAAATTAGAAAAGATGCTGAGTTGAAGAATGGGAAAGATGAACTGATGAGAGCATAAAGGCATGTATCATTTAAGAATTTATCAATTACAGGTTTGCAAAAATGGTGATTAATTGAAGTGCACAAAGTATTAAATTTATATACTGATGGCCATTTACGTTTCTACTTTGGATCAACATACAAAAGGAATGAGGATTAAATGTAAAATGAAATAAAAAATGTTAGCAAATAATGCAGATTTTTTTAGAAATAATCAACTTAGGTCAGAGAAAAACTATAAAAGACACATGATGGACAAATAACCTAACTTTAATTACTTTTAGCATGACTTACTCAGACCTATATTATTCCATGAACTGATTTCTTGATGAATTCAATTATTATATACCTTTGCCCAGTACCTACCTATAATGGCAAGCAAAGAAGTAGTTAACACCTTGTTTCAGCTATTTAATTATTTAGCACCTTAGTTTCAGTTCAAGTTTCTTGCCCATAATTACATCAAGTCTTTTGTTAAGAAACAGAAGTTGTGAACCTCTGTTGCTGATGCAACAGGAAGGGGCGGAACAAGGAGGAGCTTAATGATCATATAGAAGGAGAAGCCCAGGCTGAGAGAGTGCGGAAATTGGGAGGAACCAGGGTTGTGGTGCCATATTTTGTCTGTTTTGATGTTACTTTGTCAGATTTGTCTGCTGATAGAGGATGTTGCTGTTATTACAGAAGCCCTGGGACCTTACTGGTTCAGAAGCCATGAAAGAGGATTTTCTTGTTGAATGTTTACAGAAGTCCTGGAGGAAGGTCTTATTGATGTTTTCAGAGGTCCTGGGACTATACTGATGACTTGTGTTGATTTCTCAGACATTGTTTTTGGGTTTGTATTGATTTCACAGGCAGAAAGTGAATTGGTGATGGTGCCGGCAATGTTTTTGAATGTGACTGTGGCTTTGTTAAGCTTTGTCTTCCCAGGAACTGTGAAGGAGTTAAGGTGGACTGGACACTGTGAGCTTCAATATGGAATGGGAACTGAACAAGTAACTGGATGAAGAATTGGACAAAGAACTGAGAGCTGCCTGCCCTTGAATCCAGGTGACAGTTGGGTAGATTCAGGCAGGAGCTGGGACCATGGAAGAGGAACCATGGAATCTGAGAGCCAGCCTAGAGTTAAGATAAAAAAAACCTATCCTTGGGTATTTAATACAAATTTAGAAGATCATGATTAACTGTGACCCAGGGGTGGGAGGACTTTGTACTCTGTATCCTGTAACTCTTCAGGATGATTGAAATAAGGATGATTGGAAACTAATCTCCAATTAAGAAGAAAGAAGACTTTTTGAATGGGAGATTAAGACAATGTGACCTAGGGGTGGAGAACGTTGACCTTCGTACTTTGTGTGCATTAAGGAGGCATTAAGGAGGATGATTGAGTTAAGTTCTTACTGAATGATATCTTTTGCTTAAAACTATGTGACCACTTTCGTGAATTTATGTGGCCATTTTAGTGATAAGTTGTTATGTCATAACATTGTGAATGCTGTACTTTGATTTCTGTGAATGTTTTGCTTTAATTTACTGCTGAATAAATAGAGAGTTCACTATACTATGTAATTAGAACCTTGAAGTTGTTCACAGCCGCAGTCATCTCGGAAGTTGCTTGTGCTTGGCTTTACACTACCACTACTTAATAATGGGTTCTTTTAATATTTAAAAAAAAAACTTCAAACTCAACATTAACAAAATGCATAACATTTGTTTATCCTACCTTATCTGAAAGAAGCAAATGAAACAGTTTTAGACATAAGAAAGACGTAGAAGCAAATGAAGTTAAATTATTTTAACTACAGAATAATTAATTTCTGCCATATTTTTCATTTAGTAATCTAAAACTTCTTTCTAAAATATATACCAAAATTACTGGGTTTTATGTAATCAAATCCTTTATCATTCCATTTTCCCCTATGCCCTGTTCTTTCTCCTTAATAAAACCTCCATTCCCTTCACCTCTTAATTCTTTGCTAGGCTATCACCCATACACTGACTAGACTTTGTTCCTTTCTCTATAGTGACGCCTTAATGAAAAAATTCAACTATACTATCTTCTACTGTAGAATCTCTTGCGTCCATATCTTATCACAAGTCATACCTTTCCAAATCCCAACTTTGTATTACTCCTACCATCTACTTTCTTTGTTCCTATTCATACTGTCCTGAACAGAGCTGAAGGAAATAATGAAGTCATAAAGATTGGTTTCTGCACTAAAAACTTATGGGATCAAATCTGAATTGGGTCCTCACTGAAGCATGGCAACAATTCCACTCTTCCCTAACAGAATGGACTATTGCATTTTCCACAATTTCTGTTCTAAACATTCTCATCACTCCCAGATTAGCTCACTTGCAGGACTACTCTACTTCATCACTAGCAGCCCTATCCAGGTAACTCTTGCCTTCTTCTCTTCTTTCTCAAACCTTCCCTCTCACCTCTCCTTTATATTTTGTCTTCCCCAATTAGAAAGAAAGCTCCTAGTTAAGAACTGATCCAACCATTCTGGAGAGCAATTTGGAACTATGCCCAAAGGGCTATAAAACTGCATACCCTTTGATCCAGCAATACCACTTCCAGGACTGTATCCCAAAGAGATCATAAAAATGGGGAAAGGACCCACATGTACACATGTATTTATAGCAGCTCTTTTTGTGGTGGCCAAAAATTGGAAATTGAGGGGATGCCCATCAATTGGGGAATGACTGAAAAAGTTGTGGTATATGAATGTAATGGAATGTTGTGCTACAAGAAATTATGAGAAGGCAGACTTCAGGAAAACCTGGAAAGACTTACAGGAACTGATGTTGAGTGAAGTGAGCAGAACCAGGAGAACATTGTACACAGTAATAGCCATATTGTGCAATGACTAACTTTCAGACTTAGCTCTTCTCAGCTATGCAAGGATCTAAGAAAACTCCAGAGACTCATGATGGAAAATGCTGTTCACATTCAGAGAAAGAACTATGAAGTCTGAATGCAGATTGAAAGCATACTATTTGCTCTCTTTTGTTGTTGTTTTGTTTTGTTTTGTTTCTTCTTTTTTGGTCCTAATTCTTCTTCACAACATGACTAATATGAAAATGTTTAATATGGATGTATATGTAGAGCCTATATAGGTTTGTATGCTGTCTTGGGGAGGAGGGAAGGGGAGAGAATTTAAAACTCAAAAGCTTATGGGAGTGTTGAAAACTAAAAATTAATTAATAAAAATAAATGGGAAAAAAGCAAGTTCTTTGAGAGCTAAGTCTTTTTTTTAACAGCTTTTTTCTTTTTTTAAATAATATTTTTTCCAATTACATGTAAAGACAATTTTTAACATTTTTTTTAAATTTTGAGCTTCACATGTTCTCCCTTCCTTCCTCAACTCCCCTCTCCCTGAGATAGTAAACAATTTGATATGGGTTATACATGTGCAGTTATGCAAAACACATTCCCATATCAATCATGTTGTGAAAGACACAGAACAAAAGAAAAAACATGAAACAAAGAAAAATTTAAAAATAATATGCTTTGATCCTATAATCTTATTTTCTTGTATTATATCCCCATTCCTCAAGAGTTCCCTCTTCCTTCAGCGACTTATATCATGCAGGCATCTTTCCTCATTATATTCTCCTTTACTCCAGACTTCATAAAAAGGCTCTTGTCCTTGCCGAGACCAACCCCTTTCACTTCATACTCCCTTGATCTCACCTCCTCTTGTAACGCTACGCACCAGCAGATTCCCAAAAGAATGCTACTGTGAACAGCTTTTAAGGTTCGGATTACACAGTATAGTGAACACTCTGTTTGTTCCATTACAAATCAAGGCAAACATTCACAATATATCACAATATAATATTCACAACATTACATCTTATCACAGAAAATCACAATATAGTGTTCATAACAGCTTAACATTAGAATGGCCACACAGTTTTCACTACAGTGGCCACAATATTTAGAACAAAGCATTCAATCAATTCACAATACAGTAATCAATACTCAACCATTCAATCAATTTACAATGCAATAATCAGTCTTCCACTCATGGGGCAAATCAATACTTAATTATTCAATCAATTCACAAAACAACAATCAAATGTCCACTCATGGGGCAAATCATTAACTTAATCATTCACAATACAATAATCAATCTTCCACTCATGGGGCAACCAAAGATCAGCTCAATCAGTCAGTAAATACAATCATTAGAAAACCACACAAACCCTCCACCCCTCAGTGTCCAGCAAACCTCAATTTCATCCAAAAAGAGGCCTTTTCTTCAACTTGACTCTGGGTGGTCTCTCTGATTCCCTGGATCCCCTTCCATGGTCCCAGCTCCCTCCTAAATCCACCAAACAAGTCACCTGGATTCAGAAGCAGACAGCTCCCAGGTCTTCATCCAGTCTTCAAAGGTAGACAGCTCCCAGGTCCTTGTCCTCTCCTCAGGGCAGTCCCTGGAACACACTGAAGTTCACAGGATCCAGCACATCTCAGACCCTTCACCACTTCTCTTGCCTGGAACTCAAAGATCAGCCAGGCCACAAACAAAGTCTTATCCCGGTCATGCTTCTTCAGTCCTCTAGCACTTCAGCTGGCCCTAGGACCCAGAAGGAATATTGGCCTTCTCAGCATTGCAGGAGGCCTTCACCAGATTCTGGTCTCAAGAAAACTCCATCTCAGTTCTCAGTCAGCTTCCAGATGCTGGGAGAGAAACGCTCTCTCTCTTTTTCTCTTTCTCTCTCTCTCTCTATTTCAGCCGGCTTCAGTCTCCACAATTCTTCCTCCACCAGGAGCAACACTCCAATTCTGTCTCTCAATCTCTAGAATTCTTGCTTATATACACACACTGGCCTCCTGTCTCAGCCAATCCCCTTCTTCCACATCAACAGGGGAGTTCATGCCCTCTCAACAGTGGGACAGAGTTCACACCTTCCATACTTAGCCCCAAGTTACTAAGTGCTAAGTATCTGCCAAACTGATTGCTGTTACACTTCCCCAATTTTCTAACAGATAGCTGCCAGTATTATCACTATCCTTTTTCTTATCTTCAGGCTCCCCCTATCTACAGGCTCCTTCACAGCAACCTACAAACACATCTATGTCTTCTGATCTGATATCTTTACTCTTCTCAGCTAAAAAACTAGAGAAAGCTACCTACACTAGATGTCTCTCCTTGCCTTTTCTCCTAAACCCTCCTTATTCAACTGAAATTGCTCTTTCCAAAGTTGCTGATAAACTCTTCTTGTGTTTTAAATAAATTCTTTATTTTAGTTCTTAATTTAAACACTAAAGAAAATCGGCATTTATTTCCACATACATAGTAGAAAGGGAAAAGGGACTGTATATATCAAACTGTATGTTATGTAGTTTAAAATTCTATAATAAATTCAACCTGAAGCTTTCAAAGTTATTCTTGGCTAATTCGTTCTGAACTTCCATCTGTTCTCTTCTTTGCATTAAAAAAAGAAAAGGTGCCACAATGACCCCCTTCTCATTCTCTAAATTGTTTATTTTGCTACTTTATCCTTGATCCTCAACTTACTTCCTTTCCCCAGAAATGGAAAAAAGAAAACCTTTTTAACTAAATATGCCTAGTTAACAAAACAAATTCTCACATTAGTCATGCCAAAAAAATAGGTGTCTTACTCTACATTTTGAGAGTCTGTATGTCAAGAGGTGCATAGCAGACTTCATCATCACTCCTCTGAACTTGTGATTGGTCATTTCTTTGGTTAGTGGTCTTAAATCCTAAAAATTGGCTTTACAATTTTCTTGCTATTGCATAAATTGTTCTGGTTTTGCTAATTTCACTGTATCAGTTCATAAAAGTATGCAAAGGGTTCTCTGAACCTATCTTTTTTTGTCATTTCTTACTGTACAATAGTACTCCATTAAATTCATATGCCATTTACTCATTTATTTAGACATTTCCCAAATGAGGGGTACCCCCTCAGTTTCCAGGTCTTTGCCACTACAGAGTTTTTATAAATATTTTTATAAATATAGGTCTTTTCCTCTTTCTTTGAATTATTTAGATCATGGACCTAGCAGTGGCATTGCTGCATGAAAGGGCATGCAGTTTAATGACTTTGGGGGAATAGCCCCAAAGTGCTTTCTAGTCAGACCAATTTACATTACCAACAGCATACTGATGTGCTTCTTTACTGTAGCCTCAGAAACAAATATCACTTTCTTTTTTTTGTCAACTTTGACAATCTGATGAGTGTGAGGTTGTATTAGAGTTGATACAATTTTTATTTCTCTAATTATTCGTGATTTGGAGCATTTTAACATGGTTGTTGATACCTTGGATTTCTTCACTGGAAAACTGCTTATACCTATCCTTTGATACATTAAGGAATGGATCTTGTTCTTACAAATTTGAATCAGTTCCTTATATATCCCTCTTGGATATGAGACCTGAATCAGAGAAAGTGGCTGCAAAGATTTTCCCCACAATTACCAATTATTCTAATTTTAACTGCATTACTGGGTAATAAGATATACAGGCACTGGGGTAGGGAGATCCATCTTGCCCTACTGAAAAGTCAGAGGGGTGATGGGGGAGAATATAGGAGAGAACAGATTAGGGGAGGGGATATACAGTGGGATCGCTGTTTTGGGGTGATGGCTAGGGGAAAGATGAGGAGAAAATTTGTAACTCAAAAATCTCGTGGAAATGAATGCTGTAAACTAAAACTAAACAAAAGTTAATAATTTTAACAGCATTGGCTCAGCTTGCACAAAACGTTTTATTTTTATCTCATCGAAATTGTTCATTTTATCTCCTGTGATCCTCTCTTTCTTTATCTACAGATCTAAAAGGTAGCTTCTTCCTCACTCCTCTAATTTGTTTATGATTTCTTACTTTATGTATGTTATGTACCCATTTAGAATCTATCTTAATAGCTAGCATTTATTTATATAGCACTCTAAGGTTTGCAAAGCACTTTACATGGTATCTCATTTATACCCACAAAAACCCTGAGAGGTAAGTGCTAATATCCATTTTACAGAAGAAGAAACTTAGGCTGAGTGAGGCTAAGTGACTTGGCCAGGATCACAAAACTAATAAGAATATGAGGTAAGATTTAAACTCAGATTTTCCTGACTCAGGCCCATCACCCTATTCGCTGCACCACCCAGCTGGTTGGCACCTTGTTCTATGGTGTGAGATGTTTGGCTTGTGCCTAATTTTTGCCATTTCACAGCAGTTTTTGTTATTTAGTGAGTTCTTACTCCAGTAGTTGTAGTCTCTGGGTTACTTCTATGCTTCTATATTATGTGTGTTTATCCTTTTCTAATGACCAAACTCTTGATTTTTTAACTAATACCAAGTTATTTTGATGATTACTGCTTCATAGGACAATTTGAGATTTGCTGCTATTGGACCCTCTTTCCAATGTTCTTTTAATCTAATGACATTTTCTCAATCCTCTTCCTCTCTGACCAACCTATAGCATTTGTCACTGTAGATCCACCTCTTCTCCTGGATAGTCAAGTCAACAAGAATTTTTTAAGCACTTACTATCTGTCAGGCCATGTACTAAGTAGTGGGGCTATAAAATAGAAAGACAAAAGCAGTACCTTCCCGTAGAGAGCTCACAATCTAAAGAGGGAGACAACAGGCAAACAACCATGCATGAACAAGCTATATAGAGGATAAACTGGGTACGATCTCAGAGAGAAAAACACTGGCAGTAAGGGAGATATCTCATGACTGCTCCTTCCAGTTTCCTCCTATCTGTCTAACGGTCCTTCTCCATATCTTTTGCAGGCTCATCATCCATATCACTAACCATGGGTGTCATGGGATTATAGATTTAGAATTGGAAGTATCCTCAAGAGGCCACCTAGTCCAACACCCTCCTTTATCAGATCAGGAAACTAAGTCCTAGGGAAGTTAAATGACTTGCCCTAGGTTGCATAGGGAGTCAGCATGAAAGATGAATTTTTAAGCCAGGTCCTCCAAACTCTCCAACCATCCTCCACCCCAACCCTGACCCCCACTTCCCAGGGTCTGGCATGGCCCCCCTTCTCTTCTCAGTCTATACTAACTCCCTTAGTGAGATCACTAATTCCAATTTATTCAGTTATCATTTCTATGCATATGATTCCCAGATACATAAATCTTATCTTACTCTCCTGAACTACAGTCTCAAATCATCAACTCCCTTTTGGAGATCTTGAACTGGATATTGCATAATCATCTCAAACCCAACACATCCCAAACAGAACTTGTTCTGTACTAGCGTCTCCTCTCTCTCAACTATCCTATTACTTGTTAACTATGCTACCATTCACCCAGACCCTGAGGCTCACCATAATCTTGCTATGTCATCTCCCCAGTTGCTAGTGCCTGTGACCCTGGGATTATCTCCCATCTGCTCTGTATATATAGCTCATAGGTCACCTAGTCACATACATGTTTTCACCCTGTCCATAATGTGAGCTTCTTAAGGGTAGGAATTTTTTTTAACCTTTTTTTGTATCCCTAGCACTTGGCCTGGTGCCTGACACATAATAAATGATTAATCAATGCTTTTTTCGGTTGAATCAAATGTATATAATGTATTTAAAGCCCTTTTTACAACCATAAATTATTATATAAATGTGAGTTGTTTGTCTGTTAAAGATTAGTAATCTTTCTGAGGGAGGCCTATCTCTATAGTCTGACTGCCATGCTTAGGACCTCATATTTGGGTAGGTATCTTACCTCCTACACCAATAGTATGTTTGTTGTCCAACCCAAAACTTTCCCATTAAAAAAAACATAAAAAGAAAAATCAAAGATAGAATCACAGTTTATTGGAAAAAACACCAAACCAGAGGTCTGAAGACCTTTGTTTCTAGTGTGACACCACCACTTTAGTTTCCTCATTTGAAAACAGAGATCAAAATATTTTCATAGTTGAGTATGGCAAGGATCAAATGAACTAACGTAAACGAAATCACAAGATACTGTTAAAATGAAATAGATACTATTAAAAGGTCCATCTCTAGCTTACAGGACTCTGGTCACTTTAGATTCAGTGAATCCAAAAGTGAAGCTGAAAGTCAAAGTGATATAGTAGCTAAAATACTGGCTTCAAGTCAGAAGACTCGTGTTCAGACACCACCCTTTGTGACCATGGACACACCATGGAATCTCTCTGACCTCTATGTTCTCGCCTGTAAAATGAGGGTGTTGGACTCCATGATCTCTAAGGTCCCTTACAGTTCTAGATTTAGGATCCTACAGACCAAGATTTATGATCAATAGTCTCCATTCAAAACTTGCTTCTCCCAACTTCCCCATTTATATCAGTAACACTACTACACTTATGGTTACTTTTACTACCTTCTCTCACCCACAACATCCCTTGATACTTCAATCCAGTCAATCACCAAGACCTGCTGAGTCAATTTTTTTTTTTGCTTTGGGGAGGGGGAAAGGCAGGGCAATTGGGGTTAAGGGACTTGCCCAAGGTCACACGGCTAGTAAGTGTTAAGTGTCTGAGGCCGTATTTGAACTCAGGTCCTCCTGACTCCAGCACCAGTGCTCTATTCATTGTGCCACCTAGCTGCCCCCTGACTCAATTTTTATAATATTTATCTCTATTACTTTCTTTGCATTTTCTCTATAACTACTCTAATTCAAGGTCTCATTACTTCTCATCTTGACAATTACAAAGCCCTCCTAAAAAAATCTTTCTTCCATTCTTACCCTTTCTAAGTATATATCTCATCCAGATGAATCAGGCAGCTAGGTGGCACAAGTACATAGGGCACTGGGCCTAGAGTGAGGAAGATCAAGTCTCAGATGCTCACTAGCTGTTACATACTTAGGCAAGTCCCTTAACTTCAGTTTCCCCATCTGCAAAACGGACACAAGAATAGCACCCATCTCCCAGGGCTGTGGTAAGTAAGGATCAAATGAAGTAATATTTGTAAAGCATTCAGCCTCGGGCCTGGAACACAGCAAGTGCTATCTAAATGCTAGGCAGGTGTGTGACTCTGGCCAAATCACCTAACCACTGTTTGCTTCAGTTCTGCCATTTATAAAATGGGGATAATAACAGGATCTCCCCCCAGGGTTGTTGTGAGGATCAAATGAGACATAATGGTTAAGCTGCTCAGCACAGGGCCTCGCACACAGTAAGCCCCATATACATGCTAGCAGTTGTTGTTGTTGCTGTTGACATCGGGATTTGCCATCTGTATGAATGGACAGCTAGAGGAGTGTAGAAAACTCCCCAGTTCATGTCTCTTTGCCATCCTGTCACATCGAGTTCCACAAAGCAGCAGGGAGAAAAGAGAATCCTCACTGGTCCCCAGAAAGAATCAGTGGGATCTTCAGAGACCGACATTACGAGAGTTCTTTTTCCTTTTCAATAACCCCTTGTTCTGTGTGGACAAGTTAGGTAAAACTTTTTAGAACTTAATCACAATTAAAATGAGTATCTCAGAGAGAACTCTTCCAAAAACAAAAACCGATTCCTTTACCTTAGCTAAATGCCTTATAAACACATACTGCTGTTTCAAAGCACATTCTCTGCTGATGGATCAATAAGCATCACTTCTGCACAAGGAGGGCAACATAACCCATAAACTATGACCTCTCAATAATTCTTGATTTTTAATACACAATTCCTTTTGACCCATTAAATCTTCTTTTTTTAAAATTAAGTTTATGGACATTGGGCTAAGAATTATTGCAATAAAGGACCATTTTTTTGCCCCTGTAAGGGTACACTCAATTTTGCAAGGTAAACACTATATTCCAAGATCTCCTCTCTTTTAAGTAGAAGCTATCAGGATCTTATGTGATCCTTAAAGTTCCTTGGAACTTGAACTATTTACTTCTGGATGCTTGCAGGATATTTTCTTTTATGTGGAGGCTCTGGATTTTGGCTTTAACATTCTTGGGAATTTTACTTTTTGAGTGCTTTTCAGGAGGTGATTAGGTGAATTCTTTCTATTTTTATTTTGTCTTCTGGTTCTAATAGATTCAAACAGTTTTGATTTATGATTTCTTGAAATATAGTGTCCAGGCTTTTAAAAGTCATGGTTTTCAGGGAGTCTCATCTTCTCTCTTGAGCTATCCCAATAGCTCCCAATCAATTGTTTTTAATATCAGGTATCTTACATTTTCTTCTCTTTTTTCAATCTTTAGTCTACATAAGGGTAGTAACAGTGGGAATTCAATGTAATAAGCATTTATGTTGTATTTATTCAAGAAGAAAGGCATTGTATGAGATGGTAGGAATACAATAACAAAACAGTCCCTTCCCACAAGGAGCATCATTTTCCTAGGTAGAGACAAGATATCCATGGATAAGTAAATACTAAAGAGATACAAAATAAACAAAATAATAGAGAGAGCATTGGTTAAAATACCCACAACAGGGAAAGATCAGGAAAGAAGGTAGCAGTTGAAGAGAATTTTGAAAGATGCCAGAGAATCCAAGAGGCAAAGGTAAAAAGGGAAAGCATTTCAGGGGCCATGTACATAGGCACAGAAAGCATACCCTGAAAGAACAGAGGGCCCTTAAGGGCAGGGAATGCTGGGCATTTAATAACAAGTGGTTATTTGATTTAGAGAAGTCATGCTGTATAAGGAGAACAGCAAGGTCTGTTTGTATTCATCACAATATTTTATATAATTATAACTTCAAATAGAGTGAATTAGAAAACATGTAACCATTTGGTGGAATTTCTAATTTGCACTAATTGGAACCTAGCTGTAATATGAAAAGTCTAAAAAAAAAATATGTTGGGCCAGATTGTGAAAGTCCAAAGAAAGAATTTTAACATGGTAGCAATTAGGAGTCAGTGAGCCAGGGGCATGACATGATCTGACCTATGCTTCAATTTGATAGCTATGTAGAAGATGGAATGGAGAAGAGAAAGGAGATGAACTATTATTACAATAATCCTGGTGAGAGGTGTGATGGTAAGGGAATTTGAAGATCTTCCCTGTCCCCTAATGGGTCTCTCTTGGAGAGAGAGAAGAGAAGCTTGCTTAGGGGAGGCTTATTTTTCAGG